>VYXF01000487.1:364296-440994 GCA_013397295.1 Polioptila caerulea | reverse complement strand
ATCATTCAATCATACATTTTTTTAAATACAGCGCTTTATTAACAGATCCTGAACACAGGTGAAGGGGAGGATGAAAAGAAAGGCGAGAGCATGTCTTTCTTTAACATCAAAATGTCAGAAAATTTTGATATAGGAAAAAGATGTTTACATACCTTAAATATTTTCAATCTCCTAAGGCAATTCAGGTGTTGGTTGAAAACACTTCAGCCATCACTCTGAGCTACAGGGTCATAAACAGAGCATGTTACACCCTGATCTATGCCCAGAGCCAGGCAATGTGATGGTGTAGACTATGCCTCCTGTTTTGACAAGAAGTCTTGAGGCCATTACCCATGGAAGAGAGTCCATATTCTTCCAGGAAATCCATAAATGAAATTATAATCCCCTTCCAGTCCAGAGCAAGGTAGAAATAAATGATGAACTACCATGTGCAATTACTGCAGGCCACTGCAATCTGAACATTTGTACTTTGAGAAAACATTGAAGCAAGAGTCCTTTCTCTCCCTCAGGGATTCTTCACAGGCAGCCGTGCTGATCCAGGGAATTTGCTGTGAAACAGACCCTGTTGTCTATAGCTGGCTACCCACCTCTGGAATTCATGCTGCAAAGCCTTTAAGCACAGCAATAATGTTCTGGATTTCATTTCTATTCCTAAAGTTCACCAAATGTTAGAGAGTTTTGCCGCACTTGATCTTGCAGCACCTTAAAAACTCAGATCTTCAATTATCAGCCTTCAAACCAAGGTCCCAAAGCCCTCACCACTGACCAGTGAAGTGATGACTTGGAAGGCAGCCCTGGTCCAGCCACAGGTTCCTGTCACAGGAAACCTGCTGACAGGTTTCTCTGGGATCTCTGCCAGGAACAGATGAATATGAGGGAACACTGGTTAGGCACAGGTTAACCCAAGGTATCCTGTACTGAGACTAGTTTGGAGTCATGAAGGCTAGTCCTGATGAGTTATGAGCAGGTATTTCTGCTGTGGTTTTGAACCTGCTTGACTTCAACTCCTGCAAGCACACTGATCCAGACCTACATCACTCACCTCCATCACAGCTGTCAAGAGCAAGAACTGGTCACCACCTACAAACAATGGTAGCTGTTTGGGCCATGATCTATTTTTATTTACACTCTGTTAAAACCTGATCTAGAAATGACTGGTTTACTTGGTGAGTTTCCATAGTGTTCCTCACTGAGGTATCCCAGGACTCCACAAACATTAGTTCCCCTTATGAAACAAGGAAGTGACATTTCTCCATGCAATAGTCCAGGCACCAAGGTGCACATACAAAAGACAGAAGCACCCATTCACTCTGAGTGCCAGATTTCCTTGAATATATTTCAAAGTTTTGTGTATTACATAGGATATAACAATTCAAGATGAATTTTAGAAAGCACCATTCTGAAGCTGAGACCATAGTGCCTCATTGCAAACAACTCAGACAACAGCCAATGACTAGGAATTCGTTTATGAACAAGTGAAATAATCTACCCTGAACCACCAAGGCAGGCACGACAGAGATGCCCAAGGCAGCACTCACCATCCAGATACAGGTTTAGGTCTGCAGGCCCTGTCTTGGTGAGCTGTCATCCCAGACTGACCATACCAAAACCCTGACTCCCTGCACCTGATCCTGGTGCCAAGATCCAGACCCCTCTGAAATTTTTTCTGCTTTGTCCCTTGCTCAGAAGCCTTGGAGAACAAAAGAGGAACAATTATCCCAGCATCATTAAAATTGTAGCACTAAATGGGGCATGTGTGCCACATCCCACTAGCTCATGCTCTCATGGGTGATGTAGAGAGTTGCAGGGAGCAGGAAAGTCCTGAGGAGGTAGAAAGAGTGTTGGATAGACAGACAGGGGAGGCAGAGGTCTCTGTCCTGGCATCGAGGTACTGAACACAGATAAAGCAAGGAGAGGCCAGAACAGCCATGAGCAGAAGGCAAGGGAGACACTGTCAGTCCAGGAGAAGGTATCATTCACATGCTTGCAGTGCACTGTGGATCACAGGACCCTCTCCCATGTCTTCCCCCAGCCTTCATGGAATTCATGGAAGCCCACCTGGAGAAGGCAGTATTGGCTGGGACAGTGGGACCAAAGTGCCTGCTGGGAAGAGGACATGTCTCTTCCAATGGCTTATTTTAGCTCCCCCATCTCCTTACCTGGGGTGCTTGCTTGCAGGCAGCTGTTGGGGAGGGGGAAAAATTGCTGTGGAAGAGATGCTGGACATGAGGGAATCCTACATCCTAGAAAAGGCAATGGTTTTCCCTCACCCCAGCCCCTACCTCATGTTTCAGACCGTGTATGCTCATTTTTTCCACACTCCCCATGTCTGACTTCTGGCCCCTCTGTATTTTATTTGAGAAGTTCTGAAGTTATACTGACTGTGTACAGCACAGGTAGATTTCAGGAATGGGGGAGGCTGTGTGTCTCCTTTCTGTCCAGCATCAAGACAGGTGAAGGTGTACAATACTCCTCCTCTGCTCAGGACTGAAATTTACCTAGCAGAGACAGAATAACCATCCAATTAATGCAATTGCTGCCAAGGCTCATCTGAATAGGTGAAAAATGCAATTTTTTTTGTTGTTGTATGTAATGTTCATGCCGATTAGAGATGACAGAGTCATGTGGAGAGGGAATTCATATGATGGATATATTGTCAGACTTCACATTTTTCTAAAAACACCTGTTACTGAAATTCTGACATTTTACAACACTGCAAAAGTCTCCTTCTAAGAAAGGCCTGAACCCAAACAGACAGGGACACAGCATAAGAAGTCTCACCTAAAGCCTTTCCAATGTGGCAAAGCTACAACCCACTGAAAATCATTGGAAAATAATGTAGTCAGGACAGCAGCTATTCCTCCTCTGCACAGTTTCTTTCAAGTCCTCTCCTTCTCCTGAAAGACTCAAATTATTTGTATATGTAGAATTTTTTTTTTTTTCAGAAGCCACTTACCCTCATCCCTACCCACTACAACTTGCACTGAACACATGCTGGTTTGTATCACTCTCCTCCTAGCTGAGCCAATGGGCACAAGGCTCCTGATCCCTTCTCCTCAGAGCAGAGGTAAGAAGCCCCACACTCATGGGAGCTGACAGTCTCCAAATAGACTTGAAATTTATGTGGCAGTATCCACAAAAATCACCTGTCCTGGGAACTTCTCACCAAGAGGATAGGTGCATGAAATGACAGCTCATCTTTATAGATGTTTGTAAAGTTATATGCATGAATTTAGAAAAGGTTAAATGCTTTAGCAAGTTTAATACTGTTTTGTCCCCACCAAAGCCTGCCACTGCAGCTGATGTGTACAGGGCCTTGCCCACATGCAGGTCTCCTACAGGAAGCCCATCTCACTCTTTCTCTTTGCTGCCACAGGCAAGTTTTCAGACTGCTATGAGAGCTCCTTCCCTTGGAAGACTCATCATGACCATGCTGGGCTCTGCTTCATTATCTCATTGCTCTAAAGAGTCTGCCTGTATGCACTTGCCAGCCATGCTGGTTTTGGCATGTCCTGGAAACCCTGACACTGCTGTGTCCGTGTTTTCCCCCAGTGTTCACCCCTCATAACATACTAGACAGGGGAGAGACCCTCACATTGAGCATAAGGGCTGAGGGAAAACCAGAGTGCTTGCAGGGTGGTCTCTGCCACCCTGAGGAAGGACCTCAGGAATAGCAGAGGGAGAGGAGAAAGCAGATTTTATACTTTTTTATACTTTTTATGGCACTGCCTGAAGGTCAAAGCCCTTTCTCAGCCATTCTCTTCACTATTTCAGGCTTGTGTGGGCTGCACCCAAACAGGAGGTCTGTGTGTCCCTGGCTGCTACTGTGTCATCCTGTCTGAGCAAACACACCTGGCCCTTCAGCTGCTCTCTGGGGTTCTTGCTTGCTTTCTTATTTCAGGGGGGAAAAAAAGTGAGTGCCTTGATGAAAAATTTCCCTCTCTCAGCTATTTGCTATGCTACATTCCCTTTTCTTTTGCACTCAGATTAAACTCTCTGACTTCTTATTTCCTCCAGGGGAGGAAAATGCAGCTATGCACTGCTTGCAGGGTAACTGTGTTTGCCTTGCCTCCAAGAGCTGCCTGTGTGCAACGCTCCAGGTTTCACAACCACAGAAACATTCCTTGGCAGAAGGCTTTGTTCACCAAGTTCTTTATCCTCTGTTCATTTGGGGTTACCCTGGGTTTCACCTCTCTCCTCAGAACCGCTGGAAGCCCCCAACAGGGCTCCCCACCAGGGCTGCCAGGCAGTGGAGCAAGCAGAGGGAAGCTGCTGGTGGAAAACACTGCTCTCAAGCTGCCCACCCTGCCAGAGCCCAGTGCCAGTGACAGCCAGGACAGGTCACTGAGGACCTGCTCAGCTCCCCGTCAAGGAGCAATGGCTGTGCTGTCACCAGGACAGAGCTCACAGACACTAGGTCCCATACCCAGGGCCTTGGTCTCCTTTTCTCCTGTTGCTTCCAGGGAACAGGAGCACAAAGTACATTTTTGTCATCCCTGCTCCTAAGGAGGAGACTCTTGGGCAGCCAGGGGAAATCTCCCCTCTCACTTTAGTGGATGCATTTGATTTCTACTATGGGTAAAAGCCTTCTATTCTGCTAGTAGTGTTTTAAGCCAGCTAACCACACGTCATCAACCCTCTCTGAAAACCCTCCTTGATCCCAAAACATGACTTTCTGCTGTACCACCATCTGCAGTGACTGCAGCAGTTCACAGTTCCTAGGCTACATGCCTAGATTTCCCTCAGAATGTCCAGTTTTCAGTAATTTTATTCAGCTGGAATATGGATTTCTTCCCTTTCTTGAAAATGCATGGATTTTTCTCAGGAAAGTCTTTCACAAAAGTAGGGCAATTCATGAAGACATGAACCCTGTTAATCTCCCATACAAATGCCCTAGAGGTCAGCCTCTGTCTCCCTCATCTTTACCTATTCCTCCAAGTAGCACTGCACTTGGTCTTTGGAAGGCTTTGAACACCACAAATGTTATGTGCACACTTCACTTGAGTAACACTTGCTTTGGGGGAGTTCCTTAATGCTTTGGTCGTTTTGTCCCTTCTTCACCCACAGCAAGGTACAGAACAGCAAAGCCCATCAGTTTCTTGAAATTCAAGTCCAAGCAGCTTGGCCACAGTAGCTTCACCAGTGAGGCTGATGTCTTTTGCATTTTAACTGGATCCCTACATGAAATGCAGTTTAATTTTTTTTTAAAATAAACAACATTTTAAAAAATATCACCACAATTTTGTCTCCAAACTGGGGTAAGTCACTGTGGAAAAACACTCTATTAATAGCATGAGTCTCTTCTGTGGCCACATTGGCACAATTTTATCTTGTAATTAGACTTTGGCTCTGGCCAGTGAGGGATCTATTAGCTAAAAGCACCTCAGAAAAAAAGAAGCTTTACTGCATAAATTAATGCAAATCAAGCCTGGGCTCTTCCTTCCTGTGATGCTGGGAGCTGCTCTTCTGCAAGAAATGAACACTCTACTGTAGCCTGGGGACAACAGGCCAATGAGGGGGGAGACAAGGGCAAGGCAGAAGACAAGATCCATCACTTCAGCTTTGAAGCCTGCATGAGAAAGAAATACTGAGAAAACAGCCAGCTTGGTGGATTGGTATTGAAACCATACCACACTTGAGTGTCACTTGCAGGTAATTCAAATGCTAGCCAGTGAAGATACCTTCTTAGGTATGTCAGGAAATAAACGTGCCTTGATAAAACAAATTGGGGATGGCTCAAATCTCCTCAGCAGCACCAAAGTTCAGCTCCAATACCCCAACAAGTCCCAGGTGGAATACACTCCACCTCTGCAGAGGAGAGCAGTGTTGATGAGTCTCAGCTGCTGAAATAGCTCTGGTGGCTATTGGTGCATTGGAGATCTCTGTCCCTGCTCCGCCACATCAGGTTTTCACTGCTGCAGCAGGGCACTCAGACTGGAGAGGTTTGCTGGTCCCACAAAGCTGTTGCAAAAAGTGAACATATTCCAAAGTAGCGGAAGCCCTGTTCCCTAAATAATTCCCTTAAATATGTAGTCCATGCTTGGCAATAGCAGAGAAACTGAAATGAGATTGGTTTTTTAGGTCTGGGGTTTTTCAAGAGAGTTTACTCAAGTAAACCACTTTTTCTACTCTCTCTTTCCCTGTTTGACTCACAAATGTCCTTTCACCTCCCCATCCCTTCATTAAAAATGAGCTGGTGCCAGTCTGTGAGGGTGTTTCCTAACCACAGCCCAAGCCAGATCTGTGCCAGTGCTCAGGCAGGCTCACTTGGGCTCACCCAGCTCTATGAACAATGCTGTAGCTGGAGGAAAGTGCCAAGAATCCTAGAAAACTGGCTCCACAGTATTCCTTTCATGTCAGTGCTAGGCAGGATTTATTTCTTTGTTTGTTTTCTTCAGTACTGCTTGGGGGATATTTACCCTTTGCTAGGCTCACATTGCTGGTCAAGAAAAGGACTCCCCAGGCAGCAGGAATTTGATGTCCCATAGTTTTTCTTATCTGCAACTCTAGTCCAGCTTGTATTAATAAAGGTCGAATATAATTGAGGACTTCCAGTCTGCTGGCCAGTTGCAGAAGGGATGGGAAATTTAGGATGGACTACACTCACAGTAAAACATAACACATGCAATAACATATTATTTAACAAATATTTTCATATACTTAATCTAATAAACACAGCACATGTTGTAATGTATATGTGGCCCTGGTTACTTACATTCTCCTTTTACAGTTTGTGTAAATAGATCCCAGCTGTTCGACTGCTTTTGCTCGCATTCTCACTGTTTTCCCAATTTTATCCTGGAAATACAGAGAAAATAAACACTTTGTAACAATGTTTTTGGCACCAGCCTTCACCCATTTACTGGTGTGATGCTCCTGTAGACTCCTGTCACTTGACATTTCACACTCCCCTCTCTGAGGCACTGACAGAGATCTGGGTGCCTGGGACCACAGCGGTGCAGAAGCTGAGGCAAGGCCCCAGGAAAAGCTTCTCCCAGCAAGTCCATGGGCAAATGTGGCATGATCCTTCATGGCTGAGGGGGAGCATGGCATCCCCCTGCCACCCCTGTCCATTCACTTCTCACCTCCAGCAGCCAACCTCTGCCCATGGCTGCAGAGTCCCTGTGGTGCACACTGAGCCATGAGAGCTGCACTGCTCCCCGTGGGGCTGGTCCCACCTGGATGCCCACCAGCCCCAGGAGAAGCCACATGCCCAGCAATCTCCAGAGGAGAGAGCAACTCTGGGGGGCTCTGCCACAGCTCAGCAGCTGAAGGTCAGGAAGGGCCCTTGGCTTGCAGTAGTAGTGTTTGATTAGAGCAAACAGGAGTGGAAAGATGTTCAGGAGGTCTTCTGGTGCATTCCTGCTCCAAAGCAATCAATCACTGCATACTAGGCACCATTGATGCATTTCTGCTCAAACTTTCCCAAAAATCCTTCAGTGACAATCTTGCAACTCCCAAGGCTTAGTTATTGTTATTAAAGGTACTCCTCAGCCAATCTTAGCCTGCTGCAGTACTCCCCCACTATTCTTTGCCTCAGACAGATAGCGTCCAGACCATTCCCTCCCACTTTACAGCAGCATTCTGGGCTGTTGCTGGCTCTTATCCTGTCCCTCTCCTGCAGCAGCTGTGAGCTGTTTGCAATGCATGGGGACTTGTTAACCCCCCTGCAGACCCCAGGTGTTTGCACTCCGACTGTGATATGGTTTCTAAGCCCTTGGGGCAATGCCTACCTCTCCAGCCTCTCCCTACACCTCCCCCTGAAGAGGAGTTCCTGTACAGCCACCAGCCTCCCCCGTTTGCCCCTTACAGTTGCCACCCAGCCTGGCTCTACATGGCATGGAAGGAGCCCAGTGAAGAAGAAAGAAAAACCTGGGGTAGACTTTCTCCCCTGAGCTCCCTGTGTTGTCCTGCCCCCATCCTCCCACAGCAGCACTGGCTGCAGACCCCTGACTGAACTGCTATTCCCACGAATCCCTCTCCCCTGTCCTCCCACAGCTCAGTCACACGGCCCCAGCTCTCATGCTCATTGTGCACAGATCAGGTTTTCCTCACTGCTGACCATTCTTGTTGCTTTCTGTTGGACTCTATCCAGCCCAGCCATATCCTGCTAGAAGTTCAGTGCCCTCAGTTGAGCAGAGCAGCCCTGCTGGGAGCTCACACTTGCTGAGAAGAAAACTCACTCCATTTGTCTTGTAGGCTGTAATTTGGTTCGTATTTCTCAGCACAGAGATGACCTGACACCGCTGACTCATGCATGGCCTTTGGTCCTTTATGACCCCCAGACCCTTCTCTGCAGAGTGATGTCAGTGCAGGTATTTTTCTTCATGCAGCTGCTTATTTCTGCAGAGGGTGAGAGCTCACCCTTGTCCCTAGAATAGACTCACATCCTATTTTTCTCAAACTATTTCTCCAATTTGACAAGACCATTTGTCAAGCTCGAGCTGTGCCTTCCAAAGTACTTGCAGCCTATTCCAGCTTGCTGTGGCCTGCAAAGTTAATAAGCTTGTTATTTATTTTAGAGACCACCATTAATAATGACCCGGCCTGGCATTTCCCTGCTAGTGAATTTCTTCCCAGAGGCCACCCTCTGGGAAGTTTTCATTTTACATGAAACTTTCTGTGGCAATTTGATATGGTCAGGCAAGAGATAGGAGGAAGCTGAATTCAGATCGTTACACGTTTCCCGTCTGATGTGGGGAGGGGGAAGTGACACAAAGTGCGTGTCATCTGCTTCATTTAGCAGCCAGAGCCAGTAGCAAGTCACAAATGTGTGTCCCTATGCTGTGGGTGTGTCACACAGCCATCAAATCAAGATCACTTCCTATGTGCCAGCATATCCGAGAAAGGAGCTGAAAGATGGAAGAGGATGGTGCATGCAGTGCCTGAGGCAAAGATTACAAAGGAGCCTGGAGGAGACCGCCAAAGCGGGACTCTGGGATCAAAAGGCAAAAGCCACGGGGCCAGAAACAGGACAATAAAAAGAGTAAAGCTCTCTGGCCACACCTCTTCTTGGCCAACTGAGAATGTAAGTTACAACCAGTCTGTCTGTTTCTCCTACCAACCCAGAAGAGGCTGGTAGGAGAGAGCCCAGCTCTCCCAGGTGTCCAGCAATCACAGCCAGTTTTCCTGTCTCGCTGCTGCACGGCACAGTGGCTCTCCCCACCCTGACAGCTGCTCTCAGACAGCAGCAGTGATCACAGAGGCTCTGTTACCCTGTGTTGCTGCAGTATAAATTCTCTCATTTCCAAAGCCAGGAGTTACCCAGTTTCCATAGGCTCAGGATGAGCTGTTGATGTGCAAACCCTCTGCAGCCGCCTTCTGCTGGCTCTGTCCCTGCATGCTCAGGAAAATGGAGCTCAGCAGCACAGCCCTGTCCCTGCTGTGCCCATGGAGGCTCCTGGGCTAACAAAAGGGCTCCTTCCTCCTGTGACTGTACCAAGGGATTTGCAACAAGAGTAAAGAACATCGCTCCTTTTCCATGATCTACCTTCTGCCCTTGTACTTTCAATATCCTGTCTCACAAGGTGAATTCATTTGTGATTGGGGTATTTTTCTTATGAGGTGTTCTGAGCTTTTTTTCTTCCCCTCTGTTTGCAATCAGCAAATGGGCCCTTGGAGTATAATAGCTACAAGAATATCTGAAACTCAGGTTTTTGACTGGAGGGATGTTATTAAAGAAGAATTTTGAGACTTTGAAGACAAGAGTAATGGGGATTTAACTATTCAAATCTCCAAAGTTCCCAGACAACACAGAAAATACCAGAAGGAAGTGCAAAGGAAAAGCTCAAAAGGATAAATCTGTGTGGTTTAGGAAAGAGAAGGGATGAGATAATGTCTGGAAATTGATTAAAGTAGAAAAGTGACTGTGTAAACTGGGAGAAAGAGTATAAATCAAGCAAGAAATGTGTTCAGAATTAACTCAGAGAACAAGAGAAGAATTTTGCTGTCACAGTTATGGCAGTAACACTGCCATATATCTAGTTTTACACCAGTTCAGTCCCAAGCAACATCTCAGCAGATAAGGCTTTTTCACAGAACTTAACCACCCTGCTTAAAAGAGGGACAACTTTAAAGAAGGATAAAGATTCTGAAGGTCATATCCAGTCAACTTTTGATGATTATTTTCCCCACAAAAAATTCTTTTGTCAATTTTTTCTTTTTTTCAGTCTTCAAAGTGAGGAAGAGCTGGCAGCAGTACATCTTGCCAGGATAGCCTGCTCAGAATGAAATACCAACAAAACCTTGCCAGTGATAAAGTTCCCAGAGCTCACCACCTGGAAGGAATTTCTCGGCAGATTTCATACACAAAGAGAAGCACCTAATTTTCAGTTAATTTTAATTCACTTTTGCACCCCTCCCATCCTCTCTTCAGAGCCTCAGAAAAACTCTCCTAGTCATCTCTCCAGGTTGGCTCTGGGGCACCATCAGAGCTGCAGGATGCCCATCTCCCTCTGGATCTCAGGGCTGGGACAATGCTGTAGGTCTCTGTTGCCAGGTCCTCAGGAGTGCTCACAGTAGCTCCTGGCTCTCTATTCCTCTTGCTCACTGAAAAACCACAGACACAGACCCTGCACAGGGTCCTTCTCCATTCTTCCCACCCAAAGGCAGTCTTCAAAGGAAACCCATGGGCTTGTAGACTGACTGACAGCAGGAGCAGCCTGAAGGTTGTGGGGCTGGAAGTACAGGACCACAAGACACAAGTAATTAACTTTTACTTGAGGAAAGGTAAAAGAAAACTGTCAATGTTACACCATAAGGTAAAGAAGGCTGCAGGAGACAGCGAGTGCTAATATTGCAGCCAGACGGAAAATATAGAAGTAACATATCTGGTGGTAGATTGCATGTGAAAACACGGCCAACAAAATGCACTTTGAGGAACAAATGGCAAAGGGAATAAACACTACTAATGTTTCTTCACATCAAAGATTCAGGACCCTGTCAGAAAATCTGTAGGGCCAGCTGATATTATAAAAGATCACAGCGCTATGGCCATTTTTTAATTATTTATTTGCTCAGTGCTCATAGTGTAAGAAACTTTGTGTTCAAATGGCTCCAGCCACTCTCAGGGGTTAGAGTTCTTAAGAAAGATTGGGCAGAAATCAAAATTACTTCAGAAGAGAGATTTAAAAAGGCACAGAGTGAATAGCAATGAATTACTAAAACTGATAATAAGTACTCAGGAGGTCTATGTCTCTAAATTGGAAGAGCTAAGCTCATAGCAGTGATGGATGTGTCATGTAAAATTACTGGAAAGTTAAACAGGGGCAAACACGAGGTCAGTTTCAAAAATTTGCTCCAAAGGTGATGGGAGTAACTACATGCCTCTTATTCCAGCTCAGATACTACAGTGAGGTCTGCCAAGCTGTGCTGCATCTATGTACTGTGGGAAAGTCTTTGTTGGGAAACTGCAGGGGTGGCTTGCACACATGTCAGACAGAGCCAATGCCAGCCAGCCCCAAGACATACTCACCAAAGCTGAACCCATCAGTGTACATGTACATGTACCCAAAAGTACTCATTGGCCCTGCACTCCAGCAGCACAAATTCAGCTGCTGATACTAGTCCCAACATCTTCATTTCAGTCCACTCCTTACTTCTAGAGCTGGGAAAGTTTTCTGTGGGGAAGGGAGTGAGAGGAGGGGAGGGAAAGTTCTTTGACCCCTGAAGATTCATCACTCTGGAAGAGTTAAAATTTAATGAGAGACAGGAGAGGGAAATATAAAGCTGAGATTAGTTCCTTGGCACCATATTTAGGAAAGGGTAAAAGTCCTGCACAGCAGCTGGAGAGACGAGTAAGGATATGTGAGAGAAACAGCCCTGCTGACACTGAGGTTAGTGCAGAGGAGGGGCAGGAGGTGCCCCAGACACTGGAGCTGAGATCCCCCTGCAGCCTGTGGTGCATCCCATGGTGAAGCAGCTGTGCTGCTACAGCCCATGGAGGACCATGGGGAGCAGAGACCTTTTGAGCCACTGCATCTGTTTTTAAACTGATGAGACAGAGACAGGAGTACAACATTTCAAAGGCTGACTGATGCCCTTGGCAGCACCAAAAATTCTTGATATCTTGATATTCTTGATAGGTCTTTTATCAAAGAACTATCTTGAGTCTATAGATGTGGGGGACAATTTAACTGGTTTTATCTCCAATGACATTACAGAGTCCATTGCAAGAATGTTTTCAGCCCACATACAATTTAAAGTGTCTGTTTCTCACCACCATCTAAGAAGGTTTATTTTGCTAGAGAAGGTCATCTGATACCACAGCTCCTGTAGAGCCACACCATCTTATAAATGGGCATTAAATGACAAAATACCTTCTGCCCTAGGGAAAGGGGGATCCACCTGACCTGCCCTTAGGTATCTACAATGTAAATGTGTACATGCAATGTCAGTAAGGCTACTCCAAGCTCTTCATTCTTTAATCTTGATGTTTTGGCTGTGTGATTACCTTTTACTGTTCTGCTGATTTCTGATTATTTTGAGCACCTGCACTGTTTTCAAATATTTTGTCTTTGTTGTAACTCTCCATTCTTTTTTGTCATAGGGTGGAGGACTTAAGTTGTCCAAAAAAAAAAAGGTATTTCCTTTTGCAAAATGTTTGCAAAATTACAGAACTGATCTTTGCTCTGCACTGGCCATCATGTCTTCAGTTGCTGAGTCTAACACTATCCTGCTTTCCAACAGCTTGATTGAAAGAAGAAAGGACATGTCACATATGACCCTAGCACTAGCTGCCATAGCTTACCAGCAGAGAATTTACCAGAGTCACCGAGTTCAAACTCCAGCTTTCCAAAGTTACATAATTAAAATCCACCCATCCTGGGCTTGCAAGCTGGTACTTTTCCTGCCTGACTAGAAACCTGCAGGTTTACTGAAAAAGAAGCAGTGGGTGAAGAGCAAGAGCTTCCCCAGATGATAAAATGTTAATTAGCAGGGATGTTAGAGATATCACTGGATGATCAGGGAAGTTCAGTGTATCAGAACACGTACCCAAAAGTACTCATTGGCCCTGCACTCCAGCAGCACAAATTCAGCTGCTGATACTAGTCCCAACATCTTCATTTCAGTCCACTCCTTACTTCTAGAGCTGGGAAAGTTTTCTGTGGGGAAGGGAGTGAGAGGAGGGGAGGGAAAGTTCTTTGACCCCTGAAGATTCATCACTCTGGAAGAGTTAAAATTTAATGAGAGACAGGAGAGGGAAATATAAAGCTGAGATTAGTTCCTTGTTTGTTTTCTTGCTTCCCACCGTGAAGATACAGAAATGCATCAAGTGTTCTCCTTCTCCCACAGGCAGTTAATTACTTGTGTGAATAGTTTTCACTGTTTCCTGCTGGAATAACCCAGAACCACTGACCCAGTGTCACTGTCTGCCACCTCCTCCCCACACAACCAAATGGAACAATAAAAAATCAGCTTAGCAGGGTCTTTTTGCAACCAGGATCTCCCTTCTGCCACCTGCAGTGACAGAACTGTTGGGGCTGGAGCTCAGGCTATTAGACAGAGAGGAAACAGGATAAGATGTGTGAAAGCAGAAGACAGAGAAAACAGGCCCTGTCAGTAAGAGGAACCCAAACAGAGAAAGATTCAGTAGTTATAAGATTCAATAGTATATTCTGTGAATACAACTACAAACTGTGAAACAGCTCTATTTTATTTATCAGTCATCTTGGGATATCCTCTTCCACCTAGTTCCTCCTCACTGCTTTCTTTAGGATTCCTGTACAGTTGTAGGTATCTCTGACACTGCTCAACCCTAACTTCCCACATATCCCAAAAGCCTTATCATGCAGCCAGCATGGTTAATGGAGAGGGCAGAGAGTATCACTTATCCAGCTCTTCACTGGACACAGAACCTGGCAACAGCCCATTGCTCTTGCTTGTGGTTGCAGACACTCTTATGAAGAAATCCAGTCAACACCTCAAGCTTAGAAAATTATATGCCACCAGGAGAGGCAAAATATGCATGAGCTATCCGTTTTCCTGAGCAGGAGCCCGATCACACAGCCCTTCATTTGTGTTGTTTTCTTTCTGACATGTTCCTGCTGCCTATGAGATACAGTAACACAGTAAGACATCTTTGTCCTCACTGGCTCCTGCTGGCTGCTGTGAGTACCTGAGGACCTTGACAATTCTACCCAAGGGGTAACATCAGAGGGTTTCAGCTGCAAGCAACATTTCCCCCTTCACCTGCACTGAGTGGCTCCTACAGAAGCAGGCCATTCCATTCTTCAGTAATTGAAGCCTGGAATAACATTTTCTCTCTATTTTGGCTGTGCTTACAGTGCTGGTATATACTGATATACATATATATATAGATAGAGTTATATACACATATATATTATACTGCTAATATATGCTGACATACTAGTAGTGTAGACCTCACAGGACAACTCTCCCTGGTGACATCATCACTGACTCTTCAATAGAGTGGAAGCAGCTCATATTATTCTGAGATTACTCACAGGATACCCTTGAATATTGCTGTCAGCAGAGGTTTCTTCTCTGTCTAGACCCATTGGAGGAACAAGAAATGAAACAGGAAGTCACATCAGAGAAAGGCACCCCTGCAGAAGTAGGGTCTGCTTCTGCTGGACACTCCCAGCCTCTATGGATGCTCACACCTCCTAAAGACACACCTGGGCAGCTGGGAGCCTGAGCTCCATGGGATGATACAACCACATCAAGCCCCCATCCCCAGTACACGACGCCAGTAAATTGAAGTGAGTTCAGCAAGGGCCACACGAGGTGGGTGGCAGCTGGAGCACTCATTTTGTTCCAGGGGTGGGGTTGACACACTTTACTTTGTCACCTACACTTGGCACATGTCCCAGACCAAAAGGAAACAGCTTCCATGCAGCCTCTTTCCTCAGCCTCAGTGAGATGGTGCGGAGAAAAGGAAAGCAAGGAAGAAACAAGGGAGAACTTGCACACAGTGAAGGATCCTGAGACTGCTCTGCCTCAAGTTTTGCCTCAGCCCCTGAGAGGTTCCTTCCCCTTCCAGTCCATCACCTCTCCTCCCTCTTCAACGTCCTCCTTGCAGCACTGCCAGGACCCTTCTCCAAACAGCCATCTCCTTGAGGGATGTCCCCAGCTCTGCCCCCCTTTCCTTCCTTTGCACCCCCAAGTTTTCAGAGCCCTGCAAGTCCCCAGCCTGTGCACACCAGAGGCCTCCCCATGAGGGCAGGCAGTCGGCCGGAGCAGCACATAGCAACCATGGGCTCTCCCTGGGAGCTCTGCAGACACTCCCCAGGACTCCCACCCACTCCCCCGGCCAATAAATTCCCCGGTGCCAACACGTCCATGCAGGGAGGCTCTGAGCCGGTTCCCTGTCATGCCGCTGCTCCTCCCGGCCATCCTGTGCCTGCTGGGCTCCTGCTGCCTGCGGGGCACGGAGGCACGGCAGTACGAGTCCATCCTCACCGTGCCCAATGGAGGCCCCTGGGGCTCCTGGGGGCGCAGGGAATTCTGCCCCAGCGGCTACGCGAAGGGATTTGAATTGAAGGTAAGCTCTGACTTCTCCTTCATGGTGGGGAACAAAACCTGCTGTGAGACAATGTTATTTTGTTCTGGTCGTAGCAGGGCTGGCCACAGCACTTTGCCCCATCATAGCTGTTTGTATTGTTATCTGCATCATGCTGGCTTCTCAGCAAGGAATTTCTAGCACAGAGTATCACTCCAGCCTCCCTGCCAGAAGGTGATTTCTTAGGTCCCTTGGGTAAGAAAATCACTGGGGTTGGAACAGCAGAGCCTGTTCCCAGGTGATTTCTTAGGTCCCTTGCACCCCAGCTCTGGGTGTCACAGCACATGGTGAGACAGTGGGCATGGCCTGGGACAGAGGCCACCAAGCACTGCTGTTTTCAGAGCACCTGCTCCACCACTTGAAGAAAAACAGAGGTGAGGAACAACAAAATAGGCTTCCTGAGAAATGTCATGGAGCTGCTTCACAGCCTTGTTCAGCTGCACTAATATTCTTGCTCTGTCCCCAAATCCTCCTGCCATCCCTCATCACCATGGCTCGCCTCATCACCTCTTTTAAAAGGGTGACCTCTCCCTTTTTCTTCACCTCCTCTAAGGTGCAGCCCTTCCAGGGATTCTGGCTGTTTGGTGATGACACGGCTCTGAACGGCGTCCGCCTGCTCTGCACGGACGGCACAGTCATCGAGTCCTCCGTGGGGTGGTGAGCAGCCTTTGCTTCCTCAGCCTCTTTCAGGGTGTCAGCTGCTGGGGAGCAGAAAGGGAAACCAGGGCAATGGTTTCTCCACAGGCAGCCACACCCCCTGGGAAGGTGGCTAAAGGTCCCACTTGAGGAGGTGGGTGAGTTCCCCTTGGCCATGAAGTGTGGAGGCTTCAGGGTGAAGGTCTGGTCCCAGGGAAAGGAACAGTGCTTTGGACAATGAAGGAAAGGTCAGAAATTACAGATCTTAAAGCTATACTTTCTCCTTTTCCTCAAATGCTTGCTTTGGAAAGTACATTAAGAGAGACATAGCAAGCTGCTGAAATTGCCAAGGGTTCTGCAGGGGCAGGGCAGACTGGAGCTGGTGGTGGCTGGGCATCCGGGGGATGATGGGGAAGGAGAGGGAGACAGGTGCTCCTACAAACCTGCCACTCCCCTGTATGTCCCTTGCCCCAGGATTGCCAGGATCCTGGGCAGGTTGTGGTGTTGACTGCAGCACAGCAGAGCCCAGACAAGCCTTTGTAAAGTGTTCTTTCCCCTGGCAGGTGGGGGAACTGGACAGAGGCCCAGCTCTGCTCCAGCAACAAGCTGGTTTCGTTCTCGCTGCGCGTGGAGAGGTGGCAGTACCTGCGTGACAACACAGCAGTCAACAATGTGAGGTTTGCCTGCTCCAACGGGACACGGCTGGACGGCTGGGGACTTTCAGGGGGTCACTTTGGCCCGTGGAGCAGCAACTGCACCTCTGGGGCCATCTGTGGGCTCCAAACAAAGGTGGAGAAACCCCAGGGAAAGTGGGATGACACAGCTCTCAATGACATGAGAGTGTTCTGCTGTGACTAAGTGTGACTCCCCACCCCATGCCAGCATCTACAAAGCTGCACAGCATTAAACCTTGAATCTGTTCCTGCACAAAGACAAGTGTACATTTTTTTCTGTCTTATTTTGTCAAGAGTAGCCAGATCCCATGGCTACAGCATTTCATGGGAAGGGTCTTTGTAATTATTGTGATTAAGCTTTGTAACAAATTTATAACCTACAAAATTCCTGTGAGGGAGCACAGAGGATTCCCACACCTGTTGTGAAGGCAGGATGTGTGACTATAAGGGCTGAACAGTGTAGTAGAAGGGGATCATCTGCCCTGGCAGAAATTGCGGGTTCAAAGGAAAGGAAGGGGAACCCTTCATCCTGTTTCTATTATAATGCTTAGGATGGGAAGGAATCCCTATCAGACATCCATCCATCCATCCATCCATCCATCCATCCATCCATCCATCCATCCATCCATCCATCCACAAATAAGTTCAAATATACCATGCAGCTTGTGCTCCCAGCTCCATCCTCTCCTTCCAGCCTTCTCAGCACAGCATCTCAATGTCTCCAGGTCCTCCAGGGATTTTTGTTTCAAAGACTGCAGTAATTCACTTGTATGGCAGTCAGAAATGTACCATTGCATAGGTATTTTTCCTGAACCAGCCACCATCTCCTTCTGCATTCAAACCTCCTGCTCAGCTCTTCTCTGGAGCTCATATTTTGTGCTTCCTGGGGCTGTAGGCAATACCTTGAGTGTGAGGACTGTGGCCATAACAAGTATGGGGCAGGGATTAGCCACAAACCCAGGTCTCACAGGGCATTTTGCAGGAACAGTTTGGTTGGAGAGCATTATGGTGCACATGTGGACCCAAGGAGAAAAGGAAGAAACAGTGAGGATTAGAAGTGTTCCAGAGAGAATTGCAGATTTCAACAAACACTTTTGCTCAGTCCCAGGAGTGCAAAGAGGAGGCAGAAATCTGAGAAACACCTAGGAGGGAAGGAGAATATCCTCAACTCTGTAAAGTTCACAGACTTTTCCCATAATCATGTATTTGAAATTTGTTTGCAACAGTATTCTCTCTGATAAGTGAGTCTTGCTTAGGAAGACTGTGGATGGTCCTCAGTACCACGTGTGAGCCAAGGCTTTCTGTGCACACATCTGAACACACAGGCAGGGTTACCTTTGCTTAATCCCTGCTGGGATCCCAGATGTTCCAGAGGTTTCTGAAGCATTAGTTGTACCATCATGTGCCCCTATGCATCCAAAGGGACTGCTTGCCACTTGGCATGCAGCTGGGAAAAGCTTTGCAATGGGTATATTTACAAGCATATTTAACCCTTCCTGCCAAGGCTTTGAAAACAGGGGTTTGAAAGTCCAAGCAGTTATACTTTTATTGCCAGTTTGGTGGGTTTGCACATGCTTTTCTTATTCCATACCTATACTGGTAAGCCCCATGGAGCCACCTATTATATCAGGAGAATACGAGATTTAAAATCAAAAGAGAAATGCTAAATACATGGTCTGGCAACAAGGTCACACATCCTCATGGATGATTTCGAGTTTTAAGAGATAAAGGCACTCTGGAGACAGCTCAGTTTTTGTTACAATTAGATGTAATAGGAAAATGCATAACTCAGCTTTTCTTCTGGAAAAAAGGTTCCCCCAGGGCACTTTGAAATACACTGAGACAAAAAGATGGGATTCTTGTCATGAATATCTCGAGGGTTTTTATGTTATCTTTGCATTATTTTATCACTTTCATATTACTCATTATTCATTCACTTAAGCAAGTTGCTGTACACAGCACTTTACATTGCATTAAACATGAAAGAGTTTCTGTCAATAGGGAGGTTCCTGCAAGAAAACTAGTCTTCAAAGTAATTTCATGGTCTTAGCCCTCCCCATCAAAGCAAAGACATTTGATTGGGCTGAATCCAAATGCCATGGCAGATCCTCTTGAATGATCAATATCCCAGTTTCCAGGCAGAGGATATCTAACAGTAAAATGCTGGAAGAGATATCCCTGTCCATTACTTCTTCAAATTGATTATTTGACTAATACCAGATTTTCTACTGTGTATGTCACTGCTCTACAGCAGTGAACATCAGGGTTTGTCATAACCCACCATGAAGTGGCAAGGCTCATGTCAAGCGCTCACTTCCTGTGCACTCACCCCAGCATGTGACCACTCTTCCCTCTGGAAAACCTGAATGGAAGACCAGATGGAAATCCAGGGCTCTCCAAAAATCATCTTGCTTCTTGTGCAATTGCTCACCCTGATGCACCAGCAAGAGCTGGTTGAGATGTTTCATCTTACATCCCTCACTACAGACGTGTTTTGTCTTTAGGCATCTGTGGTGAAAAACAGCCAGCAGCATCCACTTTTCCCCAAGCACTGGGCAGAACATGCACAGTGTGTGTAAAGATACTCACAGCCACACTTCCTCAAAAGACACAGGTGATGTGCAGCAACAGCTGTTAATGAAGGAACACCAGTTATTCACGTATGGATGGGTTTGAGCATCTGGGGGGGTGGGGATTAGCAGTAAAATAACACGCAGGGTTCACCTTGTACACATTTTGTTGGATATGGAGAGGGATGGTGGTCTTGCTCTACCCAAAAGAACAGCTTTCTTCCTCAGGAAGTCCTAGTACTTGTCCAGTATGGACTGATTCAGCCAGAGAAGTACCAAGGGAGTTTCACAACAGTAAAAAAGTGCATCAGGACATCAGGGGATATCCTTAAAAGAGGGAATCAGGTAGTAAAGGCAATTCAGGGATGTAATTTACACTTCAGTGAGTGAAGTACAAACCATGAGGGTCTCTCCCCAGCTTAGACGTGCATCCAACAAGAGCATTCCTGTAATGATAGTGGCATGATGTCCTTAAGCAGACAGCTGATAGCCCCTGTTCTATCAGAAGGGCTCTGTCTCACTTTTACTGTCTGTCCTGGTGACAGACTTCATACATAAAAACAACAGTAATCGACCAGAGCTCCTGTGGCATTTGGCACTGGGCAACCATGGAGCAGAAGGAAGGTCCATGCTCTAATTTTTGCTGCAGCTCGAGCACACACGTTAGCAGGCAGCTTCTTCATGTGCCAAGTGAGGTGACAGTGCACTTCTCAGAAACCACAGTCCTGTCCCTCAGCCATCACAACACCTGCAATACCCTTCCTGGAGTGAGAGAATAAATATGAGTAATGAAACAGAGCAGTGAAACACACCTTGGAAATCTTCCTGGTGTTTCTCCCAAGAGCGCTGAAGGAAGACACAGAACGTTTGGATCTTCCCCATTCTCATTCCAAGGTTTGTTTCCCCTGGTGCATCAGCAGCCTTTGGACATCACTGTCACAGGACACAGCTGAAATAATGAATGCTAAACCTGGGAAATTGCAGTATTCAAAGCTTTGAAAAATGTTCATGTCAGACATCAGGAATTCACCTCTAGGTATTGAGCATTTCAAACAAACTACCTCTGTAACAGAGGTCAGTCCCAAAAGTCTCCTGGGAAGTTTGCTTCCTCCCTAAAAGCAGCATGGGTTGGACTCCACTGTTGCAGCCTAGAAGATCTCTGGTCCTTATCAGCATTCTCATCCTCTGAGACCACCACATTGCCTTCAGAAAAACTGCAAAGTTTGAACTTGGCTCCGCATTGAGCAAATGTCCCCAAAGTTCAGAACTCTTCTGAGCCAGCTTATTTCCTCTAGAACATCTTTAATGAAGTACTTATTTATATTTTCCTTGAAGCAGAAATACTGTATCTGATTTTATCTCTTATTTTTTATTTTAGTTGGAGATTTGGGTTTGCTTCCACAAATGTGTCTTTGACCTGTAATAAAATCTGTACTGAAGTAATGGCTAATTCTGAAGTAAGTAAAAATTCCAGTAAATCCAAGGAAGGGTACAAACAACTATATCCTTCTGACCTTTCTGTTCCCCTTTTCAGTAACAAATATGTGCTTTGAGCGAAAGAACAAAATTTCTTGTGCTGTGGTTCTGCAGGGCTATAGCAGAGTGCTGCCTATACCCACATAATTAGAAGGAAGGTTAATGAATTGCTAAAGCAGGTTTCTGGTGGATAATTAATATAGAAAGCATATTTAGGTGGCCTAACAGTTTATTAAATGAGATTATAATGGACACTTGGCTCTATGCAAGTGTCATTTCAAGATAAGTTAATATAAATCTTCACCTCTGGAAAGTCCTTTAGTAAAAGAAGGGCTGTAATCTCTACTGGTTGCAGTTGTACTACATCTACCAAAGACTCATAATGCAGTCTCATATTTGCCATTTCATCACATTGGCCTGTCAAAAAAACAACTACTGTCTAAGCACCCAATTGCTCTTCTTCTTTAAGTATTGCTTGTCTGCTTATACAGCTTTATCTAAATGCACCTCTGTCATCTGTAATAAGGTAATAGGCCTAAAAAGTACTTAGTATCATCTTGTGTCTTCCACTTAGGTACAAAACTGCTTGAAATCTAAACTGATGCCTTTGTTACAGATCTTTCTGCTCCTTGTAGCAGTTTAAAATAACATGTCCCAATAACTTCAACAGGGAGAAAGAACATAAAACTATTCCAATGTTAGTGTAATTTTCTTGGGCTGAAAATCACAGGATACCAGGTTGGAAAGGGACCTTGAGGATCACGTGGTTCAACCTTTCTTGGCAAAATCATGATGCAGACAAGATGGCCCAGAACCCTGTCCAGCTTAAAATCTATAGTTGGGCAGGGAGCATTTGTCCTGTTATCCATAAATGTCAATTTCCCCCAACTTCTTTAATCAGTTTGGGCCTCATTTTCTTTGAGCTTTAAGCCATTTGGGCTGAGCATAATCTTATTTTGTACTCAGGGTGTCTATTGTAGGAGGACAACTAGACCCTGCAACAAAGGGTTTGCTTGCTTCCCCAAGGCTTTTCATGAAAACTCAGATAATGCCAAGAGGAGGAAATGTTGAGTCTCAGAAGAATCTGCCTTTGATTAAGGAATCTGCAATCTGCATGATTTTATTCTCCTGGATAATTCTTCTAAGAAAATTAGGCACCATCGTGAAGGTTTAACATTAAGTTGATGCAAATTTTAATAAGTGAGTTGGAAATCCCTCAAAAAATACAAGATTTATAGTGGTAGAGAGAGACAGAGACCACAAAATTGGCTGCAGAGCAGCCATTACAGAGTCATATGTCTCCAGCATTAATTTTCATACAAAGTGAGTAATATACTTTTAGTCAGGCCCAACAGCTACAAAAACCTGAATCATTCCTTTGCACAGGAGAAATAAATTTTGTTAGAGGTCAAATTGTGCTGAGGTTCCTCAACAGAAAAACATAATTAATAAATAAGTACAAGTCCTTGTAAGGTGATGTTGTCCTGAACAGCACAGAAAAAGCAAGCCAGGAGCCAGTATTGGACTTGGACTTGCCAAGAAATATTTATTGCTGAGCTGCAGCCCATGTGTCAGGCAACCCATACAAGTTTGGTTAAAAGGCTGGTGGAAAAGTCATCTCCAGCTCCTTGGGTTAAATGTGTTTCAGTTATTTCTTTCTGTATCCTCAACTTAAGCATCTAAAAAAACTTCTTTTAGTAGAGTTTCACAAAGAATGATTGGCCCAATGAAGGTTTTTTAAAAGAAAATCAGATTTTATTTTCTTTCAGAAAATCACATTAAAAGAAACTAGAGCAAATCCCCTGCCAGGGAAAGGCAGACTTTGTTGTACCTAACCACACTGTTAAAATCACTAATTAATAGAGAAAATGTATTCCAGAGACACTATGATCTGTAGGTCCAGATTAATTAGGATAAACTTTAATTATTCAGTGGTAATACATGCCACCTTTGAAACCAAATTCATCAAAAGTGGGTGCTTGCAAGCTCAGCAACTACCCCAAACACATTTCCTTCTGCTTGTACTAAGGCAGCAAGTAGACACAATGCAATTCCAGTTTTCCCTGCAAGGCCTCAAGCCACCTCAGTTAGGCAGACTGATTCCCAGAAGCACACCCTGAAGAGGAGACAGGACTTTGCAGAACATTTCTCCCCCCCATTAGAAGAGATGACTCAGACCTCTTGAAAACTCTTTTATCTCTCCTAATCTTCATGTTGATTGGGGTGAAAATAAGAGGGGAAATATTTGCTCCCAGCTTCTTCTCTCAATTGCTCTTCCAATGTTTTGTTTTCTTTGTTATTTTCAAAAAACATGTTTGTGCTTTCTCTGAGCACCCTCAGCAACATCACCCAGCATATTTACAGGGCCATCAGAGTTCCTCCTTCATCCCCTCTTATCAAGTTTGCCAGAATGCCTAGAGTAGCTTCCCCTTTTGTGCCTTGTCTCTCTTTCAGGATTAGCTTCCCTTCAGTTTGGCATGACCTTCTAGCACAGAAGCATTATCACCACCAGTGCCATTAATCAAGGCTCTGCCACAGGTAGGAGCAGACATTAGCAGACTACAGGCAGACAGGAAAACAAGGATATTTTATTAGCAAATTCCAGATAAAAGCTGGGCATCAGTCAACTGGGTAACTACAATTCCTTCTGGCTTCCAAATTATAGAGTAAAACAGCATCATTTTCAAGTGTGGGTCCAGCAGCACTGTGGGAAGTGCATGATGATGGAATATGTACCTGGAAGTGGTCATTTTCTTTGTGTGGCTCTGCCTGTACCACCACATAAATCACCGATTTCCCCCTTCAATCTTACAGTTTTCTTCTTTCACTTTCTTGGCAGGTACAGCAGTTTCCTCTGAATTTTCCCATCATTTTCTCTTCAGCTCTGAGTCAGTAGGTGCTGGAGCTGGGGATGGTGGAAGCATCCATCACTGGAAACCCCACTGGAAACATTTTTCCCTCAGCCTAATTCCATGCTTGAGCTCAAACATGCCATGGAGCAGAGTCATTATGAAAGTCACGCCAGTGAGATGTGTTCTCGTAAAATTGAGACCCCCACACAGGAACTTTGTAATTAAGGAATAAACAGAGGCAATGAGTCATTACATTTGGTGCTGTGGGAGTTTTAGGAAAGCATGTTTTTAGTAACTCATGGAAATAAGACACAACCTTTACACAACTTTGCTTTTATTGTTAGCAGTCGTAGGAAGCAGGACATGGATTTTTCCAGTTACAGGCATTTAGGTGTTTCATACACCAATGCTGACAACTGGACCTCCTCAGTTCTTCTCCAGGTGCTGACACTTGGACCTCACAGCTCTCACAAACAGCACAGGAAGATTACAAAGAAAGAATGGTCTGGGGGAAGGGTTAATACAAAGCTAGGATGGAATGCTGGGCAGGCACAGGGTTCAGTACATTGAGCTATTTCTATCCCTCTTTCTCATTGCCTCATGCTTCTCAGCCATTTACCCTGACCCCTTCCCTTCCCCTAAACTTCCCATAATAAATTTTACATAATCTCACAAACCTCTACTGAAATCCCATCATAAGCTTCACACAGACCCAAAATCTCCCACAAATTCTGAACACACTTGCAATAATCATGTTTTCTCTCTCTATCAGTGACAAAGCTGAGGCTGATGTCTTCAAGGCTGTGCCTGAGTAGGTTTTTTACTGGTCCATTTATCAGCAGCTTAAGTTTTTTTGTATTAACTTGATTGTGCTGGCTTGAGTTCCAATGGTCTCTGCCTCACGAAAGGAGGGAATATAATTTCTAGGTATAAAGCTTTTGATACAAGTAGTTAAAAGTAGTTATGTATATGTCAACATATCTCCAGATCAAATCTGAAAGACTTGAAAATACACAACAATCGTCTTGGATACAAGTATCCAAAAATCACAGCTGTAGCATAACAGGAAAAGATATCTTTTTGTACCTCAGTTTCCCTCATCTCTAAATAACAGGCTGAGAGTCTTTCCTTTTCCATAGATTATGATGTATTTGGGGCAGAAACTGCTCTTCTTCTGTATAATCAAAGCATTTGTTGTCTCATCCTCTTGGAGACCCAAAATAGTGTTTTATTTTCTCTGTTCTTCAAATAACTTTGTCTCAGCAAAGAAATAGCCATTAGACAATAAACTCATCATGTTAACAGAAAACTGAGTTAGAGGTCTGAAATCGATATTACCGGGAATGAGCAAAGTCAGAAACACCACTGTGTATCATTCCCTAAGTCTTGAGCCATTCCACCAGAATAAAGTTATTAAAAAAAAAACTAAAACAAAAACAACAAAATGTAAGGATATTGAAAGCTTCTTCTGCTGTAATTGCTATCAAAGTGGCAGTGAAGATTCACAAAACAACCCTTTAATCTTCTTGAGCTTTGGGAAATATCTGTGCTACTCTTTGCTTGGGGAACTTTGGAGGGCAGATGCCACATTGTGAGCTCTTTAGTCTGGAGCCAGGGACTCTTCTCAGCCCCTCGGGCAATAGTTGAAAAAAAGAGAGAGACCTTTTATGCAAATGTAAGCTGTCATGAATCCATAATCAAACTCTTGACCTTTACAGCTGCATGTTACTTTTACTAAATTTTCTGGATGCTCTTGCAGTGCATCCAGACACATGAGCCACAAGAAACACCAGATCCTCCAAAGATTCATATCCTATCTGAAACAGGTTCACTGTCAGCATAAGAGTTCAGAGCTCCAGACCAGCAACTCCTCTTCTTTGCTGTGCTCAGCATGGGTACAGAGACCAGAGCTATCGTGGCCCTGGGATTTCTGATGGCTTGACTGAAAGGGCCATATTACCCACAACGGTGTGAAGCAAGAGATCTCAGCTGTTCAAGGGCCTGTCTCAGGGAAAGAAAAAAAAATAAAAAACAAAACAACCGAACACCTGAAGTCATTAAATAAAACGGTTCATAAAAGTCAGCAAAATTAAACACAGGGGCTTATCCAGCCAGAGGGAGAGGCTACTGATGTGACCTACAGGAATATGTACCACCATTTGTGCAAGAAGAACTTGAGAACTGGAACCCAGCAGAATACAACTGGCATGTTTAAGTTTGACCTAATTGGGGAAAGTTAAAAAAAATAATGTTCTTTTCATTAAGGGCAGGGAGACAACGAGAAGAGGCATCTGACTTCTTCTGTCCAATCTACATCCTTCTTTATTTTCTATCACCTCTGCTATTTTATCATCCTGTTTTTATGTGAAAGGCAGCAAAACTACACTTCAGAAATATCACATGCTGATACAATGCCTCATCTTGAGCAAAATGTTTTTAAGAGGTCCTTCATCTTGACTGTGGATTTGAATACAAACTCAAAGTAATTCCCATTCTGCTAAAATAACCCCTTGCTGTTCTTCACATTTTCAGGATTGTGCTAAAACTATAAAAACCGTATCTCCTAAACCTAAGAACCACATGACATTTAACATGATACTGATAACACATTTAACATCATACTGATCATCTGGATCACAGTGCTATACGAGACCAAAGATGTGAATTGAAGAGTGGAATGTACCAACATTTCCAGGATTTCTTTATCCTCGTAGGTTGATTATACAAGTATCACATGTGAGTTACCCAATCATAAAAATTCCAAATATATCATATCTACTGCTTTCTCTGTAGGGCATTCAAACAAAAAACATTCTCAAGGAATTTTCAAAATCTCTTTTGTTTGTTTCTTCTTACCCATATACATCAACAATTAGATGTTTACTTGCTTTTTTCCCAGTTCCAAGGTATGGGTTTAGAAGAGTGCAGGTCCCTTGGTTCTCTTTAGTCTGTTTTCAGAAAAACATGTTTCTTCTGCAAGTCCTCTGAGACCTGCAATTCCTTTACTTCTGAAATGTAACTACTGGTTTATATAAAAATTTACCCTCATTTTTGGGGGGATGGCCTCAGTTAAGATCCTGTGGCTCTAGACAGAGGAGTGCTCAGTTCCCCCTGCATACTTCATCCCTCATTAGAAAATTAAAATATATTACCAAACATCTAACATTCAATTTGTGAAACGTATTAAACTTTCCCACCTTTAATAAGACACAATTTGGCTAATAGCTTAGAGCAACAAAATTCAGTAGTGTTCTGATGGCTGCTGCAAGACTCACAGGAGAAAATTTACATTCTAAAGGATATAACTCCTATATAGGAGTAAAAAATAATGATAATCATTTTCTTCATAAAAATACAGGCTACAATCCATCCTTCTTGGATCTGAGTTTCTCCAGAGCAGGTGTCTCTGTGTGAGGCAGGTATCTGAGTTCCCATTACAGCCCATGAAGAGCCAGGAAGGGCAGGACGTGGCTTGGACTCCCCTGACTCAGCCCAGGAACACCACTGGAACAGGAGTTTTAGACATCTTCCCTATATTGGTGGTAAATCACCTCCCCCCAAACTAAAGCTGAGATATATTCTACTCCTTGCATCTCACCAGTGAGTAGCAAAAAATCTACACTTTTGGAAACATTTCTTAGTGAAACTGCAGAAGTAAATTCCAAGCAAATTCTGATGCATTACAGAAGAACTGAAGTCTGAGGATTACCTGCCAGCATGGGTAACACTGCCTTTGGTGGCTTCTCAGAAGACAAAAGGTAAATTGTTCACTGCAAAGACTGAATTCAAGAGAGATTAAGGGTCTTGCTTGAAATACATCTACAGTTCCACAGTCACGTGTCAAGTTCTCTTCCAGAGGATACTGATGGACATTTGAAAGATATTTCTTTCCACATATGGACTAAGTATCAAGCAGGTCTGTAATTCAGCTGGGAACAAACACAGGCAGCTGCTGAGGTACTCAGAACTTCGCTACCTCTTGCTGATGCCTGCCTTGGAAAGCACACACAAACAGTGTCAGCACTTTCCCCTCTCAAGAAGGCTCGTCCCAAGCACAAGGAAGGGATGCAGACATGGAATCACAGTTCATTATTTTTAATTCCCAAGGGCCATTTTTCTGTGATCCTACAAAATATGACAAAGGTGACATGAAAATGCTGCAGGACTCTTGCCTGCCTATGGCAGTTATTAAATATAAACAGAATGTCACACGTGAGATTTACCTTTTTTTCCTCAGCAGTGGTAGAGTACAGTGGAAGATAGAAGAAAATTTTCATAAAAGCACAGAGTTATTTGGATATATCCTTTTGGAAATAGCTGTGGATTATTTGATTATTGGAAGAAAGTACACAGACGGCTTTCGGAATCTGAACATTTTGCTTCCTGCGGCAATGTGTTCTATCGACTTCAGGGAATTTGGGACTAAAAAAGAAGCTGCATGGCCACTGGAGGGTGCAAAATTACCCAGCACAAAGAGCAGGCTCTGTGCACTTCAAAGCAACCTTTCTGCTGCACAAATTCCCAAGAGAAAAGTGAAAATTATACTCTCTTTCTTGGCAGTAAAGCTCTACCTGAAAGAAATTTTTCAAAGATGAATTTTATTTAGACTGCATAATGATAGCAAACTCAAAGTAGAAATATTGAAAGCTCTGCTTGGATGGAAAGGTAACATTTTAAGGAATTGTGAAGATTCTCATGAAAAGAACATAAAAAATATATTCTCTCTGAAGTTTGCTTGCCTCTTTCCCCCCTCAACCCAAGAAAAGTCCTTGAGAACAGGAACAAAGCTATGGCATATAGGTCTAGACAATTTTACACATACCATATTTGAATGTATCTATAAATATTTATTAATTGTATTTTCACATCTCCCCCATATATTCTACAGCATCCAGATAGTTTCTTGATGATTTTTTAGACACTGACACGCATGTAAGTTACTGAATATTTTGTTCTACCTCTTCTTTCCTTACTGCTGGCAACTATTTTCCCCTTTGAAAACTTAATAATGTTCAGATTTTGATCAAAATTATTCTTTTTTGTGAAGTTAAAACCCAGAATTCCTTCCTATCTTTTTTGCACCATCAGTTATTTGAGTCTTCCTAAGTCAGCAATGACACCATGGTATCATTGCCTTCCCCTCAGTGTAGGTAAACTTCTCTCCTTGTCTTTCATGAGCCTGAAGGTGACTGGATCCACTTCACATTTTAGTCCTTCTGATTTTATCCCTACACATTCCTGTTATGCCCTTACACAGCTCCCTAATAATTTTCCTTTCCCTGATTTTGAGTGGGTTATCCTCACTCCCATCAACATTGCCCTGTGCTGCCCACATCTGCCCAGCATGGACTGCACACTGCTAAGTGGAACCTCACCTCAGCTCTAGTCTTCCTGTAGGTCATTCCTCATTAGCAGGATGGGAATGAAAAGCATGAACTTTCCTCTCCTCTGGGTGGGGTTTCTGTTAACACCTTATGACATGCATGGCCTAATTATGGGACTGGGCAACAGCCAGCCCAACAGCTGGTTTGGTCTGCAGCACACTGGTAGCAACACAGTATTTGTAAATGCTAAATCATAACGCATTTTTGGTATTTGAGAAACAGTTTCAAATTGCCAATGGTAATACTATTTCTTTCCCATTATAATGAGTAGAAAGATATATCAGAGACCTCTGATAGTATGAGTTTGTTAACAGTTCTCAGTCTTCACTACAGGCTGCAGATACCCAACTTTTCTAAGCCAAATACTCTGACGGTCAAACACTATGAACATTTGCTGACTTCCAACTTCAAGACCTGCTTGTTCAAGTCAAAAGGATTCTTTCCCAGCTCCAAACTGTCTCTACACATGTTTATATTCTTTGTATATTTGTTTTAAATGATAATCCATCAGGAAGACATCCTTTGTACAGATCAACTCCCTCTCATGACTAATTGTCTCATTGGCCATTCATGGCTGCTAGAGTGAAATACAGTCAACCTCTGGCCAGTAGAAGCAAAAAGCAGGAAGTAGGCCTTCAAATACAGGGATCTGCACCACAGCATGGCAAAACCAAAGATTTTGCCCAGAATTGTGACTACTCACTACATTTACCACAAAAATATCCAGCTTCAAATGGCAACCATGAATCAGTGGGAGAGTCAGACTTCCATATCTCCAAACAAAATAAAACTCTGAATTAATTCATTTCTTTAATCAAAGAATTGAAAGGAATCGAAATTTTCTGATAGGCATGCTGTCAAACTGACAAAGTGACTCAGCGAGCAGAATAATTGGTCTGTAATGTGATTATATTTGGGGATTCAGGTTGGGATTTAGACATGCTGTTAAAGACTAAACTGAAATAACCAATTATTACAAAGTTGTCAGGTCTGCAGTTTTAAAAGGTCCTGCTGTCAGTCATTAAACAAGTGGGAACTCAGTGCAAAAAATAATTGGCTGCTGTATCACCTTGCTGGGGCTTCATTAGTAAATATTCTTAATAAGCTGATCCAGGTGTGAAACATGGTTCCTGAGAAGGTCATAGTGGTAGTGTTTAGATTATTCCCCAAGACCCATCCTCTTGCACAACAACTCCTTTCAGGAGAGGGAGACAATTGATAACCACACAGCCCATCTCCAATAAACAGACCCTCTCTCCAAGTCCCCAGCCTTTAGCAAAGGGAGCAGCAGAGGCCACCAAGAACTCCCCAGGACCAGGCAGTACCAGTCTACTTAACTAAGAGTCACATGCAGAGGACAATTACACAATTCCACACAGGAGAAGCACTCCTGTTGGCACCCTGAAAGACATACTGCAGTCAATGTGTTACAGGGGAAAACAAAACCCAGCAAAACAAAACCCAAAAACATGCAATGAAAACTGCACAGCCAGAATCTTCTGTGAAGCTGAAACACATCAACCAGAAGCTGCACAAAGATGTCTGCATAAACAGAGCAATGCATATAGGGCAATTTAAGAAAATGAAACATCACAATTTTATTGCAGACAAATGAAGCACCACAGGACCAGTAGCATCAGAGCTGAGGAATCATATGATGATTAAAACCAGAGTAGAGCAGAGGGGCAGAATCACTTCCCTCGCCCTGCTGGCCACACTGCTTTGGAGGCATCCCAGGATACAACTGGCTTTCTGGGATGTGAGCACACAATGACATATCTCATCCAGTTTCTCATCCTCCAGCATCACCACATCCTTCTCGGCAGGGCTGCTCTCCATGACTTCTTCTCCCAGTCAGTTCTTCCATCCAGGATTGCCCTAACCCAGGAGTAGCACTAACATTTGTTGAACCTCCTGAGGTTCTCATGGGCCCACTTCTCAAGCTTGTCCAGCCCCCCAATATGGCATCCCATCCTTCTGTTGTGGCAACTGCACCAGCTAGCTCACAACCTCTTGTGAGTCCTCACAATCCTCTTGCATGTCCTCTCTTCCCAACATTAAAAAACAATCCAAGCTTTCTAGCAGTGATGTTTTGTTAGGCAGGGACTCACTGACCTTTTTAAAGTTAATTATTTAATATGCCAGAATTATATTACTGTTCTCATCTACCTCTATTCCTGTATGATTTGTGTAAAAAATACACCAAAGAAGACAACCACACGGTTTAACTGCAAGACCCTACTTGGTTTTCATTAGTGGAAATGAAGACAACAAAATCATCACAGACAACATTTCTCATCAAGATTTGATTTGGAAGCTTTGCACAGAAGCTAAAAATAAAAGACTGTGCAGTCATAAATAATTTAAAACTGTGTTCATGGACAAAGAGCACTTCAAGCATGATGCGTTCAACTGAGGTGGATGGGATCCCAGGGATGCAAAAGGAGCTGGAATCTGAGAGGATTTTCTAGGTGCCCTAAGCAACTCAAATCCCAGGTGCTGGGTTAGGGCAGGGCATGTGCAAAGGCTTGGGGGGAAATTCACTTGGTCCAAAGAGACCGTAGATCCGCAGCTGTCAGAGGGAGCTGTGTTTGTCAAAACCTTCAGACACATGACGTCCGTGTTTGTAAGGAGCTCTGAAGATCCAGGTCCTGCGGATTAAGATTTCCTTGGAGGATGCTATTCTTTGTTTTTTCCAGTTTAAAACAAAGTTTTTGAAAGGTTTTTTATTTGATAGGAAGTATAAAATGCTATTAACCCCCAGTCTTGCAGACAGCTATATACAGAGACAAGAACTGCTCACACAGATGTCAGATTCTCTTTCCACTCTGCCTTCTAAAGCCTAGCAAGTTGTTTAGGGCTTTTTAAATCCTAAATCTATGTTTTCACTACAGATAATATTTTCCTCAGTTTTCAGGAATGGCCAGTAGTATATACGTCTAAATTCAACCAATCTGACTGTAAATCACGGCAAGAACTCATGGCACATAATTTCAACCAAGCCTCTCAAAACTCCTGCTGAGTGGTGGCCCTGTCACTCTGCCAATAGCAAAGGGCATGGCTTGCATGGTGCTGGGAATTACAGCTGTGACCAAAACAATTCTGATAGGACACTAAAGTTTCACATTTTGCTGAGCAGTGCTTTCACATTATCAAGGCCTCTCCTGTTTCTCCCTCTGCCCCCTCAGTGCTGTGAGAGTGCAAGAGGCAGGGAAGGGACCCAGCCAAGCAGATGACCTGAATAAGAATGGTATCACAGCAATGTCTGATTTTTCAGCCCATTTTTTTCCCTATGGAAAACCAGAATATAATCCTGGAGTTCATTTCCATCTCACCTTTAACAAATGATACCAGTTTCTGACTATACCAAAGCAGCCCCTCCTATTGCAATTGGTACTTGAGATGCCCACAGCAGCCACATCTGTAGCAAGAATAATGGGATCAGAAATTGCAGCAAGTCCATCAGCAACAGTCCAAGTGACAACAGGGAAACAGTTTAGCCAGTGCACACAAATACTGCAGGGTGAACGTGGATGCGGCACCAACTGCTAGTTGGTGCAACACACCATTGCTGCTTAATTTTGCAGATGACTCAAGAGGGTGTAAAAAAATAATTTAGAAGAAGAAGAATTCAAAATTATCTCATCAAAATGAAAATAAAAATGGTCTATAAAAAAGGAAATTAAGTCAATAACAATAAGAGCAAGAACACGGACTTGGGTGTAATTTGCTATAACAGCAAACTGGTGACTTGAGGGCAGGAGAGAATCTGAAGATTGCAGGAAGTCCTGGGTTTCACTGTCATAGTCTCCTGAAATAGGCAAACTGCACTGGGTGTGTGTGTGTGAGTCTGTGAGCAGGAGGATATTCCACCAAGAATGGCAGCAACCCCCTCATTTCAGACACAATAATAACAACTCTGCAATATCCTATCCACTCTCGAGACTTCCATCATGTCTCATCTTAATGAACCAGAAAGACTCTAGAGCACAGAAGAATGAGAAGAAGAATAGAAAAAAAAAAATCTACAGAAAAACATTGAAAGAAAATTCACATTTTAACCTGAAGACAAGAATTTGGAGACAGCCTAACTGCAGTCCTCAGATACGCAAAAGCAGCCTCCAAATGAAAAAATGTTACACACATTCGTAATAGACAAGACAAAAAATACTGAACTTGAATCATGGAAAAATAAGATAGAAGTTAAGACACCAAATGTTTCATGATGAAAAACGGATCTAGGAATCCCAATGCCACAAATGTACCTGAATTTCTCTTTGGATTAGCTAGATAAAATTATCCTCTGTCCTCCTCTGATTCAATGGATGCCATAAACCACTTATGAAAGATTTAAGGCTCACTTAATATATTTTGTAAATCTAGTATTAGCAGATGAAGTACATGAAAAGTAAAGCTGTAATTTCTTTTGCATATTAAAGCTACCTTCTCCTCATGATAAGGGACATACTCTAACGTGTTTAATGGTGTATAGCCCAGTGTAACTCCAGTGAAATCCCATGAAGTCTCAGCACTTGCTCTCTAAATGTAATCAGTACATATCCTAACATAGTTACAGAGAGACCTGGAGTGCTGGTGTATAACAAACAGCAGCCATACCAGGCTTTGCACCTTTTCCACTATGTAACATGAGCAAACCCTCACTGTCAGCCATGGGAAAGGGTGATTTGGGCAAAGACCCAGTATTGTAGTACAGACTGGTCAGTCTTAGCGACTAAGAGGCTGAACCAGCCATTCCTAGCAAGTATTTGCTAAGTCTTAGCAAGTATTGATAAGATGAGTTACCTAATGGAAGAGCAGCTTGGACAAGATAATGAAAATCTAAGCCCTGTAATAGCAGCCAGGAAAGAAGAGCAAGGGACTGAAAGATCATAATGTCACCATTTCTGATTCCATTTGCCCGTGTTAACTCTGAACTAAAAGCCTACATACCCAGTTCCAGCTGGAGATGCCACTATCCATAAAACCATTTTGACTGTTAGTTGTTGTCTTCCATCTCACTTGCCTCCTGAACTGAGGTCAATTGTTCAAAGAGTTGTTCTACACTAAAAGGGAGAATATTGGAAGAGTCAGAAGAGCTGTAATGCTTTCAAACAACTACAAAGCCCACACCTGAAACTGGCAATAAAAAACATCTAGAGACATGAGATCACTTGGCATTCCCAAATGAAGCTCTGTAACCTGTGATAACAGGCAAGGGGAAGCTGTACAGTGGAAACTGTGTATTTATGCCCCATTAAATATTTATCAGCTGTTTGCTGCTCATGTCTTGTCTTACAATGCTGTTCCAAAACATTTTTACACAAAACATCAGAATCAAATAAGATCTTAAAATCACAGCAGAAAGAGCTGAGAGAAACTTGGAAAAGTCATCTTGTCTGGTCTCAAAACCAAACTGTATCTATCTCTCATTCCAAATTGGCAGGTGATCAATACCTATGCATCAATGGCCAGAAATCACAGACCAGAAAATCTGGCATAAAAATATTACCTCAAAGACAGTGGCCGGAAAAGAATACCTCCAACTTTATTTTAAAATGTTAATTGTGCTTGTGAGTTTTTGCAAAATTTGTTTTTACTGGAGGTATGCTCTAGGGTACTTGCTTTCCAAAAGCTAAAAATTTAAAAGTAATGAATTGATGCATTTTCAGTTCTAATACAGAACTTAAAAGTTGGCTCATCAGAGTAATTTCAGGCTGCCTGCTGCCCTCAGACCACATGTACAAAGGCACATGCAGCTTGAGCACTGAGGAACCAACTTCTTAAGAACTACCACACATCAAGAGCTCAGACTCTGCTTTCTCTAACATAACCAAGGTGCAAGATGTGCCTCAGTGTACAGTGTCTGGGTGACACCCAGGAGCCAGGGAGGGCAAAGATGCTTGTAGGTAAAAATGTTTTGTTCTCTAGTGTCTAGTCCTAGTTTACCCAGGATATTAAAGATCTAGTTTACAAAACACTACACCTAGAGCAAGAGTATAGCAGCCTGTGCTTCCATGACTTTTCACCTGCAGTCCAGTCAGAATTAGAAAAACATACTTCAATGATAAAATGACAAATGCAGGAAGCAGGAAATGATGAAGAAATTTCAACCAAAGAAAGAACTCTCAAGGGAACGATCAAAATTTCTCCCATGAGATTTCAAGAGATTGGTGAACTGCCATGAGAATTACTATTAATTTTAACATGTTGTTTTCCTTTCAGGAGAGTAGCAGCACATATTACACAATCTTCTCGCACACAGAATGGGACATGGATACAATCCAACACTGGTTAAATCACACAGGCAGAGTCACTTGAAGAAAGAAGATCCTTCTCCTCTCTGGTCACACAAAAGAGTACATAGAAGCACATTTATAACAACATAAGGAATCGAGCTTCCAATCCTTGCTTTCCCTAAAGACACTTGAATCAATATTTTCTATCTCTTAGTGCTAAAGAACTGAGTTATTGGGTATTCTTCCAGATGAAAGAGGTCTATTTAAATTTTTTAGTATTTATAAGAGTAAGAACTGAAGTTTAAGCATACCAGGCCTTCCAAAAGTGCCCTAACAAGCTGTGTTGACTGTCACAGCCTCATGAATATTTAGAGATACTTATGAGGAGGAACAGCTTAACCTGACAATATGCTTTTCTGGTCTGTGACCAATTACGACAAGATACTATTCTCAGTGTATGTGGTAAACACAGGCTCCCCTTCTGAAAAACCTCTAACAGGGTAAGAAACATTTTCCTGTATCACCAGCTTGAGCTACTCTTATCCCATATTTCAGAGTCCTTTCCAAACCAATACCAGTAGTTTTGCAGTTTTGTTGAAAGCAGAATAATAAAATATGCATAGACCATGAGGACTTTTCTACATACAAGTTGGTTATTCTTTGTGAAACATAGCACTTCTCTTGAGGAACACAAATTCTGAGAGAAGTGATGTCAGAAGAATTGCATTCCCAGCACAGCATTGGATAAAGACTTTTCCATGGCCTTAAAAGACAGTCACCTCTGCTGCTTCCAGCTATCATCCCAGGGGGCAGATGAGACTGGAGGCTGCATATGCTTTCAGAGAAAACAATTATTAGTCATGCTTTACACCATCAAAGACTGTGCTTTAGCTAAATTGGGTTCAGCATTGCCACATTCTAAGCAACTACTAGCAGCTACTATTTCACATCCTATTTGCTAAGCAATCTTCCCAGTAGCCTAAGGAAGATCAAGACTTACTGGAAAACAGTAGAACCAACCCTTTTATCCATGGCTTGCTGGAGAACACAGTGTAAATCAGACATTAGATCACTACAATCATCATGAAAGCCTAAAGTTACTTCTCTTGCAATGGTACCAATTGACAAAGATTCTACAGAAAATAATTCATAATAATAATTCATAATAATTCATAATATTTCTATCTCTACCAGCCTTATTTGCCAAAATGTGGCAGTGGGGTAGGAACAGGGAAAGCACTATATCTCCAGCAAAGCTGCAAAAGACCACCAAGGGACTAGAAATGAACACTTATTCAACCCTGTAATATTTAGTGAACCATTTCTTAATCTGAGCAGTTCACAATAGCCAACAGAGCTGTACAGAGCAACAGTTTAGCAGGAAGAGAACAGGAAGCACATTGAGACACTTGGACAAAGCTTTAACCTTTCCTATGCCAAACACCTTCCACATTCCACAGTTTGCAGCCTTTGCCTGGAGCACTGCAGCCTTCTGTTCACAAGTCTGCACCCTTTCCCTTGTGCTGCTGCAATGTTTTTGTCCATGTCCTCCTGTCCTTGTCTCCTGTTCTCCTTGCTCTCTCAGCTCCCTACCTGCAAAGCCCAAGCCTGCTATGAAAGGGTTTCCACAGAAAGTGGCGGACACTGATGCAAGAATCAACCTTTTCCCGCCTCACACTTCCCTACCCTCATTTCATATCTTTTGCACAAAAGAAAAAAACAAAACCTAGCAAATAAAATGGTGGAAAGTGGTGCTTGAAATAGCATGCAGGCACTTCCTAGTGACATCCATGCTTAACAATCAATTAACATGCAACTCTTGCCTCTGGTCAGAGCGTGCTTCAACCAGCTCTAACAGGCATCACAAGCAGGAAAAACAAGCAGGGATTTTGAGCTGGTCTTAATGAAAACTGTTAGGGCAAAGTATTATAAAAACCACCTGTAGCACGAGAGGGGACACCCAAGGGAGAAAAGTAACCTGGGGAGATCCCTGTGATGATTTTCTTCTTTGCTGGCCATGAGAGAGTTTTCCCTTGCAAGTCTTCTTTCACTGTTACTGAAAGTAACTGTTACTATTAAAGCTGTCATTTGCTACCAGCTATGGACTGTCTCAATATCCTTTGTGCTTGAAAAACACTACTTCATATTGTAAGAAAGTACAAAAAAATTGCATTCATTCTTGTGCAGGTGGACAAAATCAGGTTTATCAATCACATCCTTCGTGAATGTTTGTGTTACTGCAATGACCTCAATTTAAAGACCACAAGGACACAAAATCAGAAGACTATTTTCTGTACAATTTCCTTCTGCAGCAATGTATTTGTATTAATGAAAATGTTCTTAATATGTACAGCATTTTCGACAAAAGTTCACCAGGATAATTAAGCACTGGTTTAATACAATATAAAAAAATATCAGTTTTCTCAAAGATTATAAAACTCCAAAAGCAAAAGTTGCATTTTTAAGAACTAAAATAGCCACATGGATATTATCCTTTAGGCTCAGCTGAAAAAGGAAAAACTAAACTCACTGTACAAATCTGGTTCTTCAGTCTTGCAGGTACATGTGATCCAGTGTCCGAACAGGAACTGTCATCAGCAATTCAACAATATCCTATATTTTAAAATATATTAGCAACACATAACACATTGGTGTTATTCTTAACAACTGAAGCATCCTTTAGGGTAATTCATGGCTTATATAGTCCTTGACTCCAGGTTGTTCTCATTCTTTCTTTTTGGTGAAGTCATATGGTTTCCACCACCGTGCAAACTGCAGCACCTTTTTCCGCTGCTCCTCAAAGTTCTGTCTGACTCCTTTCCTCCAGAGCCGTGGCTCCAAGTCCAGCATGCCACCAATAATTTCCTTTGCAAGTAAAAGTAAGATAGACAGTGATAAATGCAAAGTTACCATATTGCTTAACACTATTTTATCAGAGAACAAAGGAATACATATTTTCGAATTACAAGACTGTCCATTTCTTCAAGTGCTAACTAAAACTAGAAATTCTGAAAAATATACCAATGTAAACATAGAACTGCAATTGTTAGATGGCTGCCTCAGTAAAATTTTTGTAAGCAGAGCACATTGATGTACTGCATAAATATCCTAACAATGGAAGACTGTCAATGCATTAGTGCATTTGTGATTAAGGTAAATTCAGAGAAAGAAAGCTGCTCACTTTGCTTTTTCTAGTGTTATACTTCTCCCCAATTACTCTTCATGTTTTTGCAGCACTGATTCTTTCAAAAAACGTTTTCTGTGACACAATAAAGAAAGGAGGAATTTATTACAGCTCTCCCATTTTACACAATATATACCATGACTAGCAATTTAACCACATGAAGATTTTAGTAGGAGTTGTCTGAGTCTGTATATGTATGCATACTAATTTGTACAAGCAGGTGTCAGTGCACCTATGTATCAATACTATGGCCATGAAAATTCTTAAGTAGATGCAAGTATCTTCCATCTATAAGATTATATACCTATAATGTCAAATATCAGCAGTTTAGATCAAATGGAAAGAAACACGAATTTAGAAACAATCTCAGTATCAAATAGTGAAAAAATCAAGTACTTCATTCAACAAGCCAAGTTACAATGACTCATCAAGAAAAGACAGATAATAAACTGAGATAGGGTACATCAAAGTAATTGTTCTGGCAGCATCTTGGTTTAATTACTTAAATTTTCCAAAATAGAGTATAATTGGTAAATTAATCTTTTACATAACAATACCTTTCCAAAGTAATGAGGGAAATTGTGTTGATCTTCAATCACATGAGCAAATCCTCCCTGAAGGCCAAAGTCCACAGAAAAGTACGGCAACCCTTTAGGAACCTACACATGCAAAACCACATTTTCAGATGTTTAACAAACACTGTTGGCATTCAGTCAGCCTCCCCACAGGAGAATGAATTCGAACACGGTTTTGCAGTTGATAGTATCACATTGTATTTTAAATTACTTCTCAAACCAACTACATGTGGGATAAAATTGCAACAGAGAAACAGTAAAGCAATAGTAAAGCAGGTAAGGGAAAATAACAACAAACAGCAACTGGACAAAAAGACACTGAAGAAAGGATGACTGGGGTGACAGAACTTCCAGAAGCCACAGCTGGAATAGCAGGTAAGAGAGTGTGCAGTGGGCAGTGGGCAAAGGCCTCCCTGACTCCCCATCTCTAAATTACATAAGTTTAACAGAAATTTAAGACAACCACAAGCAAGCTGCAGTTATTAAAGAGAAGATGTTGACTGGTAATAGGAAATATTTACCCACTGAAAAAAAATGACACTCGGGGGGAAGAGAAAACAGCTTTTTAGACAGTAGATTACCAGCAACCTCCTCTATGTGAATGGACAGATATCATCCTTAACTTGCCAAATTAGACAACTTAATAATTCTGTCAGCTTGCAGGGGAAATGCTGGATGTCCGCCACAGCAAAGACCCTTCAGTCTAACAGAAGTGGATCCATTTATTGCTACAGTACTGCAAGTAATTTCTGCTGTTTCACTGCAACAAGTTGTTTTTCACTCCTTTAATTGTTGAGGATGTTTCCGTACTGGTAAGATTTACAAAGCCTCCAATTCATAAGCATTTCCTCTGCTACAGTCCAAATAACCATATAACTTTCAGGAGGCATGTTCCATATAAAGCTTGAAATACTGACTCTAAAAATAATTGAAATTTAATACAGAGGAGCAATGTAGCATAGCAAGAAACACTTAACACTTTAAATGGAATTTTTAAAAATCATTAAATAATGAAAATTGGGTTGGCAGGTGGCACCTTAAAGCAAAGGTCAGCTTGTCTTATTTCTCACAATTTCTGCACACAGTCTACCCACTAGGTGATGTCTCAGCCATGTCTGACCTTCTAGCCAGGTACCAGCTCCCAATACAACTCCCCAAATGCTCAAACCTCAGCTCAGTCTCTAAGCCACACTCTCCGATCTTCCCATAGCCTACAGACATTTCTTAACCTACAATAATGTTAAAATCATACAACTGTGTAACAATTTATGTTCAGATACATTGTATTAATGTAAAGAATTGTCCTGACTTAATCTGAAAACTAGCCTATCTTCAATAAATATATAATAGTCACAACAATGTATGGCTATTTAACACACATCTTCCACTTCATTATTAAAATGACAGAACAATCTCTGAACCTAACAGATCCAGCATTATTCCTTTAAGATTTGTTTATATAAAGATGTTTCATCTCAGTATCCAGGACACAGAGAGGGTACTGTTCCCTTGTTTTACAAATAAAAGATTCATAATGTTATTTATATTTTCACTTCATAAACTTAGCAACACGAACTGCTGTTCTAGGTTAATGAAAAAGACACATCGTATTTGTTCCAGGAAAGTAATTTGCAAATCTTTGATCTACTTTAATTCCTAAAGTTAATCAAGAAAATTATGCCAGTACATGTCCTCAAAGTGTCAGCTTTGTTCTCAACTAATGCTGGCAGCTTAGTCCACCAATTGTTGAAATAAATGTGAATCTTTTTCCTAATGTCAGTTAAGAGTGCAGACTGGTGATTCTCCTCATACCTATGCCATCTTCTGATGCACTAATCTAATTGTGTTCCCCTTCTTCTCTCTTTGAAACAGTTAATATTGGAAAAATGAATACTGAAACAGTTAATATTGGAAGAATTTGATGATAAATTCAGGATATAAAACACTTTATTACTTACAGATTTCCGAATATCTTTCGAAGAAAGATCAATTAACTTCTTGTTCATGGACCACTCTTCATCAGACTCCATTATAGCTTTCTGCAAAATGATTTTATCTGAAGGTGAAAATAGTCCTTCATACAGCAAATGAAGAAGCAATTGTAGTGAAGTACGGTGTAGTAGTGCAAGTAATCATTACTTCTTAACAAAGTAACTTTATTTTTGGTAACCTTTCTCCTTTCCACAAGGTACTTTATAAAGACATCATATAGTATCTTCAGATCCACCCAATGTCGTTCCTCTGTTTCTTTTTTATTTTAAGTGTTGCTTGACATAGGTTTCAAATAAAAGGTCACGTTTTCTTTTTACTCACCCCATACAAAACCTCTTATGAATTCATTACACTAAATTAGCCTTCTTTCTCTGTTAAGCAGTAAGAGAAGAATCCAGCTTAGAAGGATGATTGCCCTTAAAAACTCACAAGTGACTCTCTATTCCCCATAGTATGGAATTCAGTGTAGTGTAGGATGGGTAACTTTTAAATTTCATGTGCTATGCATTTTAATGGTAGATACTTCCAAAATAAATGACACTGCATTAAATCTTATTCTTTCTCTCTCCTTGAGTATTCAAAGAAAACCCAGGTTTTACCAGCACCTGAAGCATAGCAGTCAGATCTAACAGGTGGAGGGTTTCAAATGTGGTAAATGTTACTGTATTGTTGTTCACCACACTGCTGCCCAATTTCATCAAAACCTAAGCACATTATTTCTAGAAAGCATAAATAGTATTTTAAAAAATCAAATTAAATAGTTTACTTATAAAAGGCAAATAATGAGTCAGTTGCTGAAAGCTCAAAGGACTCAGTTCCAGGCAAAAGCCTCAAAGAACCTTTTCTTAAAAGGTCAGGGGAACGAGACCAGAAAAGAAATAGAAGTCCAGAATAGAAGAAATATCTATCATGCTGTAGAATGTTCATCACAGGCCTAAGACACATGTAAAATTTGGGCTTACTGAAATAAAATGGGAATGAAACAATATATACGTTGATATTTCTTAAAATAGGTAACATCATTTCCTCATTTAATGCTTGTGCCAAGGCACAAGTACTGTGTTTTAAGTTTATACTACAGGACTCAAGTAAGAAGTACTGCCATCCCTAAAGCACTTCAAGAGACCACAATTCTCTCATCTCCTTCTAGTATTTTCAGAGCAGTCAGACTTGGGACAAACATTCAGTGAAAAACAGCTCTTCCACTGACTACTTGAAAAACTGAATTATTTCACACAGCTTATTTTAAGATGAAGGAATATTAGCAAAGAATGGATCTAGAAGAAGGATGAAAGAATACATATTTTCAAAAATAGCACTTAAATATAAAAAATGTTTTCCAGAAATACATGAATGATGATATATACATTCAAATGACTTCAAAAAAACATTTTCCTGTACCTTAAAATAGACTGGAGCCATATCTCCTACTTCTTTTGGCAGAGGAATGCATTCATATACCATATGATACCGCTTCTTCATACTCATGTTTGTTTCTAGGAACACACAGTCCAAGTCTTTAGCTTCAAACATTTTCACCAATGCATTTCGGAACATCTGTTTAAAGAAAAAAAAAGTGTTATTTAAACTAACTCTGCAGAACTTTCAGATATAATGTATTATTTCACTAGCATATTGTATTTGTAATAAACCAACAATAAAATGGAAAACAGTAGCAATCATACCAGGAAAATTCTGTATTATTTACTAATTTAATATTAACTACATTTCCCATGATAAAAACATAGGAAGTCTAGGAAACTATTTTGAAATACACAATATAATTAACATTACAAACTTAGTTTTCACAAATACCACGTATTTTTACAGCTGAAACTGAAACTATGTTGAACTTCTTAGCTGTAGTGTTTCATAAAACAATATGGCTTTAATAGCAGGTCCAAAGCATGCTATTTCTAAGAAGGTAATGACCTGGCTTTCATTGACTACAGTTACAATTACTCTTTTACTTCTCTTTCCAATTACACAGTTTAACAAAAAAAAATCTAAAAAATGAAATTATTTTCACTGGGTATGCTTGATCTTTAAGTAAAATATTAATAATCTCCTCAAAAAATAAAGCCGCCATCTTCACTGTATGGAAGCAAACCAAATGTAATACTCAATACATGTGGCCTCAAACTACATTTACCAGCTCCCTGTCAGAGGGATGAGGTGCTGCACCTATTCAAAGTGTATTTCAGTTAACAATTCTAATAGCTCCAGTGTCAGGGTCCTGCACACACCCAAGAGGCCCTGCAGCCTCTTCTACCTGCTGGGGCTCTGGCTGCCCATGTAGGTGGGAAGCTCTGATGTGCTGCAGTTGTGAACTCGATCAGATCCAGCAGAAAGAGATGGGGTATTAAAGAGTGGTGAGAAGTGTGATCCTGGCCCTCTGTCACTCAGGAGCTGCAATTAGGTCCAGGCTGTCTCTTTTGGTCCTTGCCTGAGCTGTTCAGGGATGCCTGTGCCCAGCCAGGTGCCTGGCAGCTCTTGGCCCTGACTTCACCTCAGACCTAAGTCATCACTGTAAACTTCCCTGGCCATCACTGGGCCATGGATGACTTAGTCTACTGCCATGGGAACACTCCTGGCCTGGTACCACGGGAGTGTGCCTTGTCAGTGAGATAACCTCCTCCACCACCTTGAACCCCTGACGTGCTTTCCTGCAGAGCAGCTGCCTCTGGCTGTTCCCTGGCTCCTGAAAGCTGGCATTTGCATCCAAGAGATGAAAGAGCATCCTTCTGTAGCTTACAGTGTTCAGATGCTGAACAAATTATCAACAACAAGGGATGATTTCTGAGTGTCATTCAAACTCATTTTCAAGTGTACAAAAGATCTAAGTTAATGATACGGTGAATGCTTCTGAAAGTTTCTCAAGATCTTGAAAAATGCTTTTTAAAAATGAAGATTTTTGTCTAACACATGGTTCTATACTATTTCCACAGTGCAAGCCAAGAAATCACTGAAACTGTAGGAGCCTCACAGACCAAGATACCATAGCCCTAAAACTCACATAATTCATAGGTAGTCCTTTTTGCACTTTTTTCCCAATTAACGATGCTCAGAAGTACAAACGGCACCATTAAAAGGCTAATCCCATCTAAAGGTTTAAGATTCCTTATCTTAATGTAAGTGGAGAGCTGATAAATCAAACATACATAAACAAATACACACGATCAACATCAGCAAGCACTGAAGTAAAATAGAAGGAAAACAAATCACTACCAGGTTTTCAATGCAACAGGACTAGAAATTGAGCTCTCCATCCTTTCGCCATCTTGCTCAGTATGAATCACAATAAAGTCCAAGAAATGTGGCCAAATATATATCTAAACTAGGCATTTAAGCTCTTCAAAGCAGGCCCTTGTGCCCTGAATCTTTTCCTCACTAATGAGCTGCTCCATCCTGCGACAGGAGAATCATTCCCCTAAAGCAGCAGATGAATTACAGCCAGAAGAGACTGTCCAGTGTTCCATGACTGATAGGGGACTCTACAGCACAGAGTGACAGGCTACTCAGGATTAACAGGTTTCTGTCTTCTCCTTGTCACTCCAGCCACTAAACCTCTACTTCTGAAACACACTGAAGCAAGCAATGGGGTGAGATACCAAAGGCTGAGACAGACTATTACTTATTTAAAGTACCCTGCAGTATTAACTGAAATACAAATCCACCAAAAAGCCTAGAACATCAGCAGATGTTAGCTAATATTTCCCCAGCTGCATTTTCTTGTTTTTAAATACGTTACACTTTTCCCCAAATTCTGAGCAGGCCAAAGCATCAAGAACAATTAGCACTGGTGAGGAGAAAACCATGCTTAAGGGGAAATAAGGAGGCTTGGCTTACGCTTGGACACACACAACATTAATACATGCAACAGTTCAGTCAACACAAGAATGTGTAAAGATTTGTATCTTTTCATATTAGAAATATATCATGCATATTTGCTTTGGCAAGTGAGCACATCAGTGTCTAAACTACACAGTATGTTAAATTCAAGAGTTTGAAAGCATACAGTATAAAGGAACTCTTTTTGTTTTACTCCAATACATCCTAAAAAAAAAAAAACCACCAGCAAAAACAGTTAGCTGAAACACATACTTCATACAACATTTTGTGAATACTTAAAGCGTGGTAATTTTTTTCCTTTCAACACTAATAAAAAATATGCCTCTGGCATCAGAAAGTTAGCCACTGACTGTCTGCTTATACTCTTGCTAAAGCTTTCCAGACTCCTTCTTCTGTAATACATAGAAGTTGGAGAAAAAAAAATCATGTATCCATGACTTTCCAAAATACTTTGCTGTAAAGAAACATCTAAGCTGTCTATGAATATATTCACAGGATCAAAGGATAATGGTTTTAGCAACTAGCTGCCTTTTCTACCAAGTAAACGACTAGTGTTGAAGACTGGGACTGCATATGCTTATCTTTTTCTTTTCCTATTTTCTTTCTCATACAATTTAAAAAATCATAATTGTTTAGTTAAGAGCTTAGGGTAAAATCTAGGATAAACATACTTATCACTTTTCTGCCTTCTCTTTTGTTCCTCCTGATCTTACTTGTTGCATTTATTTGCTCCTTATCGAACCTTCTTAGGCATTTCTGTCACATGCAAAAGAACTCCTTTTCTTCCTGGCTGGAAGGGAGCATAATTTACTACATGAAACAATATCAGACATGAGACTCGACGTGGGGAGCAAATTTGAAAAGTCAGAGAATCCATCTGCCAGACTTGAGGCAAGACATACACTATTTAAATTATTACAAACTTATAAATGATGTTGGTTTTAAATCTCAGCTACTGTAACAATAAAACCTTTCTCTAGTCTGATATAGTCTCCAATATTTCAATATAAGAGGTTGCAATTTTTTTTCCCTAGTAATAATCCTGATGGCAGGGGGTAGGGGATTGACAGACAATCTCTTTGGCAGAAGCTTGTTACATTGTCCCCTAATTTTCCATCCTCAAAGAAAACAGAACTCAAAATCTTCAGAATGTCTTCATAATAGAGTTGGAAAGCACAACCCATCAGGCTTGGCACTTTATTCTAATAATTCTTTTCAAAATAGGTAGAAAATAGGGCTTGATTTTAAGAGTAAGATAGTTCTCTTTTAATTGATATCCACTCAAAAACAGATTAAAAACTGAAGATAGGTAAGCAACATATTTGTGTTTCATTTTAAGTAATCTTCCTGCTCTGACAATTCTTTTCTTTTCCTTGGTACTCCCAAGAAAATCCTACAAAGCCAGTTATTCTGTTTTCTGTAATGGATCAGCTGTACCTACTTCATTTCCAATAGACATTCCTCTAACATGGCTTCAAAGACCTCCAAGGAGGCATATTCTGCAGCATTCCAGGAAACTTCTTCTAATACTTATAAATTGAAAATTTGCTTCAGTATTTACCCTGCCTCTCTTCCCTGTTAATATTTGACCACTAATTTTGATCCACAATGTGAGAACTTTCTGTCCCTTTGTAGAATCACAACAGAGCTGCCAGACTGCAAATTATGAAAATACATACTTATGATAAGGATATTATTATCCACAACAGAATTATTTTACAAAAGTGTTAGAATAGGACACAGTTTCTCAGCAGACCTGGATTTCTTCCCAGATGTCTTCATCCAAAAGAGTGGCTGCAGTATGGTGCTGTAGAGGGGCTATCAGGCAGTGACCTTCAGTAAGGGACTGGCTGCTTGGTAGAGACAAGTACACCTAGGAAAAGCAAACAAAAACTCAAGTGCCCAGTTTTCCAGCATTAAAAACCTTCCCATTGCTGAGGCTAAGAAATTCATCATTTGCCACATTAAAACCAACAGAAGCCATTAGCTATTAATTACAGCAGGGTATTAGCAATTTAGCAATTAGCTTTTTAAAAGGGTCCATTATCCACCTGAAGCTCAAATGAACCAGTATCAGCAGTATCCAGAGAGCAGTTCCACCACCAAGGCAGTAATATCAGCCTCATAAACCAACTGGCATCATAGCTGTTAAGAAACCACGCTGTTTAGTGTATTCCAGTATTTTTTAATATAGATACATAGCTGTATGCATTTTTAATAATATGTGTGTATATATATATAAAAAATGGTTTAACATGGTAGGCAGCTCAACACCACATAGCTGTTCACTCACTCCCTGTTTCCAGTGGGACAGGGGGAGAGAATCCAGAAAAAAATGTAGAATTTGTGGGTTGAGATAAAGACAGTTTAAAAGGACAGGAAATTAAATATTGATGATGATAATAACAACAACGTACAAACCAAGTGATGCACAATGCAATTGTTCACCACCCACCAAGTGCTGCCCAGCCCCTTCCCAATTTTCCCCTGAGTTTATCCACTGAGCATGATGTCATATGGCCTGGAATAGCCCTTAGGTCAGTTAGGGTCACCTGTCCTGGCCATGTCCCCTCTCAACTTTGTGTGCCCCTCCTACCTTCTCACTGGTGGGGCACTATGATAAGCAGAAGAGTCCCTGAGCATTACTTAGCAACAATTAAAAACATCAGTGTCTTATTAACATCACACTCATCCTAAATCCAAAACACAGCACTGTGTCAGCTGTTGGGATAGCCAAAACCAGGATACCCTGTATATTTACCTATCTATTAGATAGATAAACAGAGATTATATACACATATATACACACAGATATGCAACTGTGCTAATTTATATATATACACATATAATAGCTGAAAAAAGGAATGGAATGTACCTTAAAACATATCTATGCACTTAATTCCTTTATCTATAAAGAGGTTCAGATCAAATGAAAACATCAATAATAAATAAAAATGTAGAGAAAAAAAATTACAAAAACAGCTGTACTGAAGTATTTCAGGTGTTATAAATCCAAATATTTATGCAATTTTAAAAGCATTAACAGAAGAAGAAAGGTTTCCAAACCAAACTTCTCTCTATTTCAAAGGATTTTAAACTTAAAAATGGAATTCTCCACTTAATTTTCTTTGATATCAAGATACAGTTCTTCACCAGTTCAAATTTCCTCCAGTGAAGTGTGATTTAATCTTCCACAAATCCACCTACAGTCTAATCTCTGCACTGAGATCTTTCATTATTACTCCTGCCTTCTACAAATGTGAAGTCCTGACATCAAAGATTAGCTTTAAAATTCATGACAGATTTATATCTTTTCCCTCCTCACCCTTGATGAAGTTGTGGAATCAACTGAAGGAGCAAGGAAAGTAAGACACAGAACAATAAATCCTTCCACAGAAGCAATTTCATTCCTAATTTTAAACACTCTAACACGATTTCTTTTTTACTTCTACATTTGTGTTAAATTGCTATTTTCTTACCTTGGTGCCAATTGCAATAATAAGATGTTTAGAAAGTTCACTGCTATCAAAGCAGTAGGGGCACTTCTCCATGCATGCAGCGAGTTGCTGGTGCTCACGGATCGCTTTTCTTCTTTGTACTTCCTCCTCTTCCCCACTGCGTGCTCTCTTGGCTGCTTTGGAAACAAACATGTCATCCAGAGTGTAGTACTCTCTGTCAGTTTTTTCCATGAGCTGAAAAGATGCAGAAAAATTGCACGTATTTATAAAGCAGCAAGAAAAAATACTTAGCTCTTTGTAGTATCCTTCCTTGAGAAAAGCATCAAGTACATAAGCAGTAGCATTTCTTCCTTTCATATGGCAGCTGCTGCAGATGGAATCATCAGGTATTTCTCCTGAGAGCAGTCATACACAATCTTAGCACAGATATCAAAATATAGGTATATGACAGCAGTGAGAAGGGTATATTACTATATTCCATTTCAAATTATGGGCTAGGGATTTCATTATTATCTTGACATAATTTCAGCTATCTTTAAAAAGATGCACAATTTTAGATATCATTGATATAATATCTTTTATCCTCTCTCCTCCTTCTCTCCTCCACAACTACCATTAAATAATCTTCTGTGAAATAACTAGACCATGACTGCACTTCATATTCACATTCTGTGAAAATAAACCAACAGTTATTCTCACCAAGTGAACAGGACTAAGCCATTTTGGGAAGAAAACAGTCTTTGCCTTCAATACTAAGTCTTTCTGAATGCACCACAACCTGTTGTGTGCCACAACAAATCTTAACATAATTTAGGATACTGACCAGGGTAGCTCTAGTGAAGGACTAATGTTAACTGAAGGCATTTGGAAGGCATGCTATCATAACTGATGCACAATCTGCAAAGTAAAGAAATTCTTCCAAATATCCCAGGCATAGTTTCTGTAGATAATCTGATATTAAAGAAAAAGGAAAAAGAAAAGAAAAAAGAGGAGAGGGTTTGTTTTTTTTTTTTTGTAGAGTACAGAAGTAACTTCCCCAAAAAAAGACAACAGCTCTTGCTTTTCCCAAATACTGCAGTACTCTAACACAGATCAATACCTTATTTTAAATATGCTCAGTATTTTCCCTATCAAACAACTGAGGAGCCTCCTCAATTTTACTTTTTTCAGCTATAATAGACTTAACTGCTTATGTGCATTTCCTACTGGAAGCCACTGCAGACTAAAATCAACAGTTCAGTAGTTCAACTCCGTTTTTTTTCTGTCCTACTGTAATGCTGTAATTCTACATTTAACAGAAAAAGGAGATTCCTGAGATTTAGAAAAAAAATGCAGTGGTTTGGGTGTTTAAAATCAAGTCTCTGTTCTTCTGTCATATAAGCATTAAAAAGGTAAAGTTAGACCTCCAGCAGAAGCACTGCTTAGTGAATAGCAGCATTTTGTTAATGCTAAACATTAAGTTTGGAGTTCTTTTTTAAATAAAAATTCTGCCATGAGAATGGAAATACACAGGAAACATGACAGTAGACTAGAAAGGAAAGGAAAGGAAGAGTGGAAAACACAACACTTTGGCTATCAAGTGTATCCCATGTAGCACAGAATACCATTACTACTTTGTTCTGCTTGCACTTAGAAGTAGCCATGGAAATTCCTGGTTTGTTACACACAACCTCTTTTAAATAATAGTACTTTTCAAAATACTCCACAGAATCCCTTGTGATAGAATAAATACTCATCTTATTAAACAGCCTAGAAGATATGTCTCTTCAAGATGGATAAATTGCTGTATACAACATGATATCCGGGATCCAAAGCAAAATTCCTACACACAAAGTAGCAAGCCTTTATAAAGTAGGTACTGTCTAAAATCCAGATTTTATTTCTTCTGGTACAGTCATGACCAACAGATCACAGAACTAAACAATGGTTTAGGTTGAAAGAAACTTTAAAGATCACCTTCCTCTAAGCCAAGCTGCTCAGGGCCCCATACAGCCTGGTCCTGGAGATGGATGGGGCATCCACAACTTCTCTGGGCAAGCTGTCCCAGTGCCTGATTTCCTTCAAAGTAAGGAATTTCTTCCAGATAACTAAACTAAGTCTACCTTCTTTCTGTTTGAGGGCATTAGCCCTGGTAGTATCTGGCTGTGTGAAAAGTTGCTCTCCCTCTCTTTTCTAATCCCCCTTTAGGTACTGGAAGGTGTCAAAAGGTCTCCATGGAGCCTTCTCTTCTCCAGGCAGAACAGCTCCAACTCTCTCGGCCTGTCTTCATGGGAGAAGCACTCCACCCCTCTTTTGAAACATTTATACCTCTATTTGTACTATGCGAGTTCTGCCAATTGCATTATTTGGCTATAACTAAATCTCTCAAAAAGAAGTTAAAGGAGAATTGAAAGAATGAGAAGAAATTGTTCTCTAAAATGCCAGAAGGAAAGCAAGTAATCATTTAAAAATCAATTGCTTTCATACATATATTCTTCCATACAAAAGACAGAGCTAGTACATATCCAAAGAAGGAACTATGCTGATGTGTTAGAGTTGCTGGAAAGCTGCTGTTCTGCATCATAGGTGCAGCAACACACCTGCTAAACATGAAAGCCAATGCACTTTGGAAGTTGTGTATTTAGTTCCCTCGCCATGATTGATATTGTTTGGTATTGCCCTTGCTGCTCAGGTGTTGCATAGAGATCAGAAAGAAGCAGGAAGTCATTCTGATCTGTCAGGTTAAAGTTGGGATGTCCCACAATACCTAAATCCAACAAAGGAAATTTGGGTACCTATAAGGGCAATGCAGCTGAAGTCCTTTCTACCAGATACTGACCAAAGCCCAGGGCTGTGCTAAACTGACATGTTCATAAGATAGATCACCTCTACAGTCCTCAGTCTTCTTTTTCCTACTTCACTTTGCTTTATTCTGGGCTTATCTGCCACATTCTTCCTTCATATACACCCTCTTTTTTTCCAGCTTTCCCTTCTCTTTTGGCAAGCACTGATTAACCAGGGGACACAAAGGCAGCTTTAGGTCTCTTAGCACCATGCAAAATGACACAGCCTCCCACATCTCATAGCATAATTGTGCAACTATATTATTTCTACCATCCACCTGATTTTCCTCAACCAGGATGCAGTTTTCATTAAACCAGCAGAAAAAGAATCACAGTTGTGCTTGCCCTGGCCAAGAGAGGCCTGTAATACACAAACATTTAAACAGCAGTCAGGGAAGGCATCCAAACTTCTCTCAGAAGCCCTCTGGGCTTTCATTTGGACAGCTCAAATACAGTGCAAATGTGGCTAAAACCCAAGAAAAGGGGTGAGATCTCTAACCATTCAGCACAGGAACACAGCATGTGACTCTGCATAAATAAGAATGATTTGAGAGAGAGAAAAATTACAGTGTTGTATTTTCTGATTAAATCCTTATCATGATAATTGCCATGAATAATATGAATATATTACATGAATTATTTCATTATATAACATTCTGTTTACTAAATAATTGAAGCCCTTTTTAATTTGTTACATTAGTGAAGCCATCAGGCACTGTGATATGGGGCTACTTCCTGAAGTAACTCTTGCAAATCTGTGCAAGGTACTCTCCAGGGTCAGCCTCATTTTTCTGCCAACCTGTGTTCAGGCCACTGGAACCATATCTCATAGCTTGATTTTAAACCAATTCTGTTTTTCTTATTCCACAGTAAAACCCCTGGACTATTATACACGGCTGGCTTCCTATACATTCACCTCAAGCGTGTTGCATGTTGTGTCTCTTATTGCTCCCTCTGCTGTTATTACTTGCTTTTTGGGTGGCCCCTTTGAATAAAAAGCCCTGCTAAAGAATTTAGTATCATTGTCATACTGAAAGAAAACCTTAAGAGACAGAACTCCTAATGATCAAGGTTATATTTGTATAATACCTCAAGTATACTTTTTCCCTCCTCTTCAATTTTCCTTTGAAATTTGAGGATGAAATGGGAAATTCTATTAAACACAATTAGCAGAGGAACAAAAAATACCTGCATGGTTCCAGTGTGGGTTATTTTCAGCTTTTTTGTACTGTTTCTTTTCTGCTTATTTTCTTGCTCCAATTTGTATGCAACTATTGAACTTTTGCTTTTCCTGTTTCCTTGCTAACGCAATCATAGCTAGGAGTTACTTCCATATAAGCTAATAAAAGTGCATCTGCTTGAAAAATTTGTGGAAAAAAAAAGTCTATAGATTGTATAAAATGTATCAGTTTGGGTTTAAATTGTCATGGCAACACTGACGTCTTTAAATGACAAAGTTAATATTTGTGGAATGTTGTATCATAATATATTTTAGGAAGCTGAAAAGAATAATCTATTATTTTAGAATACAAACCTGGGTGACATAAGAATATATCTCATCACATTTAAATTTATTTTGCATCTGAACAAAATCATCTCAGAGAAGTTTTTCTGATCTCAAATAGTATTTGCTTAATAGAAACCAAGGCAGAATTTGATCATGTAAACCTTATTACAATTCCAGTCTCCCTGTGAACACAGACATTTGAATTTGTAGGTTTAATCATAGGTGTTTTCAAAACCTATCATCACACTGAAGTAAAGAATATTTTAAACACATAGTATCAAGGGATTTTACCAGTGCACAGAGTTCTTTTAAGGCCTGTTGCACTGACAAGAAAGTTTACCCACCATGTCGGTGAGCAAAGTAGTTCAGGATTAACTTTGAGCAGCAGAAGTCAAGCAAAAAACACATGACAGAGGACTGCTCAATGGCCAGGGACCAACCTCCTTTTTGTTCTGCTATTTGAAATGAAAACTGCACATTTTGCTGTAAGTAGTTATTAGGACAGATAAAACTTTCTATAATGTCAATGGCATAAAATGTAAACAAAAATACCTTCAGCCATAGAATTCTACTATTAAAATTCTGATTAGCATTTCACTTTACAGTTATTCCTGGCCATAATTTTAATGTCTAAGAAAGACTGTCCTGCACAAGTCTTCATTTACAATATATCTTTTAATTTTAACATAATTTTGGAAGAATCCTAAATGCTTGTGCAGTCATTTAATATGGGCTACATCTACACAGATCTGACTGTTCCCAGGTTTTCTTCCCTAATCCAGCTGTCACTGCTGTTGATTTGTTTCCACATCCAGGAACAGCTTTAACTTTGTGTCCACACAATATACACAGAAGGATGTTTAGTGCATTGAATCGAAATGTAGCAGAACAAGGTATTGGAAATGATTTCTCTTGGGTTATCACAATAATTTTTTACTGCAAACGTGCACATGATCTTCAGGTAAATGCAAAAAGCAACAAGGCACCAGAGCTTTGCTGGCTTCATCGTGTCTATTAAATATTGTGCTAAAATTGCTTCACCATGTGAAGAAGGAGAAAAAAAAAGGTTCATTACATAATAACAGCAGCAGCAGCAGCAACATTTTGCATTTTTCACTTTAGTTTCTAAGGTTTTTTCAATACTATTATTTTGGTTTATGATGATGGAAATGCAAAAATGTGAACTGGTAGATTTGCACAGCAAGTAAAAATGATAAGGCTAAAAGTAATTTTCCATTTTACAGACTTTTGCTGAAGCAAGGAAAGGCAACATGCAAATTTCCTTTTTGCAAACCTTTAATACCAGAATACCTCTCAGCTAAATCCATAAAGGAAGGTCAGCATTACTAATAAAGCATTTTATTTTTCACTGCTGAATTCCTCTTACGAAATATTGCACATATTTTAAAATAAAATTAGTTCCTGGCCAAAATTAAAATGCCCTGATGAACAATACAAATTAATTGTTCTCTCTTTCTTTAAGTAAAAGATAAAAAGGAAAAAAAATGCTTTAGTAGAATTAATACATACAAATACAAGGTAATTTCTCTTGAGGTAATGTTCCAGGAAACAGTCTCTAAACACCCACAAGCTTCTATTGACATAAGTGAAAGGATTACATAAGTCTTAACAGCATGAATTTGGGAAAATTGAACCACTTACAACAGTCAGGGGCTGAAGAAACTACAGACAGGGTACTTAAAGCTATCAGTAGTGAAGATCTAAGACTTCACACGTATTTTATACTCTAGAAATGTCAAAAAACAGTTTTCAAATGTTTTATTGACTTTTTTATATCCTAAAGTCATGCTTCTACAACAGTGAGAACCAAAACCACTTTCGAAGGTGAAGAAAATAAAAAGTAGAAATAGTGATTTAAATTGATGTTTTTTTCCTTGTGACATAACAGTGAAATGTGAACAAATCAAACTCTAGGCCTGCTTTTTTTCCATATATCAAAAAGATTAGTGTTGAGTTTAAAAAAGTTGGGGTTTTTTACCACTGTAAATTCAAGATTTGGGCCTTTTTCATGGTATTCATAAATTTGACATAATAGCATGCATGGGATGGCTGTAGGAAAGGCAGCATTTCAAACTGCTGAGATAAGTGACAATCACTTCAGCCACCTTCAAACAGAGGCCAAAGGGCAACAGCAGGTAAAAGCCTCAAGCACAGCAGGGTTGTCTTAGGACCATGACTACAAAAATAAGAATGGACAAGAGGGCAGTGATAAGTCAGAATCTAAACTTAAAACAAAGACTCAACAGGTAAATAAATAGCAAGGAGACAGCAAAATCCCTCCACCTCATCTCGTTCAGCTCTTGAGAAAAGGAGAGGTGGGAAAAAGATGTAGTAAGTACAAGTATGGCTTGAACACTGCAGATGTTTAGTCTGTCAATCTGAGTGGGAGTCCGGCATGAGATAACATACAGACTTGCCAATGGGATTAGACAGAGGTTTCTTGAAGAGAGACTTTGGGTCTATGTACTGATATTGCTTCCAAGTCCCATTTAAGAAAATAAATCCTTTCATGAATTATACCCTTCTATTTCAACATCCCCATCTCTCTCTACAAAACTGCAATTATGTTATTATCTTCAATAACAACCAGTCTGTATTTCAGTTGAAATACCATTAAAGCACTAAATATCAGGCAAGTAACAGTGATCTAGAGCAGAGCATTTGGCTGTGTAAAAGCCAGAAAACATGCTGGTCTGTAGTTCTCATTCTGTTCCCATTTGTGAGAGCAGCTCCTATTTCCTCCATCCTCAACAGCCATGGGGCTGGAAGTTTCTTTCGGGCATAGTCTGGGAAAGTGATAGAAGCCCTGGGGAAATCTATGAGGGAAATAATAGTGCCCTAGGCAATTCACAGTGATTAGATGAATGAAATTATTGAATAGAATGTAAGGGACAGGAGCTCCCTTCTCCCATCCTAGGTAGGGTATCATTCGTAGACTTGCAGCAGTTTTCTCCCACCACTCTTCTGCAATACAACAGATTAATCTTTGTGGATAATTTTTTCATTTGTCAAATGAAGGCAGAAAGAGAAAGTATTTTGTATGCATCAAATTTGTGTACTAAGTTATCAAACTAAAACTGGCAAAAGAGGTTTGTTTGCTAGACTTCTTGCTGGAATAAAACACCTTGCTGAAACCACTGAGGAGAGATGCAAGAACTTTGAAGACTAACTTGCTGAGCCCCAGATCATAATGTAGACACTCCATGTAGTACAGGCTTATAAAGTACATAAATAATCATCTAGAATATCTGAGATCACACCCAAATTTTTCAGACTGCTGCCAACACTTTAGTGGTAACAGTGATCTTGTGCTGTGAATAAGAATGCATTCAACAGACTTGGAAAGACATGGAAATCTCAGGGAGGCCTAGGAGCCAGTTTCTTAAGCTAAGATCAAGAAACAACCACCATCTGGGAAAGACCATCACATTTTGTGGTGACAGGATCTGGGAATCACATGCACAGAAACTACCAAAAGCATTTTAGATATTAACGGAGAACAACAATTGGTATCTGAGATGCTTCTTTTTATGAAAACAGAACAAAAATTCCTTCAAAACCTAAATGTGACATAGCATAGAACTGAAGGGCTACAGTACCATGAATTAAAATATGGACATTGCAACAGCAACGGCTTTGATAAAATATCTATTCTGAGCACATGCTCCAATACACTTAGCCAGAAAATAAACAGTATGGCTCAATCTTAAAAGGTTAGTCAAGAAACTTGTTCTAATAAAATAATGTGATGTAGTACATCTTTGCCTAATAACAAAAAAGAAACACATTACGTAGTATCTGATTCAAAGCTCACTAAAGTTAGTAGAATTCAGAGCCTTCCAAAGCTAAAATTAAGTATTTGCATAGGCTAGGAAACACACTGCATTCTTGTAACATTATTAATAAATTCTAGCCTTCAAAAACCAAACAAAACCAAACAAGAAAACAAAAACAAAAACAAACAAAAAAAAAGCCTTTAGAATAAAATATATTAAATCCAGTTGCCTTCTCACCCAGTGTGACCATTTTATGTTGCAAAATTAATCTCCAGCAATGGCTATAATGTGTGGGGGAAAGCTCATAGAACTGACTCCTGCTACACATTTGCAGCTCTCAGCATTTACTGTGGAAATCCTGAGCCCAAACCCATCTAAAGCTCCCTAATTTAATACTTAACAATGAAACTGTATTTGACTAAGTTGCTACATCTTTTTCTGCTCCCACTCACAATTAAGGCCTCCACTGCATTTCATGCTCTACAACACAAGTTCCACAATTATCTTCTTAACTGAAAAAAAAATCTCAAACCACTCCTTCAAGTTAAACTCTGTTCTGTGGTCACTTTCCATATGAGAAACAAAAATAGCTGTATTCTATTAAACTTTTATGCTAATTGTTCTAGTGTAGCAGCTGCCTTCCCCTACCCATCCACCCATTCCCCACAGGCTAAAGAAAGTTTGTTTATTTTGGTTTTCTTCAAATGGCCACCACTCTGTGCCCCTGATTAACAGGTACACTTTAACAACTTGGGCAGCATTCAAGATATGGGTGCACCATGTGTTCACTACATGCTTTAAAACGTACCTGAATTCTCCCTTTTCATAACCTCCAAAATTCTGATTCTCCTTTTAATCACACCAGCACTGAGACGATGTTTGCAGGCTCAAATCAACTCTCAGATCAAGCATCAACAGCCTCTTGCATATGTACAGTCATGGCTTCATTCAGCTTCAAGATTATCAACATTTTGCCTCCATCAACCCTGTTTTTCATCTGAATTTATTGCCTCAATACCCATGCTGGGATCTCTTCCTTTTTATCTGAGAGTTCTATAGCATAATCTCCTTTGTCTGAGCTAGACATTTTCATTCCTTTTATACCCATAATGCCTTTCAGACAGCATTTAAAATAGGACAGGCGACTCACATCACTAAAATACCCACGTCTCTCCAGCGTCTCTCTAAAGTGGATCTTAAGAATCAGCTCAGATGTTTCACAATGTTAGAAAAAATCCCTGCTTTGTAGCTGGAAATTCTACAATTTACAATTCAAAATGACCACTATTTTTGACAGTCTTGCATAATTATATAACCATAAAGCATTCTCATCTTCCTCCAGGCCTTCCCCTTACTCAGGCCTCATGTCCTCCTTGATATTTCTAATAATAACATGCTTAATTAAAAAGTCAAACACACAACACCTTACCTTTGATGCCATACGCATGAACAGTGAATTTTGATCCTCTGCTGTTCTCATCTTCTCATTTTTGACCAAATCCTTCAGGTTCATGCTATCATCATCCTGAAAATACCTTACTCTCTCTTTATCTACATGAGTAGGCATCTGGAAGCAAACACATTAAAAATAAATATTAACCTAATGAGAAAGATCAGCTATAAAATTCAGACCCTAACAATTTCAACAAGTTTAAAGAATCATGAATCAAGCTAAGCACATCTGAAACAACTGGGCTAAGAGCTCCATTTCATCTAAGGAGAAAAACATTTTTCCCTGTCTTCAACTGCATCAGTATGTCTAAATAAAAATACAGCCTCTTCTCGAAGTCACTATATCCGTAACACCCTTCAGGCATCAGAACTACAACATTACCACTCAGGAAAGATAGACAGTACTTCCCTGAAACAGTTAAATAGTTAATGATTTCATAAAAGTGAAATACTCTAAAAAGTAATTTTCATTATTGACAACTCCAAAGCTTTTGTAAAGTCATGGACATTACTGAAACACAGTAATCACAGACAGTACTGGAAATGTGTGTGAATGCGGTACCTCTGGGAAATGCTGCCATCTTAGACAGTGCACAAGAGAACAGAGATGTCCCTCAGGATAGGGCTAAACTAAATTCTGAAGGAGTATGGGGAGTGGTCATTAACATAAAGCAGGATAGCATTTTCCAAAATGGAAACAACAGAATGATGACAACAAATTAATCACCCTCTTGTCTTATAGCATTTTCCAAAATGGAAACAACAGAATGATGACAACAAATTAATCACCCTCTTGTCTTTCACTCCTCCATAGCAGTGCTGCAAACTGACCCATCCTACTAATCATGAATGCTTGCTAGAATTATGAGGTAGTGTCACCTTCTCTTATCTCAAAAAGATCAAAGTGCTACTATATCTACTGCTGGAAACAATTATTCTAAAATTAAAACACTGCTCCAGCTTCCAAGCTTCTTATTGCTCCCCAAAGCATTTTTTTACAAAGATTAGGCCATAATTATTATTATCATCATGAGTAACCATATTTTTTATTAGAACTAAAGTGAAATTAGGCCCTGAGACTTGAGTATCTCAGCAAAATCTTTCTTAGTTCAAAAATATTCAGCTCTCCTAATCTTCATTATTTACATAACTTTATGTAATATAAACTAAGAGACAGTGATAACTTTTCCTTGAACGTGCATTTAAATAAGACCTAAAATGATCCCTTGGGAAATGCAATCTGAAAATAAACTGAATATATGCTTAATAAATATGTACTCTAATACTTAATTATAATGATCTTCCAAAAGGAACTTTTTAACTATCTACTGACATTCTGATAAGATATTCATGAATTATCATAAAAAGTAAAACTACAGAGTCATTTAAGAATTGCAGTTCAACACTCAGATTTGTAAAACTTACCATCTGCTGCTTTCTTCGTCCTCCTTTTGGCTCCAGTGGCTCTGTTGGTCCCATCACAGGCCATGCCCTTCCACTTCCATCTGTTCTGACAAGGACCACTTGTTCATCTTCTTGACAGCTTGAAGCCTGTGTCAGGTTTTAACATGTATTTTAAAACAGATGGTACAGACAAGCCAAAAGAAATACCTAATCCACATTAAATAAATGTTTAAAATCCTAAAGATTAAGTAACAGATTCTTTACATTTTGTGTGTTCAGTATAATTCCAAGCAGACAGTTTCACCTCAGTGAGGTATTCTTTTCACATTCAAAAAGGTTTTAAAACCATTCAATTAGTAGAATGCAGAGCTTTTTTTAAAAAAAAACCCCAAGTCTGTATTCTTAGTTTTTTCGCTTAATGCTTTATCTCCAGAAGACACACAATGCTTCTAGAAGAGTTAAACAGAGAATATTGAATTAATATACACCACCATCATTATAATGCTGTATTCCTGAAAACCATCTGAAAAACTACAGCCCATTACCACTTCTTTTGTGGATTGAGGGTGTGGAGAATGACCATCCTCACCTCAAAGATACAGAACCTGTCTTCATGGAAAGTCCTTTATAGGGCTCCCACTTCATAGGGATGTTGTCAAACTTAAATAAAGATATATTCTTTCTATGTATACATATATATGTCTATACACACACCCACACACACACGGAGCAGGAAAAAAAAGGCAGAAATTCTTAACCAAAAAGTAAGTGTTTTACTTTCTAAAATACTAAGAATAATTAAAAAATATTACTTAAAAGCCTGTGAACTTCCTGATTATACTCCAAAGATGTTTAGGTAAATCAGTTGATTAAATTAGAGCACATAATGGGGTCACTACTTAATCAGATAATATTAGGACGGCCTTTGTCAAATCTCATAAACAACTTCATTAATCTCCATTTCAAGCTATTTTCTACCAAACTGCTTTCCACCTGCCATTCCTGCCTAAGGAAAGCTTGTCCCAGAAACAAAAAAAAAGTCTGGAAAATCTGTAGATACTGAAATATACTTCAACAGCTAAATTACATTTTTCCAAGGGAAGTTATATGAAGTTAGAAGTTACGGACCAAAAAGCTGTGTAGGTAAGCCAGGCCTCTATCTTCTGTAACACCAAAGGCAAATCTCATTTTGCAAAGCAAACCAAGATGTCCAGCACCACTTTGGCTCCAACAATACTGATATTTTCAGACAATACAACACTTATTTCCAGCATCAGCCAGACACATGTCATCTGTGTGTAACCTGTGCCTCATGCGTTACTTTTTCTACAAGGCAAGGGCTTTTGTCCCTGTTGAGAGGGGGAGAAAAGGTGTTTCATCCCAACAGGAGAAAAAGGCTGTGTGCACTGCCCCCACACATGTTATGTAATAAAAGGTCACAGTTGACTGAGACACAAACAGCCAGACTGGGAGGACCATGTTTTCAGGTCACCACTATGCCATAAAACCTTATTCACAGCAGATATGGAAAGCAAAGATGAAGTTAACATCAATAAGAATGCATCACAGGAAACTTCTCAAATGCCACAATTCCTTTAAAACTTGGGTAACTTTACAAGTTTGGAGGTTGAACACATAACCATAGATACTGCAGTGAAAACTCAAAAATCCAGAGCATTGCTAATTAGTCTGAAATGATACAGACCTTTGTAGAGGAAAAAGCCCCACCTTGTTCTAAACTCACCATACCCACTTGGCCAAGCAGAGATACAAAGGTCTCCAAAGAGGACTAGTCAAATCCACACTAGTCAAATCCCTTTACAGTTTTCAGGGAACAATCTACCAAATAACCACTTCTGAAGGGTCCTGTTTATGTGAAATCCTCAGTCAGGAGCATCTTTCCAACCATTCAGCTCCTTCTACCCACTGCCTGTGTATTAGTGTCTCCAAAAGGAAGCTAACTTCAGGTCTCCTCTTCCCCACACCTTTGAGACAAAAAAAAAGGATGAACTTTTCCATTCCAAATCTCTAAACTTTAACCTCACTGTATACATGACTTTTAAAAATACAAATCACTAAACCAAACAGTCATTACAAAAGCAGTGCTTCAACAACTGCAAAGAAGAGTAAATACCAGATTCTTATATCAGCTTACAAACATTTAGTTCCTTTTAAAGACATCCATCCCAAAATTTGTCTTCACTATAATTCTTAATACAGATATTTCAAAAAGGATGTCATTGATGTGCAGGCTGTTATTTTCCCAAAAGTTAATGGAATTCACAAGGTGTTCTATGTGTCAGACTTTCTTTGCCTTTGAAGAAGGGCTCTAAAATGTTAGATCCAAGCAACATTTTCTGTTTTTTCTTCCCCATTTCTGCATGCTTACACACTAACATACAAACAGTAGAAGAGTATCTTCTGGATCTGAACCATGGAACAAGTTAGGATAGGGATAGGTAATGGAGAGGAGAGCAATGGATAAAATACATACTGAACTCTTTGAGTCAGAACTCTACAGCTGGCAAGGCTTTGTCTGCTTTATGAGGGTTTGAAGTTTTTTCTCCCTAATTTCCAAGAGTCCTGAGTCCTGACACAAAGCATGTAATACTGATTACAAGGTATTAAGATTTAATATTCCAGAGGGGGGAAAAAAGGCAAAAAAATTATAGTAATTTTTAGCTTTAGAATACAAAGTATAAAAAAATAGAAGTGGTCCTTCAAAGAGATTAAAGGAAGCAGATAAAAGGATAAAATAATTATGGGCAATATAAAGACTAATGTGAAGTCATGTCAGAGACTAACAGCAAATGCATACTAGGAACCAAAATGAATTCAATGGATGGAAGCCAGACATGATTATTCAGAAGATTAAAGATGTTGTTAGAGGTAAAGACATCCTTCAGAACTCAAAATCCTATCTAAATAGAACTGATATAAAAATACAGCATAACAAAAAGTTAATTGTATTAACGCAAAAAATTTATTTTTTTAGGAGAATCTTACTAACAATAATTAGTAAAGCTATTTCTAAACACATCAGAAGCAAAAAGCTTTATGGCAGAAAAAGATGCTCAAGTGGTTACAGCATTATCAGAAGGTGACATTTGAATAATATATTAATTAATTGTATTTTATTCAACAACACTTTTTGAAAGAAAAAAGAAAAAAAAAACTAGAACAAACTTTAGAAATAATCTTTAAACTATCAGTAAAAAAGTTTTTAAAGTAAGCAGCCATGAAGTAATGATTTTCACTAGAGCTTCCAAAAAAGGAATTCCAATATATAATGTCTACAGCCTTCAGCATACACCATATCCCTTAAACAGGTCTCAGTAAAAAAATAATGGAAAGGGGCCAATACAATAAAAAGCTTTACAATGTGCCAAAGGCGATTCTGGGAATTCTGAGGTGATGTATCTAACATTTGTAATGGACAAGTTCACACAAGTATAATAAAACTCAGACTTCCTCTACACTGGAACCATTACACCACATGGAGAAAGACCCTTTTCAGGAAAAATCTACAACTCACAGAAGTAACAGACTTTTTCAAAGGAGTGTGGATATCAGTCTAACTGCAGGAGTTACTTAATGTTCTCTTTTTATCTATTGATATCTTGCATCCCCATGAGTGTATGACCAGGTATATGGTAACACAGTGTGGTCATTGTGATACAATAAATACTCATTAATAATTGTGATCAGATAAATAAGATTCCTATTAAGTAGGAATATTTAAAAACATAAATGAAAGTACTTTTAATATATGTATTGTTAAATGTTAAAGTTGAAATTGGAGAAGGGGCTCAGTCACCATCCCTGAATCTTGTGATGATTGCTAAACAAACAATATAATTTACAGTCTGAAAAGAATAAAAGTAGTGTCTATTTCCAGAATGAGAGAGGAATTGTTTGTTGCCATTAATTAAGGAACATGACTTTTTACTTCAGGCCAATTAAATATGCAAAGCACACAGTTGTTCTCACCAAATGTACAAACTGCTATACAGCAATTAACACTCAACTGCACAAAACAAGCAGACAAGTCTGCTTTTGAAAGATAAAAGCTTTAAATTAAACACATAAATAAATAAGATACAGATCTGAAAAGGATTTTTGAACTCTCCAGAGATTATTCCTGTTCCATAATCCAGCAGAAGGAAGTGGAAATCCTCTGCCACATCAGGTGCACACCTTAATTTGAGGAACAGACACTGGAGCAGGTGAACAAATGGAGGAATCAGGCCAAGCATCTGAGATAAGATCCACTCAATTAGAACTGTTTTTCAATGCTAATAGCTAAAGGAAATAAAATATATTTTAATACTCGGTGTATTGTGGGGTAGGGAACAACTAAAGCTAAAAAAACCAAATTTTTTTTTAATTACTGTGCCAACAGAAAGCTGGATGCTGCATGATTTGAAACCTTTCTGCAAATGTTTACTGAGAGCTACACTGAAGTGGTACAAGCACAGCGTAATGAAGGAATAACAAACGAACAGTCTTCAGCGAGGAACTAGCCTCTACAACCAAATGTTAGCTTTGTCAAATCAGATGCTGCACTAAGCATGCCACCTGTTTCCTTTTCCCTACAGTCTCTGGCGAAAGGAGATGCTTTGAATATTGCCTTATCCCTTTACTGGAAAAGTCTGTCCCTATGTCATAGTATCAGTAAGTGTCTAAAAGATATCTAGCACTTCTCAAAGTACTGGACTCAGCTATTTTGTCCATCCACAGTCTCATATTCTCTTCCATTGCTCTTTCTCCTCCCATTCCAGTTACCCTTCTCTTAGGCTCTCAGGCTGCATTCACACAAAATCACCAGTTGCCAGAAGGATGAGGAAATCCCATGTACAAAGAGCATCTGTCTTGTTCAGTGCTGGCTGTTCCTAAGGGCACCCTGTCTCATATTCAGGAGTCGTTTATTCCCAGCCTGGAGCCCCAAGTAACAGATTCCAAAGCATCTAAGCTCCCCCTCAGGCTCTAACACTTGTTGTGAATAGTGGCACTGTAACCTTCAACATAATGCTTTTAAGAATCAGTAGGTTAACCATTCTCCATAGCAAGACTGAGGCTCTCACAGGAAGATGAAATTAAAATGGTCAGAGGTCTGTAACAGCACTCCACAGTATATATGTTGTATCTTTGATTTGGGTTTATTAAAGCAGAAAAAAGATAAGACTAAGAGAATTAGCAGTATGAGGAAGGAAAGCAAAAGCAAACTTCTAAAAACTAAGTTAAAAATTTAGTATTTCAAGAAAGACTTCATAAATACATTAATGCGTCACTATTACACATTCAAAAGGTGCTAACACAGTAATGGGATTTTTAAAAGGTTTAACAAGACCAGAAAGTTGGACTGCCATAATTAGGCCCTTGTGTTTAACAGTGAAGAGAAGCATTAGAAAATCTAATGCAGGCTGCAACACAGAGGTGAACCATTCTACAGAAGAGCATCTGTATCAGGTAGTGCTTGGTTTGTGTGCAAAGTACAAGAGTAAAAAAAACCCCAAAACTCCAAACCATGGAAAAGGATTAGGTCTCTATCCTTTCTTTCTGCCAGTAAGTGAGTGACACCAGGTAATAACACAATATGTAAAAAACTTCATTTGTTCTTATTGATACAAAGTGAGTTGCCCCTTAAAATTCTTTGTTCTTATACTATGAAAAGGTTATTTTGGCTAAACTGTTTACTACTCAGAATAAGCAGTTTATTAATCCTTATCAATCTCCTCTTTACAATGAAGGCCTCTGATCAGCCCTACATGCAGAAATCTTTCTATTTCTGCTCAGTAGTTATTTTCTTAGAGCATCTTTAAGATAGGGTGATCAGAATACCATCTCTTGTGTAGAATGGCCACACCCCCAAATCTAAAGTCAAATTTGGTCAGTCACACTGCCTGCCTGTGGAAGTAAAACTGGAACTAGGAACATATAACTTAGAGCAGCTTGTAATGTGTCTGTCCAGTGATGCACCTAGAAATGGGGAAAACTAAAGCAATTAAGCCTAACTTTAAGAGAATACTGGATAACAGGAAGCCACATAGCCTTGAAAATACAACTTTAAAAAAAGCTCTAAATATTCAATTTGTTACTCTAAATTGTTAGCTACACTTGGAAATGGTTAGTCACATACCCACACCAATGAGCCACTGTAGGTATGAGATGTAAGGAAACTTGTAAAAAATGTAAAAAAATGACTTGATGGCTTGTTTTTACAGTAAGAACATGTGACATAAAACCTATATACTCAGACCATGAAAGAAGTATTGCAGCACGTTGGTTCTTAAGTCCACAGATTTCTATTTCATCTTATCAACTGATTTAACACAGTGAAAGGGTAAATATAGCAGTAAAAATATGTAGAAATTTAACATGCTGTTGGGAGAAATACAGAGCCAGAAAAAATGGCACCATCAGTTACAAGTGCTGCATGGCACTTAAGATATGGTTTTTGTCTCTGGTGTTAAAGCACATTTGGAAGCTTATGTATTCTCAGTTTGAACTCTAAGAAGTTTTAGCCATTCTGCCCTTTTATAATTTTTACATGTACTGAAACTGTAAGATATTTTACATCATTTAGTTACTGACACAATTTCTCCAACATGTTTTAACTGCAAAAGCAAATTTCCTATAAATTGCATTCAACAAGATAAATCACTTTGTCTTAATATGTCTTTGTCTTAAATAGTTGTGCAATCCTCTCTTACTGACAGCAGCAAGAATGTTCAGGAAATATACCAACCAATAACAGCATACACCTATTATTTTTTTAAAGTATGCACTAATGATATGAAAGCTGTTCTGCAGAAGTGTAACTCCTTTCTGTGTTACACTTAGAGCTGATCAAGTCTGTATGGAATATACAAACTTCTGCTGGAGAAAGAACGGCACAGCCATCTTGCAGACAAGACTCAAGTGTGATGGAACAGCAGGAATCAGGAATTATGATGAGCTGAAAACATCTGAGAGTAAACAGGCCGTGAGCCATCTGTTGCTTTATCCCCCCACCATCTGAAGTTCCAAATAAAATCTCAGATTTTTATTGTGCATTTAGTGAGGATCATTAATCCCCAGCCTTCTAGTTTTTATACAAGTGTCTCAGCTATACTTTTCTGCAAAGCAATTTTAAATAATTTTTAAAGGATTGTTTATATATGGTAAGTCTGTAAGCATTCCTACAGCTGTATTTAGGTTCTGCATTGCTTAAGTCAGAATGAAAGTTATGAAAACATATTAGAGGTAAATTTTGACAACCAAATATTTTCATTGCAGAAAAATATCTGTGTTTATAGACTCAATTCCCAAACCTAAAATTAAACAACCTGGCACACCTGCAATTTTGAATGTTAATTTTCAGGGTGATTTGGATTTTGCTTTCCTTGTGTTTGTTTAGCATTGGCTTGGTTTCTTTTTAAATAAAAAAACCCACACATCAGAAACATTATTTTCCTTCTTCCTTTCACTTCCTACTCTGAAGTACTAATCACCATCTAGTGCTTCAACAACTACACACATATACACAAACACACATGTACACACACACCACCTTACTTTGAGATAATTGTCTTTTTCTCCAAGGAATCACTGTCATTTTTAAGCTATTTGTGAACAGATCAATCTTGAAAACATACGAAAAATAAACAAACATTCTTATTTTCTCCATTATCATTACTGGAACCAATGTAACATTATTTCAGGTTTGTTCCACATCTGATTCCTCTCAGCAGCTTATCCCTTATGTCACATGGTTTCCTTGTCTCAGGGTAGTAACTGTGCACCAAACCCTTTTTCTGGATAAAGATCCAGCACGTTCCATCCTGTCTCTCCTAATTCAGAACTATGTACAATGGGATGCAATGGATGCAATTTTACAGAATCAGAGAATATTAAGGGTTTGGAAAGGACCTTAAAGATCATCTAGTCCCAGCCCCCTGCCATAGGCAGGACCTCCCACTAGATGAGGTTGCTCAAGGCCTTGTCCAACTTGGCCTTGAACACTGCCAGGATTGGGGCATCCACAATCCCTCTGGAAAACCTGTTCCATTGTCTCATCACCTTCATAATAAAAAAATTCTTTCTAATATCTAACCTAAATTTTACCTCTTTCAATTTGCACACATTATTTCTTGTCCTATCACTACAGTTCCTAACAAAGAATTCCTCTCTGGTTTCTCTGTAGGCCCTCTTCAGACAAGTAGGATTTGAGATTTAAGCCAAGCTGTTTTATTCAGTTTCTTTTCTGAAAAGTAGTGTTAGTTCTTTAAAAATCATTTTTAAAATATTATCTATATTGAGCCCATTTCCCTAGAATTCTCCCTCAATTCTCCCTCAATTCAAATTAAACATCAGACCTTCAATACATCAAAATTTGAACACCTCAGATAGGAGGTGTTGGAAACATTATCAACCTTATTATTTATACTCAAGAATAATTAAATAAAAGTAGGAGAATCACTTGAAGTACATGGAGATCTTAATATTATGAAGGTTTCCACTAAAAGATGAGGCCCATTTATGCCACTAACTTTTCCTTGCACTATAAATCTTCTCCACCTGAGATGCACAAGCAATGGCCCAGAGTCTGTTAGTCTTACAGATGCAACAGGCAGCCTAGCAAAGGTTTTCTCCTTTAAAGCAGCATCATGTCAGCCATTGTACAGTGAAATGCTGTGCCTGCCAAAATTCAAGTCTTACTCTATGGATATCTTCTACGCCCAAGAGGCTTCACAGAAGCGCTGAATACTCTTCAGTAGAAAAACACTCATACTAGACAAAAGGCTGAAGGACTTCCACAGAAAATTCAGTTATTCAAATGAAGATTTTATGTGATTAAATAATTCATATTTTCCCTACATATTCTCAAACGCGTAACAGAAAAGCCTATAGCTGTTTCTATTTTTCAGAACTCTCTTCTTTTAAATAATCAGTGACACTATACCCTACCAAGTTATTCTACTCAAAGTACCACCTTCCAGCTTTCATTCAATTTTGTATTGATTTTGTCTTTCAAATGCAATTCATCATTACTGAAAACTGTCTCTAGCATTTGCTCAGCAGAGACTACTTTCTGTTTCCTGCATACTAATTATGTGCTATGGAATATAGAAAAAAGCTTAGGCTTTAGAAGCTTTTCTTCTAAGCCATACTTCATTTGGGATTGAAAGCAGTTTTAAAAGATGCATACTCTTATACCATATTCATCCATCACCATGCTGTTGGTCTAGATGTTCATGATAAGTCCCTTCCAAAGGATATATTCTATATTCTGCCTCTTCCTCGTTTAAATTTTTACCTTCCAATTTTTGTAGTAGCAAAACCCACTGCAAATTATGTGCCTCAAAGGAGTGCTAATGCTCCAGATATAGTTTGCTAAATCAAAATACTGAATAAAAGTATAAATCACATCAGTTGTGACTGGTACTGACAATAGCAGAGGTGACATCCTCATAACTAATATAATAAAATCTAGAGTTACGTAGCACTTTCAGATCAAAAATACAAACTGTATTTAAGAGGTAAACTATGAACACATGGCAGTTATTTTCTAAATGCACAAGTCTCCACAATTTTCTGCTGTCTCCTTCCATTCAATAGGTATCATTGTCATCACCTGTCCCAACTCAGAAACCCTATGGTACAGCAGCCTTCCCTTTAGACAGTTTCACCAGGACTCAAAGTGCAGCCTTGCTTTCTCAAACTACCCATGACAAATTAGACAATAAGCATCTGAAAATAAGCATAATTTCATTCTATCCCAAATGAAACATTTTTTTTTTTATTTCCATAGACCCTGAAGGTTGCCTCCTGCTCAAACTTGAAGCCAAAACAAGCACCATCTAAATGTGGCTCAAGCATTTAAGTACAATACCCATTAAGACCCCAAATTCCAATAACAGACAATTTAACTGTATTCATACTAAAATTTATAGGGTTACATACTTAAGGCAGCCTGTAGTGAACAACACAGAGGTTCTACCCAAGCTGAGACTTGGTGAAATACATCAGCTGAGAAACACAACAGTTTTAAACTCCAAACATCAGTTTTAGAAAACTACTTCAAACCACATTTTTGGGATTGCTTGAGGTAGCATTCTTATCTAAGTAAAAAAACCAAAAAAAATGGTCACTAAGTCACACTGTAAAAGCTATATTTGCTTCTACTCTCACAAACAAAATAAAATCATATAAAATTTGAATAGGATTTAAGCTAGCACTTTACAGTCCCTTCAGTCTATAGTTTCTTGATCATTTTGAAGTAGAATAAGCAAACATCACTACCAAAGAATTGATCCTGTCCTCTGTACAATCCCCAGCCCACCTCCTTATACTAGAATAAGTCTTCAGTCAGTCACACAGGGAACAGAATTGGGAAATTGATCCATGTCCAATTAATTAAGAAAAAAAACTTCCTAGGGAGATGCATTCAAAATTGCCTTCACTGCTTCCTGATTTATCTTCCCTGCTCTCCCAACAGAAACTGAAATAAGGCAAAGCCACATTTTAGGACCTCCCAGCATGACACTGGCCATGCTGCTCCACAGAAGCAGAGACAGATCTGCCTGAAACAAAATGCTTCATGTCTGGTACTGCTAATGGAGGTAAAGCTATCAAATTTTGGGATCAGTAGGATATCCAGTTGGAAAACCATTTCTGTGGAAACTGCTTCAGGTACCTCACTTGCAATACACCTGGCTGAAGTGGCTGAGGCTAGCACTTGGGTGGTCAATGCCACAGAAAGGCTGAGCCATGCAGAGTCAAACACACCTTCACAAATCACCTTCCCTTATGTTAGGGGATGGTTTCTGAACATCTGGGCTGTTGAGATACACAGTATGACATAGCTGGCCCTTGACACACAGGAGTACCAAGCACATCCTGCTTCTCTCTCAGTATTCAAAACCAATTCAAAGCTGTAAAGTCAATAAGAATGCCCTGGTATCACAAAGACAGGGCTTAGGACAGAGCAACTGTAAGCTCTGCTGGACTTCTGACACTCAAACATCACGTAATACACACTAGAAAAAGCAGACTAGGAAAGAGGCACCGGCAAGGCATATTCATAAATATTTACATTTGGTAGTTTTGCAATGGCTGTTAGTTGTAAAAAGGCTCAAATTAAAAATTAAGATAAAAATCAGAATATGGTTGAAGACCAGGCCTGACCAAAATTGTTATCTGTAACTCAGTAACTTAGGAATAGGTGTCCACCAATATTTCCCACAACACGCTCTTTACTTCCCAGTTTTAAAATCTGAATGGATTTTTTCCTGTGTAATTACACAACTCTAGTCTGCTTTATTTAAGGGTTTTTTACACATACGAAAAACATGCCAAAGAACTGCACAGCAATGAAGCGGATTCTACCTACACAGAGCTTTTGTAATTCTAAATTCTTGTGAATTCAGGGTGTGAGACTTAAATACTATCAGCACAAGGTAGTCAGGCAGAGACCACACATTATAATTCAGTTAAGTTTGTCTTCTAAAGACTGGACAAATACTAGTTGGTGTATGAGGTCTAACATGAAGTCTTTCTGGACAAAAAAAAAGTTAGTAGGTTTTCAAACTCACCTCACTAACAGCAGAATTTTCACTGTGAAACTGGAGTCAAATTGAACAAGAATATTAGTTTTTCCCTGAAAGTTTCCTCTCCATCATGAGGACAGAGCTCATAACTTAAAATATTAACCCTGTTTCCTTACATCAGTGTTAGTACAGAAGAAGCTTTTTTACTTTCTCAAATACCCTCCTTCAAAAGGAATAACATTTGAAGTGCCAGCTTCTTCAGAGACAGCAATTATGTAACAGCCAGCTCATACCAGCTTCATTTTTAATGGAAGATATGTATCCTTGCTGAGGAAGTATTATGAGTAAAAAAAAAAACCCTTGAATTTGCTAAAGTACCATGGAGAAAGTTTTGTTTACCAACAGAAAGTGCAATTCAATTTGGACAGTCACTCACCTAAACCACACTTTCTAATATTCCTAAGCACATCTGATGTTCTCTAATTCAGCTGCTACCTTCACCACACCATTGTGTTACTGCAAAGAAAAGAAAAATATTTTTCCACTTACCTCTCTGCCAGCCTTTGCTGGAATCTGTCCTTGAGTCTCCCTCAACTTGCGAGCCTTGTCAAGTTCTGCTTGAAGTTCTGAAGCTAAATCCTTCAAAGAAAGTGAGAGTACTCCATTAGTTAAACTATCTTAAACATCTAGGAGATTTTTATATCAAAATGAACTATTCATTTTTTATGTTTTGATATAACATTTTAAACTCTAATGACACAAAAGACTAAAGAAAATATATCAATATAATTCACACAACTCTTTATAGGATATAACATTAAAAAAAATGCTCAGAATAGAGGCATCTGAAGTATAGGAACAAGGATTGCCATAAAAAGACCAGAAAACATATTCTTACACATCATTAAGTTCTACTAAAAAATGCTTTGCATAACAAAGCACAGATATTACTTTATGTATGGGAAGCTAAATAAGGAAGCCTGAACACATTATATCCTTTTTTTGCCTTGTACACACACATATACATAAGCTCTATGGGTCTAGGGAAATATAGCTCAGAAATTTTTGCTATGAAGTTTCACATCTCTCTACAGTCCATGTCCAACTTCTGCACTTCAGACCTTACTTTGAGAATTAAAATGTACAAGAGATAGAAAACACGAATTGTTTATAGTCTTGTGCAAATAGGTTCTGATGCTCCTGCTTCCTTATCTATCTGCCTATTAACTAAATACAAGTATTTCAGAATATCTTGAATTGCTAGGAATTGCCAGCTTTTCAACCTGTAAAGAATAGAACCATTTATACACTAACTCCTCGGCCAGTTTCACTGATTGGACTCCAACCATTGTGCCCATACCTGCTGCCCCAAAATTAAGTCATTTGATCAACACCAGGCAGCAAGTCAGTAACAAAAAGAGATTCAGAATTCATTTGGCCCACATGGCCAACCTCGAGCTCCAGCCACCAGACTATGCTGCTACATAACCATCTGTTCTGGTGTGTGGGGATGAACTTGCTCAAACAAGCTGCATTTTCAACTTGATTAGAGAAAAATAATGGAAAATATTTTAAAAGCCACACCATTATTATATATTATCTTAGCTATTTTATTATTTAAACTGTTGTTGTTTGGTTTTAGGGTTTTTTTTTAAACTAGGTTGATTCAGAGTGCATCTATAGAAAACTGTATATATAAAAATAATAACAAATCCATAGTACTGGTTTGTCACGTGATTTGGGTCAAAACAAAACAAAACAGAATGATACAATATTAAATGAATTACACTCTCCCCACAGAATACATGTATATTTTTTATCAAATCACTTGCATTCAGTTCCTATCAGGCTGAAAAGAAAAGACCAGATTTGTGCCCAAAGTTTTGTTTAGGCATTGCTACTGAAGCTGAGCAGTATTAGAAAAAAAAAGTTTACAAATTTGTGCTGCTTTCAATCAGTCTTTAGAAAACCTTCCCCTCTCCAGTACTTTAGCAGCTAGTGTACAGATAGTTTACACTTCACCAGTCCCCCACAAACCTATCATATAATTACTTTCATAAACAGATTTTCCTCACTAGTGTATGTATTTTAGTATTAACTAGGAAAACTAGAGATTAACATATGGAGACATCTATATATCAATCATAAACAATATACCTTAGTAGGAAACACATGGCTTCAAGTTACTTTTAATTCACCTTTGAAGTTAATAACATTTTATTTGGGCAGGATTTCTAGATTAGGTATTGCTGTTTAAATGTTTAAAGCTACATACTAAAGCTACATAGACATCTATGTCTAAAGTCTGTGAAAAAAGAATTCATAACATAAAATTAGTTTGAAAAGAAAATATTGATAAAATTAACACTTTCTCCTAACAAAATTTGAATTATCTGATAGGGACTTTTAACAAGGATCAAGACCATGACCAAGTCCTGCAATAATGACAAAACATACTTAAACCTTTCACAAATCAAAGAATCAATAGCTCTTGAGAAATATTAATTTACCACTTGGAGACATGTTTTATATATTACTAAAAATTAATATTTATTTTTTATTTCCTAAAGATGAAGATTTTAATGCAAATATTATGTCACAAGAAGCAAACTAAACAGGTGCAGTAAAAACTAATCTCAAAAAATAAATACAAAAGCCCACAGTGATAGCATTTGCTTCTAAAAAATACGAAAATAGTTCCTTAAGAGCAGCTATTCAGAGCCAAGCACTTGAAAAACACAGCTTAATAACCAACAGACTCTGACCTTGTTATAGCTGAAACTTCCAGACAGTACTACTGAAGGGAATCAACTCATTATAGCCATGTTTAATGTAATAAATAAAATACAAAAACTTCCAAAATTAGCGTTGCACAAGAGCGAAATTCTTCTTCGTACAGGTAGCTGGCTGAAACAAGCCACATTAAATGTGCAGCTGTCTCTCCCAGCTCCACAGACCAACCTCAATCAGGGCAGGAGCACAAAGCATTCCACAGCTGTTCTCAGGGCAGAGCTGGCTGCAATGGCATATGCTATTCCTTTCAGTCGTACCATTCTTATATCATAACTAATAAGCCTGCTTTTACAGCAGAGCTATGGGCCACAAGCACCGACTTGTGAAAGCTGATGAAATAAGTAAAGCTCCAGACACTGTTTACCTTGTAACAAAGACAGGGAGCTTTGTAGTTTTCACCTGCTCCCTTTTTTATAAAAAGACAATCAATACTATAAACAGGGTAGAGAACAACTGGCTTTAGATATGCTGCTTATCCTAAAAAGCTCAGCATCCTGAATCCTCTACTTTAGTCTATGAACCATGGCGTTTAAAGCAGAAATTACTGTAAAAGCAGTATCTTCAAATCCTACCAATTTCTGCAAGTCTTTATTTGCTTGAATCAATATCCTTTAAAAAAAAAAAACATAACCAAACAATTACATTGCTGTGAGCATTGAAGAAAAATTGCAGTAAATCCTGACAGTTTTTAAGAGCCATTACCGTGTCTCCCATGAGTTCTGCTTTCACAATCCTCGCTCCCAGTCTGTTCATCTCCTCTTCACTCAGGACCCGAGGCAGCTCATCCTTTGATGATCTGTAAAACACCAGCTGCACTAAAGCCACAGAAAAACAGTGCAGTATTCACCTGTGTAATTAAGTATGATAAGCCTACTATACTTGTACACATGCTTCTATTGGCAATTGAAGATGACATATTATAAAAATGTATTTGCAGACAGAAGTTGCCAAGGACTCTGAAACCAAAGAGCTTGAATAAAATTTTAATGAGGTTTGTTTCCTTTTACTTTTGAGATCAACTCAAATGAAAAGCACTATCTATGAACATTTTCCCAGCATGAAAAAACAGTCAAGAGTCAGTAGCAGGAATAAGCAGGAAAAAAAAACAAAGAGAAACAGAAAAGTTATTTTAACCCACTCTAATTCTTCTTTCTGGCTTTGGCCATGCTTTTACTTCTCAACTTCTGCAAGATCACCCACTTCTGAGTTACTCTGTTTGCCAAATGGCCTTCCACCTCTTGATAATAACTTATTTTCCCATATTTTATTTACTCACAGTACAATCTTTGCATCTGAATATGTTATGGCTGATACAGTAGAGTTTCCATGGAAAATTAACTGGTACCATTTTAAAAATATGAAGTCCCCCTAGAGAAGCCACAGCTGGTAATAAAGAGTATTTGTATCTTAATGTTAATATTAAAAACTTAGCATATGACACTTTATGATATTTATGAAATAAGGACTCCAAGAAATACTGCAAAGAGGAATCAAATAAATTTGGCTCTTGTTCTCTGACCTTAGGAAAGACTAAAACCAATTAACTCTAAAAGTAAAATATCTAACACAGAAGATATATAAGAGTACAGTTATGACATTGGCTCCTGCTGTTTGAGAGAGAATTCACTCACTAATTGATATGGTTAAACACTGTAGGATTTGAAGAATGGGAAATCTTTGAAGACGGTGTCCTCTTTAAGCACCAGATCTCCTCAGCCCTGAGAAAATTACCGAAGTTGCTTTTTCTTCATTTTCAAGATGCCCAATCCAAACCCCTAAAACTCAGCAGAATTTACCTTTATTTCACCAGAAACCAAACATTCAAAGATTAAGTTCCCACTTTTCCTTAAACTGTGTCTTTCAAAGCAAGGCAGACTACTTCAGAGAAGAGAACTAAAGGTGTTTATTAATTCATTTAAGCTTTTTTAAAGTGGTGCTAGTGTTTGAATCATTGTCTGAACTTCTTGAGACTCAAGACAGTGTTTTTATTTGCTTTTTATCTTGTCTCAAATTAAACTCTGAAGCAGTGACATTATTAAGTGTGACTTCCAGCAAACACTAGCTGATGGACTTTTCCTCTGGAGAGATCCCTTGGACATCCAATTAGCACTTTTAATTAACCTGTGTCATAACTGTCCAAACCACTTTGATTTATAGGCTGAAGAAACTTCCTCTGTGCTTTAGAAAAGATACAATTTAAAAGCCATGCTTTCAACATGAGAGATGAGGAACTGAACCAGCAACACTTATTAATTCAAGCCTTCACCTCAAAGATTCAGTTTTTGTGACTGACACACCACCAAAAGATTACATGTATTACAAGTCTTGAAACTTTAAGAAGAAAGCAGCAGCTTATAAATTACCCTCAATAGGTATCTACTGCACATATCCAAACTTGAAATGTTCCAAAAGCCAGAATTTTCTACAGAATAAAATACAAAAAAAAAAAAAAAAAAAAAAAGAAAAAAACTGACTGAAGGAACCAGGAAGACAGATTATTCACTATTTAAAAACACACAGAATCTCAGGAGTTAAGAAGTCATCTAAGAAGAACTTGGAAATAAGTTATGGCAATAAGCAGAGGCTATATGGTTTTGCAGGCCTAACTTCACTAATGAGTCAGCATAGTAATTGCATTGGCTAAGAAATATGATTAAAATATCAAAGAAGATGCGCAATTGGGTTTAACAGCACCAGAATGGAAAACACACGCAAAAGAAAATATCAGCTAAACAGTTTCTACATCTAGTTCTCTTCTGTGAGGAAAAGAATTCTCTTTTCTACCATAATAATTGAATTCTTTGAACTTGAGGAAGTAAACCACTTCCACACACAATCTCATTTCCAAAAATTTGCAGTTTTGTCCAGTTACAATTACCATTGCACTTAGCAAATGTGGTAGTTTTAAAAAGTTACTGTTTTTGTACCTGCAACAAAAAAAAAAGTGAATCACCATCATTTCACAAAAAAAAAAAAAAAA
>VYXF01000487.1:345232-364268 GCA_013397295.1 Polioptila caerulea | reverse complement strand
AAAAGACTGAAAAGAGTAATCCTTGATATGTAAACTGTTGATCAAGTCTGAGACAAAGCCTGGACCTAGCCACACCTGAGCTCCATCAGGAGTTCAGAAAGCAAGGGTCTGTTCAGAACCTTGTGACCCAATGGAAGGGTCCCTCTAACCCTTTTGTGTCTTCAGACTCTGTGTAAACATTCTAAATCAATTTTAATTCAGTTTTCCTTTTTATGTTTCATTCATGTAGTAAATAATAGAGTGAAACCTACCACCAAACTTAGTTAAGTCTAATGTTTATGACTTTTATGGCTCTATATTGAAATTATATTATTTTTGCTAATACCTTAGATGGCGGCTCTTTGAGCAACCCTAAACCACTCATTAGTGACCAGCAGCCCCTCTGATGCTGTGCTTAGGATTTCTCTGGAGACAGTGCTCATTAAAAAGTAGTGTTTTGGCTGTTGCTGAACAGTGCTTACACAGCCTCAAGGCTTCCTCTGGTTCTCACTGTGCACCCCCAGCAAGGAGCCTGGAGTGAGCAGAGGCTTTGGCAGGGGTCACAGCCAGGACAGCCAAACTGGCCAAAGGGCTATTCCAGGCTACATAATGTCATGCCCAACAAAAACAAGCCTGGAGGGAGAAGTATTTCCAAAGTAGCTGCTGCTCAAAAACTGGTTGGGTATCAATCTGCTTGTGGGACGTGGTGAGGGACTGACTGCCTTTGCATCACATGTTGTTGTGGCTCTCCATCACTTGTTAAATTGCCTTTATCCAATAATGAGTTTTTCTCCTTTTTGCTCTTCTGGTTTCCCTCTGCAGGAGTGAGAATGAGCAAGCAGGTGGGATGTGCTCAGCTGCTTGCTGGGGTCAACACACCTCACACACAAAGCAACAACCAGCTCCACACCTTCCGCCCCATTCCCACCCTGCAGAGGCAGGCAGAAAACAACTGTGGATTGTGCAGGCCTTGTACCTGAACAAAGCCAGGAACAAAGCAGGACTCAACAGGTGAGGAAGTCTCACAGGCTTCACTTCACACACCCTGTGGATCATTCTAACCAGAAGCTTACAAAGCCCATTTAACTGGTAAAGACCAGGCACTTCAGTGGAGTAACTGTTAGGCCATATGTAGGAGAAGAAAAAGGATCATTAAATTTGAATGTCTAATGTCTCATACGTCACAGGTTTAATGCTACCAGATCATTTTTTCGGAGTAACTAAAACAACTATAAAAATATACTTCTCATTTTCCAGCAAAATAGCACCTAGGCAAACAATAAAATAAATAGAACAGGACACGAAAAACACTTATGAATAGGACTTTCCACAGTGTGTACAAACTAGTCATGCCAGAACTTTGAACTACTCTTGCTGTGACTTATACTCAAGCTCATGCTTTAAAAAAAGAAACAGATTAAGTGACCATCAGGCAAAAAATTTATATTTTTGCAATAAATGAAAATTTAAACTTCACTGGCTTCTATCAAAGTATAGCAAGTAAAAGCTGGAAAAAATACCCAACATACAAAATATACAGAACTGTGTAGACTAAGATGCCTGTTTCTGGTTAGTCATGCAGAACTCATTAACGTACATCTTTTCTTTGGAAATACACAGTGAGATATATAAGTACTATATGTATAAACAACTATAAATAAAATAAATACTTCATAATCCCCCTATAAGAAGTTTTATCTGGAAATAACTAACATAGACATGTAAGAAAGAATTATATTTTAGCATATTTCATCAAATGCTTTTTTCAACCAAATCACATAATTCTTCTTATATACTCCAACCAAGAATATTTACTTGTTCAGCTTTCCCAAGCAATTAAATAAAATTACCCTGACTCTAAAAGGCTTTTGCATATGCCTACAAATTATTGGAAAGATCCGAAAGAAAGGATTCACAGTAACTACCACAGTAGTCAAATCACTGGAAGAACCAGCACGCTTCTAATACTGGAGAACAGGAGGCCTTGAGCAGAGCAAAAGGTCAGTTCCCTACAACTTAATTGTCTGACCACCTCTCCTTATTACTCTGATTGTCTCTCACAAAAGCAAGTCAAGGAAAATTAAATTCCTGCTGCCTATTGAGTTTGAGTTTCCTTACCCACTCCAATTAACGCTTCCTCTTCACCACAGATAAATACCTTCATTAAAGGTAAATACCATCATTCACCACATTAAATACCTTCTACTATTTTTCATTTGCTTCTACTTTAGCATATGAGCTCATCTCACAAGTGGCAAACCTATCCCTGCTGTATTAATTATTTCAGTTTTTAGTCAGCATTTTCTAACGTCTCAATATCGTATTTTAAAAATTCAATTACTGTTAAGGTATTTTGCAGGTTTTTTTTGCCTAAGAGGCCAATTTTACCGTAGTGTGAACTAACATTAGAAAGAAGCAGAAAATAACCTATCATTAGCAATTCTCAAAAGTGCTGAGGAGACAAATCAGGTAGGGGATGTTCACTACTTCTGCTTAACTTACTTCTTCAAGCTGCCCTGAGCTGGAGGCTAAGATTCCTTCTCCAAACTAAAGAGATCTGATATAATCAGTGCATATACAGTAAAATAGGAGATAGAGCTTTTGTTGTATTTTGCCGTGAAAAACATGTTCATAAAATACCTAGAGGATGATGTTTTACTGTCAGATAAAATCTGTTTCTTCTCAGGGGTATCACTTGGATGCTCCTGTCGCAACTTCTCTTTTTCATCACTTTGAGTTCTTTTCCAGCTTTTGCCATCTATTTGTTCCCGAGTACCTGATGATTTTTGATCAGTTTTTAATTTCTCATTGCTATCTTCTGTGTGTGTTCTGGTCCACAGTGCAGTATCCTCACAGGGTTTCTGGAAACGGCTGCTCAAAGAGCTATGAGCTGAGTCCTCCTTGGAAGAGGACTGCTTCAACTTGGAGTCTCTGGGTGCGCTGTAAGGCATTAAATCATCTTCAGAGGGTTTCAAAAATTTGTGTTTCAAGTTGCTTAGAGATGAACTCTTTTCCTGATTTCGTTTTTCACTGGAGTATTTTTCTGCTTTGGAGCTGCAGCCCCTTAATACTGAGTCCATGCTACTGCGTCCACATTCCTGGTCTGCTCTTGACACATCTCTTTTGTAACCCTTGTCTTCCTGCACCCACCCCTTGCCATATTTCTCCCTGGAATAGCCCCCAGACATGTGTCTGTTTCTGTCATCTTCATCTCGTGTCGCCTTTTCACTACGCTGTTCTTTCTTGTCCTTCTTCTCTTTCTCACTTTCTGAATACTCACTCTTCCATCTTCCACTTCTATGACAATTTTCCTTTTTGGATGCAGCTTTTTCGGCTTCTTCTAATCGTGACTGAAATACCTGCACTGACTAAAGGAAAGAACAAAAAAGTCATACCACTTTTAAGGCCATGGGTATTGTGTAAGTATTTTAAATTTGCTATAAGATCCCATATATTAAAAACATATAGCAAGAAAAATATACAAAAGGCTGGATTTAAAGGGCTTTAAACCCTTCATTGCTTGAGAGAAGCTTGAGAGGCTGTTTTTTCCTGCTTCTTTTCACGTCTTACTTTACACATTAAGCACTTGTGCCTTTATATGAAAGTAATCTCTTCCAAGAATCTATTAGTATGAAGAAAATTTAACTGAAGATCCTTACCCCGTATCTCTCAGCTATAATTTCCTCAAGATTTCGCTTCTCTCTCTCAGCCTGCTCTTTCATCCTTTGGTATGATTTTTGCAGCCAACTTAACCCAGCATCTTCTACCACTGTAACTAAAGTAGAAAACAATGAGAGGTTGTAGTTTTACATCTCAAGTAATTATTCCTATTTAACCTTATTCTGTAAGTGACATTAAAGCTTCACCTAAACTTATTGTAAAAACTGAAGGAATGCAAAAGAAAAACAGAATTAATATACAAATAAAATCAGATATTTTCATAAGTTAATGCTGGCTATACCTCAGCAATCCACACATTTAATTTCAGCTTCTCTAGTTTATCACAAGCAGTTTCCCAGACAGGAGTGACATATGAGAAGTTGTGGAGTTTCTGTATGACATTAAAGAACCTTCCTGTCGTTCCCTCATTCTGTGTCCATTCTGGGGCATACCCCTTACACACAACCAAGAGAATTCCCTCTCTCAGAAATTGAATGAGTAACCCACTGCTTCCCATGTGAGAAGCTAGCAGTGGTCTTAACATTCTGAAAACACACTCACTGATGTCTGTCAACTCTTACAGATCTCTGATCTCTGTGACTCCTAAAAGTGGGCATGAATCCATGAGTTTCTGGAACACTGTCCACAGGGAAAGGCTCTCAAAATGCACAGACCCCACTCTTCTCTGTTGACAGAATACAAGGACCAATCTCACCACATAATAAATGTTTCATGACATTATGAAAAACGTTATTACTACTATGTTTGCTGGAAATGAGCAGGATAACCCTGGGGTAAGGAAAAAAGTGAAAAGGCTACAGAAAAGCTATTTTTCACAAATTGCATCTGTAATGTACTTCATTTTGATGTGACTCAGACTTCTGTGGGTGAATACCTTAAAACTGTAATTTGTGCAATGGAATGAAAGGAACCAAATGAGTTGACAACAATTTATCTTGTCTTAGTTAAATCAAGCTTTTCTTTAATTAGTTCAAAATGGAGAATTTCTGTAAGGATATTGAAGGTCAAACCACTCAAGATTAAAACCCAGTGAAGAGAAAATTTGCAAAAAAAAATAAACTATAAATATAAAAATATACTATAATACCAACCCAATATTCACTATGGATTTTTCATCCAAATTTTACTTTATCACATATATTATTTATAATATATAATTATTCATAATCCTGTTACAACAACATTAGGAGTAATTTGTTAGCAACACAGAATCCAGAAATTTGAGACAGAAATTTAAGATTATTACTAAAAGTTGCTCTTTACCTTTCTTAACTGAAACTCCTTCATCCTTCTCTGGTGGCAAACCTGTACCACCATCTTTCCAATAGGGATTGAGCTCTCTTTCAGACAGCATGGCCTAAAACAGAAATAATTTTAATAGTAGCATAGCATATGATTCGTTTCTTACAGAATATCTGAGAAATTTTGTGTCTGAAGTCTGTGTTGTATTGCCAATTCACCACCACCCCATTCATGGTCTAGCATCTGTTGTACACATTGTTTTGGGTGCCAAAGAAAAAGCAGACACTCTGGTGTAGAAAACACATGAGTATAAACCTGCATGGACAGCAAGTAGGTGGGTGGGAGAGTCTATAAAAATCATTCTTTTCTAAGACCAAGAATACATACAAATTGTCATTAACCATACAATACATGCTGACATTCTGGTGATTTAAGATGTCCACATTAAATGGTCCTCCAACAGCTCTGAAATAATGTTCAGGGAAAAAATCGTAGAGAAAAAAAAATTTAAAATATTAATTCCTTGTCAAAAGACAACAACCAAGGCACTGCATACTACACAAGAATAGGTCAGTCTGGTGCCCAAGCACAACACAGCTAACTGGGAAACCTAATGGCAAGAAAGAGCCTGCTGTGAGATGTGAGGACAAAGAAATAATAGCTAGTGATCCATCATTATCATTATTTTCAGATCAGACTACATAGCATTTAACAAGGTAAATGAACAAACGAAGGAGCCATCAATGGTATATAAAAAGAGTTAATTCAATGACTGCAACCCTTTCTCCAGCCAGACCCTGAGCCACCCATGTGTGCACCAACAACTGAGACATGAAAGGCACAATTGCTTTGAGTTCTTTCTTTAGGAAAAAACAAGCCTCAGTACCCTACACTTTAATACAGTAACTGAAGTAACCTTTCACCACACTAAACAATGGTGCTCCTTTCACACACCATGGAGAAGGCCAGATCAACAGTCTGTCATTGCTACTAACAGAACTTAGTACTAACAAAAGTGGCTTTCTCCTTACCTAGAAGACAGTTAAAAAGGCTTTTCTCCACAAGCCTGATGTATGAAGCCTTCCATCCAAACAGACCAATTTAATTAAACTCGTTATCACATCAGGCATTAGTTTTAATAATAATGACTTACATATTTACAATTCATTACTTTATTCATCACACAAAATTTAGTAAAAGGCAGAAAAAAATTAAGATATTAATTCCTCCTACCTGCTCAAGTTCTTGAGCTTTCTGTCGTTCCAATGCTTTTTCTTTGTGTTTTTCACCTTTGACAGCCACTACTGACGTTGTTTTCAATGACATGAAGTTTAAACTCATCCATTCTTCCCTCTTTAAAATAAACACAAAGAATCAGTGTTCATAATTCCAACAAAAACACGGCTTATGTGCCAAACCAAAGCAGTGTTACTACTGACATATGTTGCTGACAATAAACAGTATAGGTTCTACAAACACATATGAAATAATTCAATGAAAAGCAAATACGATTTTAAGAACCCTAATCTTCTAATTTTTTAATACCTACACAAATTTCATGTCTCCCTGTAATATGAAATACATATTTACAATTATATTTAAGACATTAGTAAATATGTAGATTACACAGACTGCTAATAATTAGCATAAACAAACACTGTACATCAGATTTAGCTAATTCTAATCTCATGATCTCTTATATCTCTTCTAATGTATACATATCTCTTCTAGTGTATACAAAATCTGCAATCAGTATCTGAGCACAGTTCATACCTCAGATATTCAGGCACCAACTGCACCCTCAAACTTAACAGTTATACATCTAAATTCTGCAAACTGTACCCACAATAACAGCTAAAAAACTGCATTTACAAAACCTAAGCCAGACCAAGGAGATTTTAAAAATGAGGACTAGACTGAAGAAAAGCAGCATATTAAAAGTCTAGATATATCAACTACCTTTATACAGGTAAAACCTGAAGCCTCAAAAGCAAGCAGTGACATAAACATTCTAAGCAATTACTCTATAAAGGCAAGTATTTAGAGCAATTCTATAATTCTAGTATAGCAACTAAAATGACCAGATTACATCTATTTTGAAACAAGTCCTTTGCAGAAGAATCTTCCTGTCTTCAACAGAGTTCAAGTCTGAGTTGTCAATCTGAACAGATGTCATATGTCACTTTGTTATTTAAAAATTGTTAGGCAACAATCCAGAGAATTTCAGAGGTGAAACACAACATTCCATTTCTCAGATCTCCTCCAAGAAAGAGAAGGAACTGAAAAATAATCTATCTTCAAGTGATTCAATAATATCTATGTCCACATCAGCAAACAATGTGCCTCAACAAATGTGGATGTGCACGGGACCTCTGGCAGTCATATGATCCAAACCCTCACTCAAGCAGGGTCACCTAGGGCAAGTTGCCAATTTACTCAGTTGTAGAACAGCCACCAAAATTATGAAGAAAAAAACAGTATGTCTAGTCAAGACCTTTAAGATAACATCTTTAAGAAAATCAAACTAACTTGTAAGAGCCTCAAAACCTGATAGAAGGAATTGGTGCTGGGCAATGTAAAGAGTAGTGCCTTGTTAAACACTAAGAACTATTAGGTGGAGAAGTCTCTAATCAATTAAAAGTAGCATTTACCCAGCTAAACAAAGACTTCTGTCTGTAAAATAGGTTTTGCTCAACACTCTGCAAAAGAGCTCCCAAGAAACCCAAGCACGTTTCACAAGCTGAATTCATGTCTGGAGTAGCTGTGAGCCTGCCCACCTGCAGGGAAGGTTCTTTCACAGCATCTGGTTGCTTGTTGACCTTCCAAACCTCTTCTGTGTCATCTGACTGTGACACATTTGACTCAACCCATTCAACTGAAGAATCCTAAAAAGAGAGTTTAATGTAAAGAATAAAAATAATACTTTAACATACTAATTGATAACATGCAATAATTTGCAATTATATTGATAATAAAAATTAATGCTGATTAGCATTGCTAATATTATACTGTTTAATATTTTAAAATACTGATAATAAAACCAGAATATTGATATTCCCATAGATTGTTCCATCGTGATCAAAACATTTCTCTTCATGAGCACATCATAGTATACAACACTAGGTCATACTGGCAGTTTATTTGCAGAACTCTGCTAAAATTAAAACAGTCCAAATAAAAACAACATCAAAACCAGCTGGGTTTATGACATAACAAAAACAAAGCTTAAAAAAATCTAAATACATTATTATGTTTCACATTTAAAAAGTTAAATCAGTTACACAGTACAATATAAAGCATGGTACATGCTATCAATAGCTATTTTTGCAACCAGCTTCCTATACTTGCACTTGCAGTGTACTGAGATTTTTCACTTGAGTCCAATAGGACTGCATTGAATAGAGCTTCTTTGCCATTCACATGAACCTGTCTTAGGACTAAAAGACTTCGGATGGAAGTTACAGCCAGGACTGTGTTGCATCCTAGGAGTCCCCGTTGTGATGGGAAGAATCCCCATGGAGAATGTGGGACATTTGTGCCTTTGGTTACTTCCCACACTGATATCATAGTTAATCTCTGCTATTAACCCCTGAAACAAGTCCTTCATTATAATCTCATTATAATAAAGGACATTCCTTCACTCCATAAAAGCGACTCTGAAAATCCAAACAGTGCCACCCGACTTGCACCAAAAATGCTGGGAAGGTGTTTTCCACAATGTGGCCAGAGGGCAGCACCCAAATGCAGTCTCTGCACTGTTTTGCCAGAGTGCCCTTCCATGTGAAGGCATGTCCTTACAGATTCAAACATACAAATCCTTCAGACCCACATACAACACCCATGTTGCTGGGAGTGTCCATGGTTGAACACCTGTGGGAAAAGGCTGAGGTAATTTGTGCTTAAAGTCAAAGCTGAGTGTTTGCAATTTTAGACACATCTTTCTATTGCATGCCACAGACAATACAGTATCTATGAAACCTTCCTCTCTATATCAGAATGAAGATTTGGTTTTTCATTTTCTCTCTGATGAAAAACGATAAATCCCTTAGTTCGTAATTGGTGAATTTAATACTATAAAATTCACAAGCACTCATGTAACGTAATTTAAATTGATTAAATACTCCACAGATTAAAACTAACAAATTCTGCTGCGATTTTTCCCAACAGAAAATGATAAGAATGAGCCTTAATTTTATTAACTGTGTGTATCCACCAGGACTAAAAGGGTTTAAGACTGTAATTTGAATTATTTTAAAATTTCTTACTTACCGAAGAACTATCAAGTAAGTCATCCTTCTTTTCAGATTTCTGTTTCTTACTTTTCTTCTTTTCTTTCTTAGCTTTTTTGGAATGTTTATCCTTTTTCTTTTTTTTCTGCACAGAATGTGCCTACAAGTATATGTTCATAAATGAGATCCAGTAAACCAAATCACCCATACACAAAAAAATAATCAAAACTTACTTCCCAAACTTCGCTAAGAATGCCAAAACACTCATAAATACCTTTTATTTTTACTACCCTCTCTCTCTTCTATGGGGGGAGGGATGGGCTGCGGTGGTAGGGGCAAGGAGGGCATACTACACATTCATAATTAATTTTTTTCCCCTCCCAGTATCTTTTTCATTGGCACAAAGGCACTACAACTAAACACATAACATCTACTGCACAACATTTCTTTTGGTCAAACCTATTTCTTCAGGTATCACTACATTAACAATACACATCTTTCCATTGTTGAAATATCTGCACATTAAAAGGATGTGATATTCACAGGCTCCATTAAGACTTCTCCTGTGAATGACCACAAATGAGACTGCTATGAAGCCTTGAATCCCCCAGATTTCTTCCCATGGGACTACTGATAGCATTGTCTGATAGCACTTGCTTTTCTGTATTTGGTAGAAATTAAAGCTCGAATTGAATGGCAGAATTCTTTTCTCCTGCCAAGTAAAATATCATTTCTACCTTAAAAAAAAATGCCAATATCAAAGCATAAAGAAATCAGAAATTGAGATGCGTTTAAAGATCATCTTAAAACCCTCAAAGTCTTCTGTTCATACCAACATTCCGTAAAGACAACAATCCAGTTCAATGATTTACAATTTCATCACCTTTTCCAATGGTTCCACAGGTTCACTCACATCAGCAGGCATCCATGTACCTTCATCTCGCAGCTCCTTTAGCAGCTTGCAATTCTCCTTCTTATCATAACTACTTCTGGCCTAAGATGAACAGAGGAGAAAAATAACCAGGTGGAACTCAGCAGCATTTCCTTACAGACATAACTCTGCAAGCCACACTGACACAATCACAGACAATGTTGAGAACTGCATTTCAGGTTTCAGAATGTTCCTCCCTTTCTAGCTATGGAGATAAAACTAGAAACACTTTTACTACTTCTTCTGAAAAAATAACCACCACTGCAAGCAGTTTCAATTCCCAAAGAGGATTTAAATAATTTAAAGGATTTAAATGACTTTTAAAATAACTAAGATCAAAACAAACACTAAAGGTAGAGTTTGGAATTCTTATCCTTAAACACCAACTTTTACCAGAAAGTGTTGTCAAATGTAAGCCAAGAGAATACATACAAGTTTAAGAAAGACCAATATTTAAAATAAACAAATAAAAAAGTCTCAGGAGACTGGACAACAGTTGAGGTCATTCCTCCTGGCCAGCTATCAGTTCTCCAGATCCAAGTCTGTGCACTGCACAAGACAGTAGCCTCCCTACCACAGGGTAGTTTCTCTTTCTTTGATATAGTCAAGAAGGAAATCTAAAGGTTTTGTCCTGACAGGAAAAAATGCTTGCAAGAAGGTACACTGTAAGGGTTCAAAAAACAGAAATACAGACTAAAAAAATAAGATTAAAAGGGTTTTTTTTAAAAGTGCTAACTCACAAGATAGAACTACTGTTTTGAATAACGGGCACTAGCAGATTGAAAGTGACACAACACAATTAACTAAAAAAAAAGCCCACTTCTTGGGCTTTTTTCTTTTAGATATGTATCTATGTCCAAACAAAACACCCTTTTAAATCTTCATTGTCTACTTTCTTAGCATCTCCATGTGATAAACTTTATAATCCACTTAAATGCAAGCAAAGCAAGGCTGCTACCCAGATTCTTTTATTTCAAACAAAGGAATATTGTAAAACAAACAAAAAATAGTATAAATCAGACTGAATAAAGAGGCCAAGACTGAGACTTCCATCTCTAGCTTGAAGCTGACAGTGAGCTTCACAAAGATAAATGTTACCTCTTAAAATTCAAAAGGCAGGCATAAAGAAAGAATGAGTTGAGAACACATTCAGACATCTATTCCAACATCAAAACATTTTCTAGTTTATAAGCAAACAAAATAACAAAAGAATGAGCAGGACAACAATTCAGTGAGAGGGAAATAGCTGTTAAGTACAACATAACATCACTAAAACCACCAGAACTCAAAAACATGCAGGTGTGTTTCCTGCAACTTCTCCATGATACAGAGAGGTAACCCTGGCCACCCTAAGACATCTGGGACACACCCTTTAAAATTCATGCAGAAATACATCAAATTGATATGTTCTCTTCTAGTCCTTATAGAAAGTAATGGCCCTTCTGTCTTAAAAATATGCTCCCCTGACTAAAAAATTGTCACTAAACACGTCACATTTTTTGAAGAGCAAAGGATAATAACCTCAGCTTTGCAACTCACAAAATGTCTACAAGCCACAGACTCCAGACTTAACCTTATAATTGGACAGAGATGAAACAGATAAAGGCAACCTGAACATAGTTCTAGATGGAAAACAAAAAAACCAAACCCTGACTCCAAGCTTGTTTGCTCCAAGATGTAGACTAAAACAAAAGGGCAGGCTTTTCTGCATATTCCATTTACTTTTGGTTGAGAAAGAACTGCAGCTGGAGTCAACAGCTCCCTTCCACTCCTTTTGCAGCTCTCAGTCCCATAAATCTACAAATGCCACAAATAAAGGCCACTCGGATCAGCTTGTCAACCTGTCTTCACTGTCGATGCTCTCTGCCTGTCATGGAAGATTTAGCTTCTTATCATTTCCCATAAAAACAAGTATATTTTAAATAACATTACTGTTTTCTTCATGCTACCAAAGTTACAAATAAACATTGCATAAAATGAGGTAATGTTATAAATACGGCACAAACTGAGCTTTTATACTTTTTATTAGATCTAAAAATAAACAGAAGAAATGCAGCCAAGTATTTAAGTAATTGAGATACATCATTCTAATGAAAGAGGTGGGTCATCATTTTGGCTGAAGTATACAAATATTCATTTAGAACACAAATTGACTAGAAATCATCATCAGACTACAGATTGCTGTCTCCTGAATACTAAATTAAACAGGATTGGGCACGATGAATGTGTAGTGGCAGATTGACCACCAGGCTGTTAAAAAGAGAAAGACAGAAACAAAAGCATCAGATGGAAGTTTGTGTCTCCTAGACAAGGATCCAAAATATAGAAGATTCTTAACAATACATCCATGCAAGATCAAATAAAAAGAAAAAAAAAAGGAAAGAAATAAGAATACCGCCTAGAGAGCTAAAAATACGAAAGAAGTTATAATTTCACCTAAATTATCATTTTAATACAAGACCAAAGGTTAGCAGCAATATCCTCTAAATCTTTCTGTGTCTAAAATCTAGCTCCAGCACATCATAATATTCAATTTTTATTGCTCATCATGCTTTCCCCTCTCACACACACAATTACTTCAAGTGGAAGTGAAGCAGAAAATCTGCCTAGACTACTTTATTAGCTTCAAAACTTACCTTTATATTCTACTTTTCTTTTCAAAATTTGCAGGGCTTACTAGCATGTCATAAAATATAAAAAGAAAGAAAACCTAATTAATTTTCCTGTCAGACTTACCACTCTATCTATGAGGACCAACTCTTAATAGCTTCACATCTGTCAACCCACTGGAGTTCAAGCATTTAATTCACATTAAGGTTTATTAACACATATGATACCACAGGAATATCCAATAATTTAGACTTCCCCTTTTACAAATGAGGTACATTTTAGGTCACCACAGCAATATTTTTCAGTTTTTTCTCCATAAATAGTGGATGACAAATTTCTGAAATACCTGTTTCAAAAGTAATGCTTTAATTATGCAAATGCCCGTGCGTGTACACATGAACACATTACGAGCAACAACCTGTCAAAGAAGGACAAGCATCATGCTACACTACATCCTTCTGCAACACACAAAGAAAACTGCTCATGGTCTCCTTTGCAACAAAAACAAGGTGAAGTCAGAGGCTGGCAAGGCACTCTGCAAGGTCTGTTTTTAAGGTGATATAAAACCAGTAATTTTTCTACAGCACTATGTCAGCAATGTTTGCCATGGTTGAAGACAGACAAATTTTTCAGTCTTTACCACAAGTAGGCAAAAGGGGTTTGAATTTCACAGATCCATCTGAATGTGGGAGGAAACCAAGTTCAAGGAAAGTGCCTTCTGGTTTCCATCAAGCAGGTCATCAAGGCCAGCCCGCCCAGCAGCCGACAACATGATCTACTAAATGAAGAATAAAATTTGCTCCAAAGCAGCCTTTAATACACTGCAGATGCAAAACCCAAAAGCTATAAAAATTACATCATGCCACACCAGGAAGAAGCAGAAAAGATCAAAGGCACTGCCCACAGCCAAGTAATAGGTCACATAATAGATGGAGCTTATTACACAGCAGTCCCTCAAGGATGTCCAGAAGGGATGGAGGGATGTCACCTAGAGTTAAAAATTCCCTCCCAGCTCACAGACCCTGACCAACACTATTTCCTGACCTCAACTCTATTTACTGTTTCAGCTCTCATGAAGGCCAGGGAAAGTTTTCCATACCACTACAAAGACCTTGCAATTTTCCACTTATAATTGGTCAACCTCTAGTTCTTTAAATTATAATCACCGTGAGTCAATAGTCAATTTTTTCATCCAAAAGAAGAAAGACTCTCTTTTCCTTCACAAGCAATCAGAAGAAAGTCTACAGCACATCAGATCATTACAGTATGACAAAAACATTCAATAGAGAGACCACCAGATAAGCTGATGTCCTGGCTACCTGCCACTGAAGGGCAGGGCTCCACCCCCACACCTCTCCTCTCTGCACTGCCCCTCACATGTTCCCACCACCTTACCCACTCAGGCCTTGCTCCTGCACTCCAGTCTCTGGCAAAGTCACTTCCAGGACCACCCCAACACAAAATAAATCCCACCAAAAGCACGGAGCAGCTTCCTGCAAAACAAGCTTGCAAGTTGTCATTCTAGCAAAGCCACTTACCACATCACCCACTAGATTATTTTCTTGCTGTAAACTTGTAAAACAAAATAGCAGTGTCATGAATTATCATGCTCATCAAAACAAGGTGCTATTTCTGAAGCTTTATAACAATTTGTATGTCAACACTTAATTATTTGATTACTGATCAATACCATTAACATTATCAGGCATTGGTTTTATCAGTGTGTTTTGGAAGACAGAGTACACAAATAAAAGAATACACTTCCAAGATTTGAAAGAGAAATCTTGATCAATGAATTGTGTGGCATTTTGGTTCATCAAATCAAGGGCAAGTTAAATATTTCATAACAAAAAGCTCCTTAAGGTGAGTCAGCTGAACATCTCATCTTTCCAGAAACAGATCTGCTAAAGTAGTTATTTTTGCAAATTTCTCAGATTACCAGAAGCAAAGACTACACAGCTTTCCAACTGTCTTTCCCAAAGTAAAGGGCTTCCAGGATTACAATCGCCAAATAACTGCCTTGACTACATTAGCCAGCTCTGATAAGTTCCTGCTAATCTCTTGCTGACTGTCTAAGCAACACAATCAAAACACAATGAGAAAAAGTCTTGCAATAGCTTTCTCCCAATTCTGTTCATAGAATAATAGAATATCCTGAGTTGGAAGGGACCCACAAGGTTCATCAATGCCCAAGTCCTGGCCCTGCACAGGACACCCCAAGAGTCACACCCTGTGCCTGAGAGCATTGTCCAAATGCTTCTTGAACTCTGCCAGGCTGGTGCTGTGACCACTGCCCTGGGGAGCCTGTTCAGTGCCCAAACACCCTCTGGGTGAAAAACCTTTACCTAGTATCCAGCCTAAACCTCCCCTGACTCAGCTTCAGGCCATTCCCTCTCACTGGTCACTACAGAGCAGAGATCAGTGCCTGTCCCTCCTCTTCCCCTCACAAGGAAGCTGCAGACCATGATGAGGTCTCCCCTCAGTCTCCTCTTCTCTACACTGAACCAGCCAAGTGACCTCAGGCAGTCCTCATATGCCTGCAACCTCTAAGCCCTTCACTGTAAGCCCTTCACTGTAGTTGTTGCCCTCCTTTGGACACTCTCCAATAGTTTAATGTCATTCTTATATTGTGGCACGCAGAAGTGCCCCCAGCACAGAGGTGAGGCTGCCCCAGAGCAGAGCAGAGCAGAGCAATCCCTTCCCTCAGCTGTTCCACTGCAGCAGGCAGTCCAGCCGTAATCAAAGTAAAGCAGAGAAAGTCGATACACTTAGGACATTAATCTGTTCTCACACAGGCAGCAACAAGTCCATTTCTGAAAAGGAGACAGCAGAGTATTGACATGGCAACTATGACATCCCCACGCTTTCACATTATAAAATGCTAAATTGACTTTTCAAAGAAATAACAGAGTAGCTACAGGAGAAGTCTTAAAAATGTTGCCCTTTTACATAGCTATATTAGGTTATTGGGTCCATAAAGGGGAAGAGGAAATATGAAATGAGTTAAAATAAAAGAAGTTTCATTCCTAAATGTCTCTATCAGCCAAATTAGTAATAAAGGAATCTCTACAGCTTCCTTTGGCCCACTTGGACTTGTATAGGACAAAATGCTTATGATACACTTTTGCTAACACATTCTAAAACTTTGGTATAGAAAAGAGGGTGGGGGGAAAAACTCTCAACCTTCAAAATGTCATCTCCTTACTTCAACTTTTCATTCTTACTGCAAGGAAGCGAAACAGTTCAAGGACATTAATAAGATGATGAACACAGCAATTTCACAAGCAACAGCAAAGAAAACCATTTGATCATTAATGTATGTTATAGCATTACACAATGCACCCAGGAGAATCTTTGCAAATCAGAGAATCTGACTTAGCTCTAGGTTGCTTGGAAGTGAAAACGTAACAAGGTGGAACTATAACACAGACTCTATACTGTGACTTTCAGTGAGAAGCTGAAAAGCCACATCAAGGAGGTTTCTCATTGACCATATAAGGGACCAAGCCATCTCTAAGGTTAACTTCTGAAGAAAACGACATCATTGTCTCCAGATCCATTCCTACACTCCACAAAAAATGGACTTAAAGAAGCATAGTAGCTAGTATTTCACAAATTATATTCCATTCTGTTTTGCTGGATTGGATTTCTCAGTGCTCTGACATTCTCAGAACTGATAATCTAAGCTAAAATCCCAACTAAAAAATGTCCAGCAATGCACAAGGAAGCTGAAGTGTATACAGGCTTAAGTTCAAAGCGAGCCATCTCCAAAATATTCCTGCATCCTCCAGCAATTTGAGACTCAACAACTTTTCAATCAAAAGCTTTCAATGTATATTTTAGATTTTAGGCTTTTCTTGTCTGGATGGAAGTGCAGTGCCAGTACTTGCAACATGCTGAACAAGAGACCCCACAATTTCTCTGTGTACTATCTGAAAGGTCACTTCTTTTGTCTGCTTTAAGCTAGCTACCTGCAAAATCCTTAATACAACCTAGTACTCAACCTGAAAGAACCAGCAGATAGCACTTCTCTATTCCCTTCTCCATATCATTTAACAATTTTACAGAACTCTCTTGTATTAACTTTATTTTCAGCCTATCCTTCCTCATCTCAAAACCTCTAGAGTCTTTGGACAGTCTGCACCAAGATCATCTCTGCACCTTTCTTCCCAGGTTCTCCAAGGCTGTTTGATTCTTCTCGAGATGCTGGGCCCAGGGCTGCATAAGCTATTTGATATTACACAGAAATGGGTAATATGTCTGTGCAACCATTTCCTTTGTTCTTTATTCCTCTCAGAGTAGTTCTAACACTTAATCAGCTTTTGTCCAAGCAATGATGTAGCATCCTAAGAGAGCTATTTACATCCCAGTTGTTAGTTTTGAATGGTAAAAGCCAACTCTGAACCCACTGCTGAACAAAGAAAATCAGTGTTTGCCATACTCCAGAAAGTTTAGGTTGTGCACTGGGTTTTCTTTAGTATCACACAAATACTGCAGATGCATTTTTAAGATATTCATGTAGGAGTAATTTGTATTCATGGCATTTTAAAAATATGCTGAACAATAAAATGATGATCTGTTTCTCATTCAAGTCAAGGAAAATGACAAAATTCAAAAAAGATCCTTCATACGTACCTTTATAATACCCTACAGCTTAGCAATAAGAAAACATATCAGATTTGGTTTCACTCTAAAACCTCCAAACCCCTTTCTCTAATATTCTCCAGCAAGGCTGATCAGCAAAATCTAAACCTACAAGAATATATTAACACTGAGAGTTAGGACCTATGAAGCTACAGTATCATCAAACTATCATCAAAGAAAAGAGACATATCCTAAGCATAGCCATGGCACAGCAACTCTTTGAGACATCCTAACAGTGGAGTGAGAAGTGCTCATGATACCAAACTTTGCAGCAGCTACTGGAGCTCTACCAAAGACAACCTGTGCCCCAGGCAAAAAGGCCATGAACTGGTGCTACCCCTCTGCACAACAGAGAGACCTTTGGGGCCAGCCAGGAGAGCAGACACTCAGGGACATTGAGGAGCCAAGGACTCAGCAGGAGGAGCCCAGACTATGGCACACTCAGACCTACAAGGGTATAAAGGCTCAGGGATTCAGTTGTCCAGGGTCCCTCACTGCAGGCACCCAGCTCAAGCTGGCTTTGTGTTTTGCCTCATGATTAAATTGTTCTAAGGATCCAGATGTCTGTGACTCTGCTATGGAAAACCGGGGGTGGTAAGGTGAAACTTGTCTGAGCGAGTGTGAGTGTTGTGTGTAGGGAGTCAAGCAGAGCACACGTTGGCTCACTGGAGCTGTCCTCCACAAAGGGGCTCCAGTGCCAGCACTGACAGCCCCAGGTGGGGGGAGTGCATCCCAGAGGGGGAACTGTGCTCCCTGAATGGTCAGAGAGTCGCCTTAACCTCGTTACTAGAGTTTTTCAAGACATGACTGAATAGAGGACCAAATAATCCCATCTAGGCTCCCTTTCCCACAAGGGGTTGGACCAAGTGATCTTTCAAGGTCTTTCCAGCCAGGGCTGTTCTAGAATTCTAAGCCAGTGGTATTGGCCCAGGCAGCTTGCTGTACAAGTGGCACCAGCTGAGAAGGAAGGGTAAAGTGGGATAATAGTGCCCTACATAAGCTTTGCTTGCTGTAGTTAAGTGTATTTTCTGAACATCCAAGAGGTTGAACTGAGCAAAGGAGCACTCTTAAACACATACAGCAGTTTAAGTAAAGCAACAGACAACATCAACAAACTTTGGCAGGATAATATGATTCACTAAGTTAAACAAATTTCCCTTCAACTGTTTGTCCAAAGGGAGGAAATCACTGAAGGGAACTTTTATTGCCAAGAAATGGTTCTACAACTGTACAAGGAAGATGCCCACATGATATATTACATGAAATCCTCTCTCCTTCTGCTTTACCTTGAGAAAAGGCATCAGTGTTACGTAAGCATCAGGCTATTCAGGCCATTTTCCCACTACTTTTTTTCTGGCAGTATCTTTGCCCAGTAAGATTTGGCTGCTGCTTACCCTGGCCTTTCTTTTGTCAAAAGCCCATCATCACAATCTCATTCTTTTTCCATACTCTGTCTTTCTCTTACACTTCTCTTGTTATCGGCCCTTGAACCCCAAATCAAGCCATGTCACTCAAGCAATGTGCCATTTGTGACTTCAGCATTCACTCTACCTGCAAGTCACAAGAAGAATCATCACAAATACCAAAACCAGCATATAGGCAGGTTTCAAACAAAATGTATCAGGATTAGCACAAGTCTCCAAGTCACAGCAGCCCCACCAAAGCACCTGGGAGTGGGACCTCCTTTTCCGTGTCTTACAGTACAGCAACATCTCACCAG
>VYXF01000487.1:323416-341412 GCA_013397295.1 Polioptila caerulea | reverse complement strand
ACCAAGTGACCTCAGCCGCTCCTCACATGACTTCTCCAGTCCCTTCACCATCTTCATTGCCTCCTTTGCGCGCTCTCTAATAGCTTTTGTATCTCTCTCATATTGTGGCACCCAGAACTGCCCCCAGCACAGAGGTGAGGCCACCCCAGTGCAGAGCAGAGCAGGACAATCCCCACCCTTGCCCAGCTGGCCATGCTGTCCTGATGCCCCATAAGTCAGGGTTGGCCCTCCTGGCTGCCAGGGCACTGCTGGCTCATGTTCAGCTTGCCACAGACCAGGACCCCCAAGTCCCTTTCCGTGGTGCTGCTTTCCAGCATTTCATTCTTCAGTCTGTCCATACATCCAGGGCTGCCCCATCCCATGCACAGAGGTGAGTTCCCCACACCTTGCTCAGAGTTCACCAGCCTCACAGGTGGAGGTCACAGCAAATGTCATGGCACAGCATCTTAATTGGAACCTTGTGCTGCTTGACCAACAGGACCATGCAGTCCTGCGATGAGCATTAAAGAAACTTCCTTACCCAACTATCCAAAAGCCTCTCCAGCAGTCACACTCATACCATCTGAGCTGGCTCTGGCAGCTACACACCCCACAGTCAGACAAGGTTTCCTCACCAGCTAGAGCCCAGGCTTCCCATGGCAAAGCCTCTGACATCTCAATCCTTATAACAGTTCAATCACAATACCACAACAAAATAACAATTTGAGCTGGGCGCCTTCAAGGAGGGATCCCAAATGAAGAAACCTCAAGGATCTTACACCCTCACAAGCACAGTTCAAGCAGAGTTATGTCTGGAACTCTTGGCTCTTTTTGTGTCCCTGAGTGTCCAGGCACCTGGCTGGCACCACACGTCCCTGTGCCCTTTGGCAGTTTCACAGTCTCTTGCCTCAGGCTTCTCCCCAGAGCTCAGCCTGCAGCTGCACACCGAGCATTAAATGTAACCCTCAACAATGGGGATACTGATGTCCAGGCTCATCCCTCTTGATGGGCTGAAATCCCCTTACTCAGACTCTGGCCTGCTTGTCCAGACTGGCATTAATGAGAGCAAACCAGGGAACGTGGCCCAAATGATGCTCACAGGTTCCAGTGCCATGCAGTGCCCAGTGTTCCCCACTGCTGTGAACACCTCCAGGTGATCTTCCAGACACTTTCTTGCCCGTTTGCAACGAGTTCAGTGCATCCATGCTAGACTGTGACCTCTGTAATGTCAGGGTGCCGGCTGCTCAGAACGTACCATACCTGGATGAGCAGAGGGAAATTCAAAAATAGGCATGTTCGAGCACTTGAAAGTTGCAGTTGGCCAATAGTATTTGACAGGGCTTCTATGCTTCTGGTGAAGCAAATGTTCATCTGGGACATAATTTCTTTGGGATGAGATCAGAGCATTATTAATGTGTCTGACACCAAATGTGTCCGCAGCTGCCAAGTAATAACGTTCTTTGGGCCAAGGTCTGAGCAAAGAGCTTGAGTAATTTGTTAGCTATTTGCATGGGACAGTATGTTTTCAAAGTGATAACTGTAATTTAATCATCATCTCCACGGTGGTATTAAATGTGTAAATTGAATTTGCATATTTGTTCAATTTATGCTGTCAGTTGACAGCATCTCAAGAAAAACCTGTTGTAGATCACCACTAGGTGTAGAATGATAACTGATAGACTTTCATAGGCACCATTTGGAAAAGCAGCATGTGGACCCTCTTCAGGGAGCCATTTACAGAGCAAACAGATGGATACAGAAGATGTTCCAGCAGGATTGACTAATGCTACTTTCAGTCCTTGGCTGTATGCATCAAAGTACACTGCTTGAGAGAGGAGAAGCAAGAAGAGAGCATGTTTGCCCCATTAAGGAATGCCTTTTCTCTGATTGTGATGTACTCTTCTCATCAACAAATCGGTATCTTTCCATCCCAGTGCTACCACTTGTTCCAGACAGCCAGCAGAGTATCTCAAGTGAGTGCTCTCTAACTCGCTCAGCACATAGCCAGGCATATGGGCTTAATAGATTTGTATTAAATTTAATCAGAAAACTGATATTCCATGAGCTGAGCCACTACTTGTGACAGAGTCAGTTTAGGAAGTATTTGAAAATGAGAACAGAAAGTCTGCAAACTGTGGTATAGCATGAATAGTGACAGATGTGGACAATTTGGGAGAGGGAAAAGGGAACGCGTTTTCTTCAGCAGAAAGTTACAGACAAAGAAGAAGACTCAAAGCATGGGGTGAGCTCTTGCAGTGTTAGGTGCTATTCTTCATACCTGTAACTCTCCATGTCATTAATAAGGGGGGTTCTGTAAATTTTAACTTAAAATAATTTTCAAATACTCCTGGTTTTAGGAAAGAAACTATGATGCAAATGCACTCTAGAATCTCAAAAACTGAAGAACAGTAAAACCTAGGAAGTTATTTCTGAGAGATGCCTTTAATTTTGAAGTCAGCAGTTAGGGAAATGGTGACAAAATTTAGCTTCATTTCCTCTCCTTGTTCAAGAAAAGTATTTTCTCAGAGGAAGCAGGTAAAAATCAAAGTCTAGCCTTATTTCTTTCAAGATATTAGTATGTCTGAGAGCTCTTCACATGCTCCAAAGTCTTCAGTGAGCCTAGAGAACTACTTCTTGGTATATCAATTTAATGGTCAGCTGGGCAGCTCTGTTCAGTTGTCTCATTCTCAGTGCCAAAATTAAACAGGCTAATAAAACAGTAATGCCTTGGAGATACTGATTTTTGATTAACACCTTCAGGGAGGTACTGACCTTTCCTAGTGAAGTATTCTTTCCCATTTAATGGCACATTTTACACTTTCTCTGCAAGAAACTGGTGACTCTCCAATTGACCTGTGTTATAAACCTCCATGCTTCTAACTTTAACTACTTGCCTTCAACTCTCAGCTTGATGTTTTATTTTTTATTTCAAAAAGGTTAAAAAAAAATTCTCTCCACTGAGTGTGATCCTGTGCAGTTTCCTTAAAACAAGAGGCAAAGTTTCACTAAAGGAAAAGAAGTTCTTTTTTCCTGAGAATACAAAATCTTTTTTCCACCATGATGCTGGAGAAAATTTATTACCTCAGTTATAACAACACATTATGAAATCCTCACACTAAAGAAAAACAATATCCAGTAACATGCTGGTAAGAGGACAGAAAGGGAACACACCCCTTAGTACTTAGTTTCAGTTAATTCTCATTCTGTTCATTTTTAAAACCATCTAGTTTTAAGTTGCCATTGAGCGATCCTTTACATTCAGTTCTGAATGATTACTTACACTCAGATAGGAATTTTCATTGTCTTGTCTCAGAAATAAAAATGTCAGTCCTTGGAGAAATTGCAGTAGGAAAAAAACAACCAAACAAAGAATGATGCAATTACAGGGGAAAGCATATTTCTTTCATAGAAATTTCATTATGTTTACTCAGGAGAAAATTAAGGCAACTGTGTCTAAATTCAGTGCCATAAAATGACAGAACACCTCACCCAAAAATCAATGCAGCAGCAATGCCTGGGTTATTAATTGCTCTTGCCAGAATTGTGCTGTGAGTGCCTCAATTGTGCAGTGAGCACCTGAAGTGAAAAACCAGACGATTTTCTACTGTCCATCAAGAAGAGTGCTCCTGGCAGCAACAAAAGAGCTCCAGTGACATTGAGGCTCCTGACAGCCTTGCTTGGAAAGGAGAGCTCAGCTTGCAATGAGGAGGCTGTGGTGGATCAAACAATGATTCACCCATTGTTCCATATTCAATAGCAAATTGCAAGTTGTCTGCCCCTGAGCAAGTTATTTTGTTAATTTCCTCAGCTTCTTTGAATAGGGATGATAATTTCGGCTGTAGTTCAGCAGACCAGGGAGATGGGGTTTAGAAACATCCATTTTCCCTCTTCAGATCAAAGTTTCATGACTGTAATAAAGTGAATCCTTCATCTGGGAAATTCTCTAGTGACAATTAGTGGTTGAACTCGGTGATCTTAGATTAGGTTTTTTCCAACCTAAATGATTCTGTTATTCTACTAATAAATGTTTTGGGTTATACATGTAAAATAACTCATTCAGTTCATTTCTTGGGAAGCTTTTATATGCTTTGGCTTTTTTTCCTTTGAGAAGTTGAAAACATTTTTATCAGACAGGAAGCTCACAGCAGGGGTAACACTCATCCTGTCCATGATTTGCTGAGACTGGTAACACACCTTTGGGGAGAAATGACTACATTTTCTGGTGCCTGCTCATCTTGGAGAGGCCCAGAGCTGCACATGTCAGGGAACTTCAGATTGGTTAATTTGAAAGTGAGACACAAATACTGACTCAAGATCACCTGGCTGGGGCAGGGGATTAAAGCCCTGGGGCTTTCATTTATCAGTCCCAATCCATCAGACCAGTGCAATAGTAACTCAAAAACTCTTAGAGTCTCAATGCAGAGCAATGGGTTGGGTTTGGTTTTAAGTGAGCTTAAAGCATATTTTTGGTTCTTAAAGGTAGGGCAGCTCCAGAGGCCACGTTGTAGCGTAGTCCCACAGAGTTCTACCAGTCCATTTGTTGCAAGAGCAGCAATGCCTTAAACTGATACTGGAAACACTGTACAGAGTAACCACAGCCTTTGGCTGCTCCTGAGACCTTGGGGCTGTCTTTGTCCTTTTCTCCTGCAGTGCTGCAGCTCAGTCCAATGCACACTCACATGGGCACCACACAGCAAACTGAAGGGAGCTGAAGTAACCCTCCCAGCTGGACTGTACACATGGAGTATTTCAGGAGAGTCTCCTCCTTTCACTGCAATATAGAGAATAAAAAAAAGTTGAAGTGCTTTTCTTATGAAAAGGTGAACACTTGTGAAAAAGATTTGTTGAGACCAGTGAGGTCTTGCTCCAAGGAAAGGGCTCCAAGGCACAACAGCACCATGACAATAATTGTACAGAGAATTTGACTGCCACAGAGAGTGTTCATAATTGTCTCTTCCACCAGCAACTTGAGCAATTTACTCCTCTCCAATTTTCACCCCACAATTCCTGAAATTGCTTTTCATTTTTCTTTGTGTTATACTACTGTGTTTAGAGGGAAGGGCAATTTCATATCCAATTCTTGTCTTAGCCCTTGACCCAGAAATAGCTGTAAATACTGAGTAATATGCCTGACATCCCAAGTCACTGTCTTTGTCACTATTCTTGACAGGAAACCCTCTGACAAGCATGACACTACCAGCTTGTCTTGCCACTCACCTCATTTTGGAGCACAAAGGCCCCTCCAGGCCCCTGTTGATGCTAACACACAGGCGACACTAAGCAAGCATATCTCCAAGCATATGCCACCAGGCTGGAAAAGAGACTGTAAGTGGGAGGGCACTGGATTTCTTTTAGTGTGCTTTTTGGGCTCTTCTGTCTTAGAAGTTTCAGAATGGGAGACACCATAGCATGTCCCATAGTCAAGTTCCATTTAGTATTTCCCCATGATGTGGTTTCAAGCCCTCAGCCTGCCTCTCAAAAGCATCTTAAGGAGCTGCTGACATAGGCAAGATATAAACACATCCCTGCAGGGTGTCCTGCCAAGATGGTGGATTCAGAAAGGGATTGGTAACACAGGAATAATATCTTATTATGAAGTCTTTATGCCTTGTACAGCCAAGCGCTTTTTATACAGGGAAGACGGGCAGGAAGTGATTTTTGACCCTATGTTTCCTTCTGCCTGTTCCACCAGGAGACTACTTGGCATGTTAGTCTGAACAAGTGGATTGACTCAATTGAGAGGATTATTTGGCAAGAATAAAGGTGAGGCAAGAACCCTGGCCACCCCAACAAACCTCCTACCAGGGATCTTGGAGTGATAAATCTAGCTGTGGCTTGCAAGCTGGCTCCATGTCTTTAAGGTTTTGTAACAGAAATGAGAGAGAATGGGAACAGTACCAGATATTGCACAATTGTGTTTATTTAATCTGCAAGATATCAACAGAAAGAAAGAGAATAACCTCAGTGATTCCTCTAATTTAAAGCATACAGATAAACTACATCTCGATAATCAGCATTTCTTCATTAAAAAGAATTGGTGCAAATGTTTTACTACAGAACACCTAATTTACATCCTTGTCACATACAGTCTTGAGGCCCAAGAAAAATTCATGATAAACAAACTTTTTTTTTCTTTTTTAGTGTATTCTTAATACGTAATAGTTGGGCCAGAAAAAAATATATCCTCTCATTGTGGTAGCTTGGTGAGACGCATTGATGAATTCTAAATAAAATGCCCTCTGAACCTTCCTCAGAATATGGGATGAAGAGTGAGGAAAGTGAGATGTGAAGTGAAAACATGCAGCAGAAATCATTACAATAGCAATTAAAAAAAAAAAAACAAAAAAAAAAGGAAGCATTGCTCAAAGAAACCAAGCTCTCTTAGCTCTCTTGAGGGGCATAACCCCTTAACAAAAGGGTCATGTAGAAACTGCGAGGGACTGGTTCTTATGATAAATTAAAACCAGCATCAGGCTAGTTACTAAAGGGCTTTATGTCAAAATTTCCCAGCCTAAGATGCCTATAAGAGGCCCAGAGACAAATAACCTGAGGAGAGGATTTGAATGGGAAATATAAAGTGTTAGGATTTTCAAGGACTCAAGCATGTCATTACTTATGAATCAAGGAGTTATTTCTGTATTGGTAAATTAGGAAATCTAATGTGGGAGGCCATGACACCAGAGAGGAAAAACGTACATAAAGAAAGGTGAAAAGATGGATCACACACACAAACAAATCCCCAGAAAGGGATGTTGATTTGCAAAGGAACAAGGAAGGAGGAAAAATCCAGCAGATTTGTGTTAATACATTTAGAGAGGACAGGAGAATGTGTAAAGACTATGCACTGTGCAAATCACTTTTGGAAACGAAGCAAGATGCAAGCTGAAAAAAAAAATGAACAACCTCTTCTCTGTTTTTTATCCTTGCCATCTTTAACTAGAAGAATAAGGCAGCGTGAAAAGCTGGGGAGCTTTGAAACTGGAACTGAAAGCAGGATTTGCCTTCTAATAGCAGGAATGTGGGATTCACTGTAATTGTTCTAACAGAGCTTCCGATATTGCCAGATTGTAACTTGAATTTTTGCCAGAGAGAGCTGCAGCATATTGTAAAGGACTCTGCCTCCCTGAGACAGGTGCTTTAGTAGTTCCCTGGTTGCAATTTTATGCTTTGAATTCATCCAAGTGTAGGAGGAGCCTAACATTAAGGACTGATGTGTGTTTGAGCAGTTGAATGGGATGAGAAACATGCTGCTTCATCTTCTGCTCTGCACAAGGCATCAAAGATGGACTATCTGAGGAGACAGGATGGGTCAGCAACACAGTGATCTACTTTTATTGTTAGTAATTTCTAAACTCTCTCTAGGCCTTAGAATCACAGTTTCAATTTTGATTTAGAGTCTGAATAAGACATCACATGAAGAAGCACAAAATCATTTATAAAAATATATATTTTACATTCATTTATTGTCTTGTGCTTTGGTTCAATAGTTTTCCTTTTAAAGCTAAGAATAAATACATCTATATAGTTGATTGTTTTGATCAAAGATTGATTTCCCTTTTGGTTTTGTTTTTTTTTTCAGATAAAGGGCATTGGTTTTTAAACAAAAGTAAGCTTGTCATCTTGTTAAAGTAATAATACGGAGCATTTCTGCATTGCAGGGAGAAAATTAATTACTGATATTGCACTGACATCTCTCTCCACCATATTTGCTCATGAATTGGATATTTTCTGCCACTGCTTTTGTAAAATCAAAGGAAAAAGTACTGCTGTCATTGGGGTTGCTGTTTTGTAATGGTAAAGCACAGGCATAACCAGCTTAAGGGGTAGAGTTTCATGTCAGAGCACTCTGTGTCCCTGATCCAATTTAAACAAGGATACCTTTAAAACAGCTTAAAACACTGGCAAAGTTTCTGAGAATTTTACAGTATTTGCACACCAGTGGTGCCTTGCTGCAAGAGCAGAAATGCGACTGGAATACTGTACAAAATTATGTCAGCCAGACAAAAACAATCCAGGGTCTTACTGTTGACCTGAGTTGTAGACTTCAACACAGGTGTCTTTTACAGTTCAGTGAGGTGGCTTGGCCGAGAAATTTGTGGATGAGAGCACCATCAGGCACAGGAACAAGCAGTCTGCATTCAACATGCATCTCCATAGCAAATATCTGTTAAGGAGGCAAGTGAGAGAAGGAAAATGTTTCATTTGCAGCCACTTGAGATGTCAGGCATGGTCTTTAAGAAAGTTTAGACAAAGCAATGCAATTCTGATTCTGCCCCAAGAGGACATATACTAGTTAAGGCAGAGCAAATTATCTGCATAATAAATTAGAGTCCAGATGCTGATGTTGTCAGTATAATCACTTCATATAAATCACATTAACACACCTAAAAGAGATTTGTAATAATGAATGTCTTTCCCTCTTTTCTCCACAATAAATTATAGAAAACCATAGTGACACATAGGAAGTGATAATGACAAGAAATCCTTAATTGTAGCAGCAAGAATAATACACAAAACAAAGCACACTGGAGATAGTAGCTATTAATCTTCTTTAGAATTCCTAGACAAATCTTTAGCATTTTCACTTTGCAAGTGGAAAGTGTTTCTGTGATATTTACAGGTGTAAGGGAACTGGAATTCTGAAACTAAAAAGGTTTTTTTAAATTCTGGTAAACATGAAAATTTTGTAATGTATGGAAAATGTTATCACTCTAAATATCTCATAATTTAAGTATTTGGGAAGGTTCCCCATCCACCTAGTACTGTCAGGGGAATAGTTTACAAAACTCAGAACATTTGCTGTATGCAGTGACAGCTGCATGACATTTTATTTCTGGCACACGGTTCCCCAAACGTTCTCATTGATGTTCACTTTATACAGAGAATGTCTGACATCTGTATTTGTACTTACAGGAATTAGATATTCATATTCATAACGCTTCTGTGAGAGGAACAAGATTCAATCCTGGTATGAGAACAGGAAGCAGCTACAGAAACAACATGTGATGAAGTGACCATAATCCCCATTCCCCATCCCTCTGTGTCACTGCAAGGAGGAGTCGGAGGATCAGAAATAAAATTAAGACTGGGAAGAAGGGAAGGGTGGGGGAAGGGTGATTTTAAGATTTAATTTTGCTTTTCCTTTTTCTTCTCTGGCTCATGATTGTAATTGGCAAGTGATCTCCCCCGATGATTACTCAACCCATGAGCCTTTCATTAAATTTTCTCTTTCCTGTCCAACTGAGGAAGGGCATGATTAAGTGACTAGAGAGTAAAAGAGTTCATCTTTTGTTCACTGTGCCAAGGCCTTCCAACTCTCTTAAGAGAAGCTGTGGTCCCCATTCAGCTTTTTGTGGCTCTCATTCAGCAAAGCAATGCAATCAGCATGTTGTCCCTTGCCATCTGCTGTCCTACACCTCCCCCTGCTAAGCTTGAGTTGAGCACTTCCAGGGAAATCCAGCCTCTCCGAGGTCTGGAGGAGTTTTTGTCAAGGGCTTGGCTGCACCAGGACATCAGTCTGAAGAACCTCTATGAAGTTAAAAGAAGTCCTCCATGTTTTGCAGGTTTCATTTTTTGCCTGCCCCGGAACAAGAAATCACCTCATCATGTCCTTTGCTTTAAGCCCAGGGATGCTCTGAAGGCCTTGTTTTGTCAGGGCAGGACGGTGCAACACATGGTACAGGTCTGCTCTGTGCAGGGTCAGGGCACCTGACCTGGGGTGGCCTGGTGGTCTCTGAAATGGGTGGCTGGCAACAAGGGGGACAGTGATCCCCAAAACAGCCACCTCTGGTCACACCATCAGATGTCTGCCTGTATACACCCAGAGCTAAACCAAGGGTCATATTTGGACCAGAGTAGAAATTCCCATCCCCTAGTCCTGGGTACAGCGAGGCACCTTGATGATGACTGGGACATCAGGGAGGACTGCCATAGGAGAGGCATTGACATTCACAGCACAATTCATACTCACATGGAGTTTTGCTTCCCCTTTATCTTCTAGACTGCAAATGAATAACCATGTAAGCACATTTGTTATTTCAATAAGGCCAAAAAGGGAACATAATTACTATGAAAACCAGTGCACCAAGAAACCTGTAACATTTAAACCCAACTGTTGACCTTAAAGAGTTTCAACTCATTACCACTTCCAAGAGGTAAAAAGGGGCAAGTGAGTACTGCAGAGGGCAGCTGTGGTGGCACGTAATTCTGTGTTTTAAATCTCTGCAATACATTTTGTTAATATCTACCTGCCCCCCTCCCTTGTCATTTTCTCCGTCACCACTTGATTCCTCTTTGAGCATCTGAAGAAACTCTCTGACTTTAATCAAAGAAATATTTCATAACATTTCCAGGCCTCAAAGGATGTCAGAGTACTTTTAACTTTTCTACTGTCTTTGAAGAGATGGCATGCTGCTGGGACTGTCCTCTGGCTCACACCTCTCAGAAAAGCCAGGAAAAGCCTCTTCGGTAAGGAATTATGTATTGCATGTTCAATCCAGTGTGCCTGTCCAAGCAGTGTTGCCCAAGCTGGTGTCCCCCATGCCAGAACCTCCTTCCTTCACTGGAACTCACCCCCATCAGGCTGCCTAGGACAGGGAGAGCAACACTCTGCTCTGAGACAGCATGAAATGGATCAAAAAAGCTCCTGTGACTCAGCTAAAAGGAATATCTTGCAGGAAGACTTATAGCATCCAAAGGCTGACAGTAAAATCTACTCTTCTCTCAGACATCCCAGGTGCTTCACTGCAGACCTGTTGAGAGGGAATCTGACCTATTCATACATATGGCAGTCAATAAATGATGGTAATCAGCCTGGAAGGCAAGAAATGCTAAATGTGACCCCAGACACTGCTGCCTCTGCCAGGGAAACAGAGGAAAAGCAGGAAAGCTCTATAGGAGCCAAAGGGCCTGCAAAAAATAGATCAGTGTTACATAAAGTCCACATTCAATTATTCAGGCTTTGTCTACTTATGCATTTGAGCCCTAGGTTAGAACAGTGCTTAACCCTGTGTCCAGTCAGAGCAAGCAGTGAAGTCGGAGGCAGCACCTCTGAGCTATCCTCAGTCAGAACAAGGGTACATTGAGTCATCGAGCACAACTGCAGACCTGATTCCTAATTTGTCACACAAGGTCATGATATGATAGCACTTCAGAAGGACTTTCAAGCAATAATTGTTCCTTGCAAGAACACCGTATATTCTTAAAGGAAATGCAGCTACAGGCAATGTGCAAACCCAACAGCAGCTGCTGTGTGCTCAGCAGGAGTCCAGGCACCAGCAAACACAGAGCTTCGGAGATGTGTCCTCCTACTTTATTCTGTATGAATGCAATCCATATAATCAGAAATAACAGGGAGCCCAGTTTAGTGAGTTAGTCCCTGCCCTTTCTCACCAGCGACACACCGACATTGTGTAGCACTGCACCCTGGAGCTGTTCAGGCCAGCTCTGGTCCCACGGTCCAGCCAGGAAAGGGGTAAGTACCTGCACCCAAACACTGTGTCCCAGTACTGAAGCCAGCTCAGGCCTTGATGCAAGACATGTTTCCAGCTATGTGATATTCATTGAATGTGTGCAAATCAGCCTCTGAACATGCCTAAGAGGGCTCTGCTACAGACATGCTTCCTTTGTTGTCCAAAGGAAAGAAATCCGTTAGGACAAGGCTGCTGCTGGACATGGACAGCATGTGCAGCTGAGGAATGAGACCTTCTTTCCCAAGGGCTCCTTGGAAGCAGACAGCAAGCAAAGCACAGGCCAGGTAAATTGTGGTGGCAGCAAGCTCCTCTCTTACTGCTCTTGTTCCCCTTGGATTTTCTCCATTACAAGATGGGAGCCTAGGAGAAATGGTGACTGCAAGCAGGCTGCCAGCACAGCAGTCTTTAACCTGCACATGGGAGGCAGGCAGGAGTAGGCCAAGCTGTCCTTGAAGTCCCCACATGATTTAGGATGGGCACCTCAGTTTATATGCCATTATTTACAGCAGCATGACCTGCCAATACCATAGACTTTGCTACAACTACAGCACAAACTGTGGGTATTTGAGAGTCAAGGAAGAGAAAAACATCTAAGGTATCCCCACGAACTTTCTGGTTCCCTTTGAGAAAATCATTATTACCACACCTAAGAGAGTAAATTCCAAACTGAAAGAGATCTGTCACCCCTCATGGACACCAACCAAAACAGGCAGGACCAAACTTGAGGCAGCAGTTTGACTCTTCAGCTTAACTACTTCATACACCATTCATTCCCTCCTCCCTGATCCACAATTTTACACAGCAAATAGCTCTGCCTTTCCTGCCCAGAGCTCCATTCCAATTAGCTGGGGACTGCAGGGAAAGCACTGCAGCTACAGCAATATAAAATGGTGTAAGAGAAGGGAGAACCAGGCCCTTTGTCTTTAAAAACTCAACACTGGCCTTAGTGATTTGCATGGCCAGTATTTTCCCACTTAATCCTCTTCACTGTAATTCAGAGAAGTGAGGCAAACATTCTGCAGAGGTGGTAGCTGAGTTTGGCCATTATTTTGTTAACATATACACACAGTGCCAGCCACTGTTATTAACTCAATACACAATCTTTATTCTGTAATTTTAAAAGAGGCAATAGCTGCAACCTTCATTAAAAATACCTTTCACTGTAAAAAACAAAGAAAACTCTACAGATAGTAGAGAAAGCATCACAGGCTACAACTTTTCTAGAATCACACACCAGTTTCCCTGATCATAGTAACTCTTTTGAACCCTCACACAATCCAGGGATCTGCACACTGCTTCCAGTTCCCCTTCACAGAACACATGGTAATAGCGGTGGAAAACAGGGCTGAGTTCTTGCAATTCTTTGGAGCCACCTGGAACCAACACTGTATCAACTCTTTCCTCTTTCTTTTTAGTACCACCTTTCAGGTGCCAGGGAACCAGCAAATCTTGAGAGTGAAAGGAGGTTCTGTTAGTGTGAACAGGCAGTCTGAAGTCTGCTACTGGCTTGGCACCACAGCTTTCATCCTTCAAGTCATCAAGGAGTTGGTCAGACCATGCTGAATCCTGGCTGCTGTTATCAGGCCCTGGGTCACCAAGTGGTCTCTGGCTTGTGTCAGTATTCATTTCTTTGTCTTTGTCTTTACTACCATTCTTTTCCTTAAGATATTTAGACTTCTGGTTTTTGTATTCTTGTTCCATTGCCCAGACATAAATGAGTGCTGTTCCACCAGGTCTTAGAAGCCGAGCTAGTTCCCGGATAGCAGCCAGTCTCCGCTCCTAGAAATGAAAAGCAAAAGTGTGAAGCTAGTACATAAAAAAGAAGTCAGGAGAATGGAATGGCAGCAATTTCTCCTTACCCAAGACAACAGAACTTGAAAAGAAGGTGTTTTTTCCCGCTATTTATTTTCATTCATAATATAGCCCATCATTGTGTGCAAGCCAAGACATTTTCCTAAACACAATTTCTTCATCAAGACATCATTCATGCCAAGCACTGGAACAGGCTGCCCAGGGCAGTGGTGGATTCACCATCCTAGAGGTATTTAAAGGACCTGTAGATCTGGCACTCAGGGACATGGTTTAGTGGTGAACTTGGTGGTGCTGGGTTAACAGCTGGACTTGATGATCTTAAAGGTCTTTTCCAGCCTCAATGATTCTACTATTCTCTTTCCATTTGAAAATAGTTCTGTGCTGAGCAGGATTTCTTGGACATATCAGCCCACCTGGAAAAGACAGACACCTTTTCAAGAAGGTGATTCAGCACTTAAAATCCCAGATTCAAATCTGCCACACCTGATGATGCACAGGCTAAGTTTGCAGCTGAAGGGGTCAGACTTACAGCTTAAACACAGGTCGTCTGACCACACAAAGATATGTCAGCCTTCTCCAAAATAGAGTTCCGTCTACTTTTTATTAACTGGATTTGGAAACATTCACTGCATTTATGGTATGGAAAGATCCATGGGGCTCCTCTAAGATGGTCTAGAAACTTGTTACCATGGCACAGTTTCTGCCAGGAGAACCAGACCAGAGATACAGCAGACTGGTGAGTAGTCTCCCTTCTGTTTGGAAATGGACAACCAATGCACAGATTAAAAAACCCAGAAACACAAGATCTGCCCAAGAGCCCAAGATCTGAGCCAGGAAACAATCTATCTCTTGACTCCCAAAGCAGAGCCCCCTTCTCCAGTGTCATTAATTACAAGCACACAAAAATGAAACCCAAACATAGGAGCACAGCTTCAGGTGAAGCAAGGGCATCTCAGGAGCAGAAGGAGAATGTGAACAGAAAGGCTAAGAAGCAGCAGTAGCATAACAGCTTAACTCTGCTCTGACAACTGCTTACACTAAATGCAAACCTTGGATTTCTTCCCATTTTGTTGTTGCCTTTGCTTGTATTGGAGCGTTAGCAGCTCTGCACAGCGATCCAACAGTACAGAGGGGCAGAGAGAGGGGTGACTTACTGCTGTTGAGAAGTGGTGGATTACAGCAACAGAGATGCAGGCATCACAAGAACCGCTGCGGATTGGCACTGACAGGGCATCACAGACAAACGCCTGGAATTTTTTTTCTCCACAAATATCCACGAGGTTTTTGCTGCGATCACAGCCAACCTAGAATAGAAAATGTTTCATTAAGCTTTTCATGAGAGGATTATTACAAGACTGGAATATGATTTTCATTTGATGCTTACAGTAATAGAGTCATAACAGTCTCCCACTGAGGGAACACAGTTTCAAATCGAAACAAGAGCAAGTGTGAGACAATAGCCTTAGGAGGAATATATAGTTCCCAGGTATAGACAAAAAGAAAACAACCCTGATGCTGACTTAAAACAAAGATCAAGGACTGTATATTAGACAACTCATTACAGCACCCTGATTTTGAACCAGCTTAAGATGGACCAGGTTTCAGCCTAACTTTTCTTCAAAATTCATTCAAGGTGTCTTGAAATGAGCAAAATGAGAGGTGACCTAACCTCAGTATTTTCTTTTCATTTCAACTGCCATTTGTAACTTGACAACATCTGAAGTACCCAAATACTGAACTCACAAAAGCTAATCTACAAGTGTAAACAATTATCCAGTGACTTTGGTGGCATCACTAAAGTATGGCATACAGCTTCACTCATCACCCAGATTTTGTCATTTCAGTGTGAGTAAGTACTTAGGTATCTTTCTCTTACCCCTCAGCATCACAATCCACAAAAAATTTAAGCTCAATGCAATTTTCCAAGGTTCTGTACAGTCCAGTGAAGTGACCCCAGGACCATTTCAGAATACCTCAAAAACATGAATATTTTTCCCCCTTTAAACCCAGTGGTCAGCCCACTACACCTGCCCAGTGTCCACATCAAATGCAGTAAGACAAAACTAACCATATTTGAAAAATCAGCATCTAGAACTTTTACATGCTTGCATAAAAGCAATACATCTAAACTGATCAAGATACCTTCTCAAAGAAATAGTGAGGCATGCACCATCCTTGTTTTCGTGTCTGCCATACACACTGAATACTCAAACCAAAGCCCTGCTGCTACCAGCTTGTATATAAAACTTTCCATGTATGAGAATAATAAATGTATTTGTTTTCAATGACTAGCAACAAGTAGATAGCAGAGAACAGGTTCAGAATCCTAAGTAATTACTGTTGACAGTGTTTATTGCATTTGACACCGAAAGAATACTAAACAGTCTTTGATGCAAAAAGAATAGCAAACAACTTGCCCGTCTTAATCAACCCAGAAGAGACAACAGTATCACTAAAATTAAAAACCTCTTTTGCAATGATTATTGAAAACATATTTATTTTCCATTATAATTTTTCATTTTATCCATTCAAATCCTTTTATCTTCAGCCTACCACCAGAGTTTTGAAGAAAATCAGAATTCTGTTCCAGTCTTATTTCCTGAAAGCTTACCAGTGAGCTGCCTTCTACTCAGGTCCCTGACTTTTGATCCAAAGTAAATGAAACAGTTGTGAAAATGCCAACCTGACAATACAAGATAATCCTCCACAAAAACTATGAATATGTTCATATTATCCTGCCAATTAGCAATAAACAGACCTGAAAAGATCAATCATAACATTGCTTTCTTCACACTCATTCTTTGGTCTCTCACATTTACCAAAGCACTGAGTGAATGGTGTTGTTTATGAATAAAAAAAGAAAACTCCTGTTTACTTGAATGCAAACAAATCCCCATCATTTTACACTGGCAGCCAACTGAAGTGTCTTTAAATTACTCTGACAACCTGCATGTTAGTGATTGCACACCTCATTACTGGTACCCTTAACTACTTCTGCAATTAAGACGTTGGCTTGCAGTACTTAATAATAAAACTCAACAGACCAAATTCACTGCTGGCATAAGGAGGAAGAAAAATACTTGCAGCTTCCACTGACAGCAAGCTTGCCCAGAAAGAATTGCTTTGGTCCTCCACATCAAGAGTGAAAATGGGATAATGGAACACAATTCTGCCCCCCCCCCACCCCGCCCCAAATGACCTTGAAGAGGACTACAGTGTATGTTGATGAAATCCAATGCACTGAGAATGAGAACAAAGGCACGACTGCCAGACTGCAAAATCTTCATTCGCATCTAAATTATATAAAATATTATGAAGTCAGGTTTACTTGTACTGACATACTTTCTAAAGCAAATGTATATCCAAAGCAAAAAGATGCTGTTTCACAGCGAAAATGGAGACCTTGAAACAGAACACTTTGAACACACAGCTGCTCTAAAAATAGGTACCTTAGGCTAAAACTTTCCATGGTTTTAAATGTTAACATGGCAATAGGTGCTATGCATATGTGCATAAATGGTGAACAGCGGGAGTCACCACAGATGCCTGGTGCTGAAGCTAGGCAACTTTAGCATCCTTGCTAGAATTATCTCTAGGTGCTATTTCAGAATAATTATTATCACCACATTCTGGCATTTTTTAACTTACAAGAGACATGGATTCATTAAAAACCAAAACACATTCATTTCAGTCACTTAGAAAACAAGAAGGTAGAAAAAAGCTACCTTAAATTAGACTATCTGTGGGTTTTATGAGTACAGAAAACATTTACAGCAAGGGGTAGAGATCCTGAACTCAACTTTTCCCAATTCCATTACTTACTGATCTTTAAATTCTAAAGCGTGCAGGAGCTTTCATGTGATGAAACTTCACCTACAGAAGAGTTCAAAGGACTTGTTTTAACTGAGAACAAGTTTTTCTCTCTCTAATTAAATATATAATCAAAATATTTAAAACAAATCTCAAAATACAGCTGGAAAGCTATAAATTTTGCCAGTTCATATCTCTATTTTTGATGCTTAGGACAGGATATTTATTATCTCTGCTGGAGTCTCTTCTAGAAGAGTGGAGAAAGGCAGATGAATTACTATTAGCCCAGTGTCCAAACCCAAAAGAATCTAGTACATCTCTTGGTGAGTCAAGCTGTATGTGCATGTTCCTAGGCTTTCTATTCCTTATTATCTATGATTCTTCTCAGTCATTTCTTATCTCTCAGCTTTCCAAATCAAATTCCTTTCTCAAACTCCACAATTTCTCATAAATATCTCAAATGTCATGGCTTATTATTCAGCTGAGTGTATCTCAGCAAGTCCACCTCTCAGCATGTTGCTCCACACCTTTCAATATTCCCATAAAGGAGGCTGGCTTCTCAGGCTTCTCAGATTTTGCTCCAGACATCTGTTCCCACATCCCTGCCTTTCTAAGAAGTACCTCCACACATCTCTTCACCACTTTTTGTGATGTAAACAATGGATCACAGGAGCTAATGAGTGGCCATTAACAGGTACTGTCACTGAAATCTACTTGGATTTCAGACACTGATTTTCAGAATATAAGGATAAATATTAACTGCTTCCAACTCTTACTTTAAGACAGGAAATCTGTATTAGTATGGAGGCTTGGAACCCTGTAACTAGAACTCCAACAAACACAAAACTTAGGAAAGCAGCAAAGGTATGTCATCATTCTGGCATACCACACCCTCTCTGGGCACACTAGATCATTCAAACCTTC
>VYXF01000487.1:283120-323355 GCA_013397295.1 Polioptila caerulea | reverse complement strand
AAAAAAAAAAAAAAAAAAAGGCAGATAAAAGAGGAGAAGGGAGGGAGAAACAAATATAACACCTGTGACTTGTCTGAATTTGCAGCAGCTTTGTACTGGCTTCCTGGAAATGGATAACACAGGCAGTTATACCATCCTGCTCCTTCATGTTCCCATGAACCTCCACCTCCACCTTTACAGCAAGGCGTAGATAAAGTAGATTTTATAAAATCTGCCCAATGCTGTGGTTTGGTCTAGATCATTAGGGGGCAAGAGACACTAATAAATAGCTTGCTTTGTAATGATGCTGCAAATCTGCAAAAGATAAACCCTCTTGCATGCTGAAAAGAAGATAGGTAAAGACAGGTTGAGGTTACTCATCACAATGTGTTTTCCTTCTACATTATCTCATTAAAACTAACTCAGCCTGGTAGACTTAGTTCATTTAAGTATCTGAGAACCTGATTTATTCAGCACATTACAAAGCAATGAACAAAGTGACATCTAATTCTGAAATCCAGCCACCAAACAGAATTATGTCGCCCTCCAGAGAAACACCTCAGCTCTAACCAACAGCATGAGACGCTCAAGAAACCAAATTACATTCCAGCAGACAGTTCATATGAGTCAGGCTTTCAGCATTCCTTTCATGTAGGTTTTGGTTTTCCATTGCATGTAGTCAGGGCATCTCTGAAAGTAAAGTGCTATGAGACCTGGAGTTCACTTCTCAGTGACAAAGCAACAGAACCAAGTTGAGCAATTCAGTTTTCACTCTAATTTTGTGCTGCTCTTGCCCAGTTCCTTCTGAGCTCTCTTCCCAGACCTCTCACCCATTTAATGACTCTTATTAACTGAAAGAAAAGAGTAGGAAAGGTTTATCTGTCTCACCCTTCAATTGCTAAGATATGGTGAACCTACTCCAGGTATACCTTTACTAATTGGTTTTGTCCCTCCTGCTTTTACCTACAACTAACAAGTCCTTGTGAGAGGAATCTATTCCCACTCTGTACAAACACAGTGCCACCAAAATCAACTCAACTTTATGCCACCATACCACAGTAAATATTCACTCTCTCTCCTCCCCACACCCTGGAAAAACCAAGTTTTTATATAGTTCTAGTAGATCACAGTTTGGGACAGTAATGCAGAAAACAGAGGTGCACATCTCAGAGCAAAAGCGGGTCTTACAAGGTCTTGTGAAATATAAACTGTGTTACCAATTACCTCTGAATGACACACAAAATAGAAAAAGGAATGTCTACATTAAAGCAAATAATTTTGGCTCCTCTATTGCCATTTTTTCCCCTATCATCAGTACTCCATCAAGTAGAGTAATTCCTCTATGCAAAAAGAAGACATATCTACCCTATGGCATTTTCAGTTATTTGCCACTGAATTTCCCACCAATTTATCAGTTCAATTAAAAATGTAAACCATAAATTTGAAATATTTCAATGACTTTTCATTCACCCTGAAGATTCTGAACATTGCTGCAGAGACTTACGCATCACCACACCCGAATACTGGAAACAAGGAGACAAAGCTTAAGTGTCCAGAAATTAATGAGATCATTGCAGTAACATCAATGAAACCCTTGCAGTAATCGGGGGAATGGCTAAGGCTGAAACACATTGTTCCATAAAAATAAAGGCTCTGCTTACGATATGAATATTAAGCTTGAAAGCACCTAAATAAAATCCATTAAAATAATTCCTCCAAAAGCGATTGGGTGGGGAGAGAATTGTGGAAAAACAGCACTAAAACCGTGTCTCTTTTTTGCATTCATTTAAACAATAACAAGGTGGGTGAGACAAAAAAAGAAAAAGCAATCTGAAACTCTGTTAAATTCAGCCTTTCTCCAGCCTTTGTGCTAGTACATCAGACATGGACTCCATCTCCAGTTGAAACATCCTTAATCTGAATTTGTTTGTCATGGAATTGCTGCTCTCTCGCTGTGTCAGAATAATGCAGCCATTACAGCACTGTCACTTTTGCTGAGCGTAGATGGACTTGTGCATTTCATTGTCACATGGCATACTCAAGTAGATAAGGCCACATGCAATCATCCAGAGAAACTGAAGCAACTGCAACAGCACAGGCCACAATGGAGACATTTTCCAACAGTGCCTGAAGATTAAAACCATTAAGAGCTACCTTAGCTGTGATCTACCATTAGCACTACTACTTAAAGCATAAAAGTGCACAGTAACCTGTAAAGCATCTTGCTTGCCTTCAGGAAATGCTTCCCTCAGGTTTTCAGTACTTCTTAGTCAAAACACCCCAAGCTACAGAGCTGTGCCAACCCAAGCCCTGCACAACTCCTAATCCCACAGCACTGCTTTATTGCTTCTTTCCCAACAGGCCCTGGGCTACGAGCTCCACTATACTGTGCACACAAGAGAGATGTAGAATTTACTAAGTTTATGCCTGGATTTTATGCCTCCAACTAAAGAGGAGCAAATGAGGGAGAAAAATGATGTCCTGCATCTAGAGAGAACTCCCTTTATCCCAACAATGCACCTGATACATAAAACATTCTGTAATCCTTCAGCCTCAGCTCCATGACTATACCATGGTAGATGGAATTAACAGCACTTGAGATACCTTGTCAAAAGTTTCAAAACACCTATAAACACAATATACACAGGATTTTCATTAACCACACTTTGGCTGCTACAGAAAAATAAATCTGGTAGAAAGGAGTCAAATCCATCCTCCTGAGGCTCTGTGCTGACTTGTAGATGAAAACAACCAAATGCAAAGCACAGAGTCTATCTCCATCTAAGAACCACTAGTTGTCACCAGTGGAAAATAAAATGTCAAGGGAGGCCAACTGAATGAAGCAATTCCCAGATTCTATTTTTTCAACTGTTTCAACTGCTTCTTTAATAGTTTCCTCCCTTTCAATGTTATTTTTCATGTTTTTCATTCCTCCTGCAGACACATATGAAATTTGCTAACTCCTAAAGTAACAGAGGAGAGGAGCTGGCTTTCCTTTGACTACCAGCCAATACATAATCTTTTCTTTCCTTAGCTGGCTAACTGTGGGCTCTAGAAAACAGACTGGTGCTGGCAATTTCTGAACACGCTATCTTGCATTAATTTCACCTTAAAAGACTACCACAAAACTCCACAACTGCAATTCACCAAATCCATTCTAGGACCAGTTGACCTCCGTGATACCATGATAAACGTTTTTCCTCTCTAGTAAAGCTTGATGATTTTTCTTACAGAAGTCAGGACTGAAAGACTAAAAGACTGAAATTAATAATTAGGCTACAGCAGTCAGGCATAAAGATGCCTACTAATTAATTGGTTGACGTTATTCTAGCCCATAAGAACAGCAAGGGAGATAATTTGCTAACACAAACAGCATTGTAAATAACAACTTATCTTTTTTAGCTGAATATAAATAACAGGAGAGAAACTCCTGAAACAGACAAACAACTCCAAGTTTTATCAATAATGAATGCTTTGCCCTACATAGAAGTTTTCAAGACTGATGGATTTCAAGAGTGTTTCACAGGACAAACATATGAAAGAATCAGACAATCCTGGAACAGGAGACAGTAGATACCATAACACACACTTCTCTGAGATTTCTTTTAGGTTAAAACAATGGCAAGTTTGACTCTTATTTCTCCTAAAAAGGTAATATTTGCAATGAAAGCTTATCTCTAGGATCATATTTGTACATACTTCATCTCTCCCTGATAGGAAGGGAGAGAAGTAAAACAGGATTAAATAAAGACTGTGAGACAGTGAAAGAGAGAAAATGAGCAAGAATTATGTTAGAACTGTCTGAAAGTGAAGAAAAGGGAGTGAAAGGCCAGAAATCAGTACCAAGGGTGAGATCTTCCTGTGAATTTTATGTTGGCATATTTACTGGGCCTGTGCACAGAGCCAGAGCTGGAACAGCCAAATATGACATCATTCACAAATGAGACGTGCACCAGGCCACAGGGAAGTGAAGAGGTCATGAAAAATAGCAATGCCCATGGAGATTTCACCCACTCACCAAACAAATGAAAATTTTGTTGTAAGCATTCAAATTGCCCAACCATTTAATAAATTTATTCAACAACAATGACAAAAAAGGCTAAACCATCCATTACAATTTTTCAATCGGCTGCATCCATTACTATTTTTCTTAATATATTTTGAATTACAAAGCAGAAATAAATGGCTTTGAAAAAAGGAAAAAGGTAATGCACATAATGAATACATGTGGACACTTAAGACAATTGGTAACTTATCTTGGATCAGGAAATTGTGTTCTGTTCTTGGCATTCTTCCAATGCCAACCTGAACCTCCAGCATGCTACAAGTGCATAACAGAATAAACACCAGAACCAGTGAAAACAAATAACAGTTGCTACTACTTACCATGTACAAATCCTCGCTGATGCCCAGGTACTTCCCATTACCACAACCAATATCAGCCACTATTGACCCTGCAGGCAGGGACCTGAGAAACTCTACAATTCGGGGCCATGGGCTATGCCTGGTACTGCTGAAGTGTGTGGCAATCTCTTCATACACCTTGTGTACATACTCTTGCTCCAGCTTTGAAGCCTCTGTCTCATTCTGGGGAAATGAAGGTTGCACCGGTCTCTGCTGTCCTTTCTGGCTGTCACAGACAGATGGGTAAACTAGATACAGAAGCGGATACCAAATATTAATTTTTTAAGCAATTCCTCATTGATTAAGCATATTAGTAAAATTAAATTAAAAGTGAAATACTAAAATGCGAAAAATGCTTCATTCCTCCTTTACCTTTTAAAAACTGAAACACAGGTCAAACTACAGAAGTGTTTGATGACCTGAAGATAAATAACCCACCCACTTGTACCAGAGGCTGTTTGCAGTGATCATTAATCTGCTATGTTAATGATGTTTACATTCTCAAAACTGAGATAGTGCTCCCAGTGCCAAAGACCACGACACCATTACAATTTAGCCCCTGAAATTCTGTTCTAAGGGCATAAATGGACTTCAGTTCCACGTAAGCATTGAGTCACCTGTCTATTACTATCTCTACTGCCCTAAGGCACTTTATATGGCCCTATCATGGCAGATATGACTGCTTCTCCTTCTCTAATGGACCAATTTTCTCAAAATTACAGGCCCTCTGGAAAAAAAACCCAAAAACAATCAAAACTGAGGAAAAAACTTGAAGAATAGTAGTCATTTCTATTTTGTTACATTATTAAGCACTTGAAATGCCAATGAAACATACAACTCCAGATTACTTGCCTGGCTCTGGAGCAAGCCAAATGCCTTCCTGTATAGAGAAACTCCAATAACCACACAAATGCAACCAATTCAAGCCATACAGTATGCTATGAAGCATCCAGGAATACCTATGATGACTGCCAAAACTATCCAAAGGAATCAAAAGATTTGCTCAAGACAAAAAAAGCTACCTATTGGTGATAAATAACAATTTTGACTTGAAGGTTGCCTCAAGACACTTACTGCAATTGCAAGGGCTTCTCCTCACTTTCCTGAATGTAAATGACGTCCTTGTTTCCCTTCGATTCAATGTTAAATCTCCAACATCAGCAGTGATTGTTCTAACTTCGTGCTCAAGTTCTGATGCTTGAATAACATCATATTTTCTGGGTGTGATCCTAAAATAAAGCAACACAAAATAAAGGAATAATTCAATCTGCATCAGAAAAAAACCCAATCCGTCTTTGTAAGAAGGCAATCCTTACACTCTGAGTGAAATGTGATTACAACATCCTATTTAACATACTTCTGCCTCTCAGTTTTCAACTTATCCAATTTCAGAGAGAAAAGAGATGACACAAACTAATGACACAAATTGAAGTGTTGTTTAATTGCATGTAATTACATTTCCCTTCCCTCCCTCCATTTTCTTCCATAAAGTTTGATTGTTTATTTGCCTAGTACTTTTTTTGTATATATTTTTAATATATTTATTTTTGTCCTGGTTTTGGCTGGGACATAGTTAATTTTCTTCTAAGCATCTGTGCTAACAGCAGCAGTGCTGTGTTTTGGATCCAGTACCAGCATATTGCCGGTAACACACCGACACTGCAGTTGTTTCTCAGTACTGCTCACTCTAAGTGAGGACTTTTCAGTTTCCCATGCTCTGCCATTGAGGAGGGCACAAGAAGCTGGGAGGGAGCATGGCCAGGACAGCTGACCTGAACTGGCCAGAGGGCTATTGCACACCACTGAGCATCCTGCCCAGAGTATGAACTGGGGATGGGCTGGGCATCGGTCAGTGCCTGGTGAACAACTGCACTGTGCACCACTTGTCGCTCTCGGGTTTTGTTCCTCTCTCTCACTTCCTTTCATTACCATTACTAGGACTTCTCAATGTCAAAAATAAAATGCTGCACACCCTCTTGCTTGGCACAGAGTGGTTTTACTATTGCAGTGCCAAGAATAGAGTTTTTCCAGGTTATCCAACCAAATATGAAAAACAATACTTAACAAATTTCATCAGAAAAGACAGAATTTTCTTTTCACCTATGAGTCAAAAAGAGACTACATGTTTCGTCCTCCTTGATGACACTGCATAGCTTATTTCTAAACAATGAAATTCAGTTCTTTCACAAAGAACTGAACAAAAACACTTTTCCTGTGCACTTTGTTAATGGGGTCAAAACGAAGTCTCTAATTCCTTGGCATCCAAGCATACACACTGAAAACATGTCCAGATTAATTTCAAAACTGACTCTTGTGCTCTTATAATTTGACTTCTGAGGTGTAAATAAAAGGCATCACAAACATTATTAAATACATTTTGACATTATACAAGCAAGTGAACTAGTTACAACTTCTCTCTGGATGACTTTAACTTTGACTACAATACAACGTTCCAAAGGCATGATGCAAAGCTTACTGCAGTTGAGTATCTTGACTCACTATTGCTTTTAAAAACATATAGAAAACCTATATTTAGGAAAGGTGGACAAGAACCGGCACAGGAACCACTTGCACATGAGTAAAAAGGTCTGGGATCTTCATTTTTAATGGAGTTTGTTCACTGGTTCTCAAAAGACAACCATCACTTGAAGGTAGAAGGGAGTTAAGTAATAATCTCATTCCAGATTTTAATAGACAGGTACACTATTCCAACTTCAGTAGCTGCTGGCCAGTACTGCAAGTGCCCAGCATGCATCCTTTCGCCTCCTGGGAGGGTGGCTGCCCAGGGCTGTCTTGGAAGGAGCAGAGCTGGTAGCCCTGGACAAAGCTGAGGCCTCAGACAGCGTGATCCCTCCTTCCCCAGGGAGCTGTGTTTAAATGGAGACTGTCCACTGGCCCTTGTTCCAGTTACAGCCTCAGATGCACCCTCAGCTCTGTCTGCGCACAGCCACTACCTTGACCTTGTGCTGGTGTTCCAACATGGCCTCAGCACAGCCAATGGAGCTGCCTGATGCCTGGGGCTGGGGACTGCCCACTGGCTTCCCTGGCCAGCAATGTCACTGACACGGAAGCTGCACTGCGTTCTCAGAGCTGTACATGACCTTTCCAAAGACAGCTGATGGTATTTGACAGGACAACATAAGAAGCTTACAATGCTGGTATCTGCATTCAGTCCTGTATATCACACAACAAGGGAGTTCACAGCTCTGGGCTTCTGTAATGATGCACATCAGAAGTACCAAGTGCTTTTTACAACTATTTAGTTTAATGAGGGAATAGACAGGTGGTATAAGAGCTCTATAAAATTTACAATGTAAAGGTTATCAGGGAGTTTCTATTCACCCTGTTTTCATAATACATATTAACAAGCAAAATAAAAAGGCAGGAAATTTTCTGCCAATAAAAGGATTTGGTGTTTAATTTACACAGAATGTAGTTAGTGTCTCCAATTGACCGCTGAACCAGTGATGGCTTGGGTCAAACAAAGGAGGAAATGCTCACTATGAGCATTTCTGTCCAATACAGGGTTGCCATATGCTCCTGAAATGCATTACTGTGACACCCAGAGCTCACCAAGGTTTTAGCCTTTTCACCAATTTCAGCACTTCAATTGTAAGTATCTCCCAGCAGTGCAAGATTTAAAAACCATGTATTTAAATTCTACAATAAGCAAAGCCCCAAGACATATTTCAGGAAATCTCTTCACAGCATCCCGCAACTGCTCAATGCAGTCTTACCAGCAGCTAAAGTGTCCCTAAAGCAGCTGGGAACAGCTCAGGAAGACTCCCCTCTGCCCCCCTCAGGCTCTCAGTGAAGGGCAAGTCAATCTCTTAAACTAGCCCCTCTCTCAAGCTTTTGGCATATGTGACCCAATGGGAAATGTTGTGGGCTGAAAAGAGAGAAAGAGAATGGTGACACTAATTGCACTACAATCAATGCTTTGCCAGCTCAGAGTCATTGAGAACTTTCACACTTCAGATGTAAGAGCAATTTCCGACCAAAACTTCACAGCAGCAGGAAACTACACCTCCGGGACGGGCAATTAGATTCCTAAATCACCAAGTTTTTCAATTTAACCTAAGCAGCATCTGAGCAGCAGAGTGAATTTGTATATTAATTATAAAACTTGACTTGATTTCTTTCAGGCAATTTTAAAAACAGAATGTCACTAAAAAAGCAAACCAACGACATCTATTATCAGCAATGCAGGGACTCATACCCATGTGTCCACAGGTATCTGGATTCTCCAGTCATCACCAATAAACTGCATCGGGGCAACATAATTGCCACTGTACGGCCATCAGGGTGTTTGAAATCCATCACAATCTAAAAAGAAACAAAACCAGTCACCATGAATGAGCGTGACTTATAGAGCTTCATATACAAGCCAGGTTTTCTCAACTCCTAGCTTTGTCTCCCTAATGTGTTCAACAATATACTGCTAAGAAACAGTTGCATATTTCCTAGGGATGCAAAAGTCTCCAGGGGACCTGTCCTAAAGCCCCCTCCCTTTTTGCACTATGTTCAAATCTTAGGCAATCACAAATATATGTATATAGAGGTAATTAAAATTATAAATCAATTTATTTTCCCAATACAAACTTTGTAAGAACAGTAGCACTATTCAATCTGTGTGTTCCTGAGGCAGGAAAGGACTGCCATCCCTCAACTAAAGGCAGCTGCATGAGGGGAAGAGAGGGCTCATTTGCTGTATCTCAGGCATCTGAAAGTTATGTACCTGGACTAAGGCCATCGGCTACTGTCTTTTTGTGATGTCTATGCAGAGAGACAAGTTTCTCCACAGGGTTATTCATCCTAGTGTAAAACGTAGAGCTAAGTGATGTGGAATGACCCTATGCCCTCTGGAATTGCCTATCCATTCACAATGGATGAGCAGAGACAATTAGCTCAGTAGATACGTAACATTGAGATAAGCAGTATTAAGGAAGAGAAATAATTTCCAACCTGCCCACATTCTTGGAGATTTGAAGCACAAGAAGCACATCCCAAGATTCTGACTAACATGCCAACTACCAGACCATCCTTTTATTATCTGCCATCTGGCTTCCAGCCATGGCAATATACTGAGGTAATGCATTCAGCTTTATTCCAATTTCACAGCCCAGATGGCAGTGGTACATTTTGCTTCTGCTTGGGCTAGGAATGTTATCCTTTTACATTTCCCAAATGAGAGAAACTTTTACTGTGGAAAATAAGGAGCAGGTCATTTAAGCAAGCCAAATGAGTTACAGAAGACTTACTGAAAAAGAAAAGTGGTCAAAACCTATTCAAGTCAGCAGTTCCTGGTACACTGGAGAATTAGCACCATGAAAATGCAGCCATCTGATTTGTAACCTACTAAGTATGCAATTTAAAAGTAGACTTACTCCAGTATGCCAGATTGAAACAAACTAGGCAGTTCTTCTGGGTACAGATGCATTTAACAAAGAAAAAACAGTGGTGCAACATTCAGTCATTCAGCACAAAAACCCAGCACGACAGAGACTGAATAAGCAAGACTCTTAAACACTACAAATTGCCACTAACAACAATAACTATTTAATGTTGTGCACACTGAAGGAAAGCACAGTGGCATTTACATTTTTAGGAAAAATTGTTTATGCTGTACTACCACTCAGAGTGGTACAGCTTCTCCTGTTGGGCTATCTAAATTTAAGGCAAAAAGTGACAAGGCTGACAAACAGCAAGGTTGAAAGGGGTAGAGAGATATCGCGGAAGATTAATAAAGCATAACTATAAACTCTGATTAATGATTATGAAACGTTTTAACAGCTATGCAAATAGATGAATGGCAGCCACTTGCTACGCCTCCCCTTGGACTTTGCAATTTCTTCTAGGAAACCTCAAAGAAGCATGGGGTGAAGAAGGAGAGAATACGGTGAGCTTTACAAATTTGATGGGGATGCTGTCTTGTAAGCACAAGTCTCAGTAAATGATGCAGCTATGTGGCAAGGCAAATAAATCAGAAGATAACTAATCAGGACCAGCAAGTAAGGAAAGAAAAAGCATGAAAAGAAAAGAAATGGGGAGTGAAGTGGTAGGATGAAACAGGTGAGATGATGCCTCAGCCTGTGTTTTGCCTCTCTGGCTCACAGCTGCTGGAGACAGGTGTGAGGAGACAAGATAGAGTCAGGGTTCTTCAGCAGTATGGCACAATAAATTGAACATAAGAATATCCAGATTCCTTCCTGGAAGGAATCCTGTTACCTCACTGGTCCTCCTTCTGAGTCAGCAGTAACTACAAAGCTGTGTTCCTGCAGATGATATTAAAGAACTGCACTTTATCCATGTATCAATGAGACCTCTGATGGGTCCAGTCCCCTGCATTTCCAGCTCCCATCTCCTTGTCAAAAGTAGCATCTCCGAGCCCAAAAGAGGACCTTGTTCCCTTTCACTTCCACTTGCCAGGCTGGTGACTCCACGTGAAGTAGTGGGAAACAACAGTATCTCCAGCTCCCTGCTTCTCTGCTCTTTTACCTCATTCATCTCCAATTGCTTTCCCCCCACTGCCTGAGTTGCCCCAGAGTCTCTTCACAGGAGATGCTCCTCAAACCCTACCCTTTAAACAACTGTGCCTCCAAAACAACAGTGGGCCAAAGTGCTCTATAGGCAGGTGACACGTAGGGAATGAGAGGCCACAAAACTATCCCTGGCAGCTGGATTTTCAGGCAGCAGTGGCAAGAAAATAGAGGAGAGTACTCTGCATGTTCTCCTGGCTGAATTTCAACTACACTTAACCCAACAAGAAATACATAAAACAAAATTTCTGATGGAGCAGAATTTGAGGCTAAAAAGCAAGAATTTATCTTGGTAACATCTGGCCCTCACCAGAACAGAATCCCAGCTCTGTTCCTGCTCCCTACTCTTCTGGTAAGGGAAAGCTTCTGTACTATAATCTCACTTTGTGTAGCTGCTCCCTACCTAACTGAATTTCATCCTTATTAGAAGCTGTGATGATTTGGGAAGGAAAATATAAATAAAGGATTAAGTTACTTACAAATGGGAAATGACATCAAGTAATTAGCAATAATTAAAGAGTCAAAAATCCAAATCCAAAACTGACCTCTGCTTATGAAGCAGACTGAGGTCCTCAGCTAGAATATATTAAGGTTTTGCACTGATCTATTAACAACAAATTTGACATTGTAATTGAGACAGAGAATAAAATTAAAGGAACATCTGAAGAAAATTATAATTCCTATGCTTCATTCCTTTATCTAGATTAATTGCACCCGAATGCTTAAAAACCCAAGCAGGAATACTTCTTCTATCCTTTGTCTACAGCACAGTAAAGAACATTCAACCTAGAAGGATTTCTGAAGAACTCTGTTCTTATCTCTGGAGAACCTGTTACTTACTGAAGTAGATAACATTCCCACACTCCTCTATGTGTCTTCATCCTGGCAGAGCATTCTCAATTGTCACCATCAAACACACGCATACAGAAGATTAACACATTTGGTCCCCTTTATAATTTACTAAGGACTTACAATCAATAAAGCAACTTTGCCACTGCTGAATCAATCTGCTTCATGACAGCTTTGCTCCACAGGAGCTATTTCCAATTACTATTTTTGTTTTTACCTATTTTCTTTTTTCTCTTAGATGGCAGAGTCAATAAAGATCAAATTTCCAGCTAGCTCATGGTGCATCATCCAAGGATTACAATCAAAAAATAAAAACAGTGGGTGATATTTAAGTTTTACCATTTTTCCTTCTACTATGGAAAAAGTGGGTTTCTGANAATATAGCAAAAAAAAAAAAAAAAAAAAACAAACTTAAAAAAAAAAAAAAACCAACTTAGAAGAAACAAACAGCTAATACCATCTTGTGGTTTTAAATAACTTGTCATGATGCCAAGTTATTTAAAAGAGTGATCATGACAAGGGAGCACATGAAGCAGTAAACAGCTTTCAAGGATGGCTAAACATCAAAGCAAAGAGACACCCACAACGTGAACATTGTTCCTGTGGCATAAAATATGGCAAAGTGCAAAAATAAAAAAATAATCCAGCATAAGAAGGGAATAAAATATCTTTTTCTTAACACCTCAGGGTGAAGAAGTCTGCACCACCTTTCAGTGCAGTGGCACTGTACTTCATGAAAGAGTAGGAGGATGACTGCTGAATGACTAGTCTATCAAACAAGTAAAGATTCAAAGGCCAAACAGAAATAATGCAACAGAGCTATAAAGACAATGCCAGTAAGAAATTCACAGGTATAGTGGGGATTGACAATTATTTTTCTAAGCTTTGTCTCTGATGCAATTTGTATTTGATGTTAATAGACTACCTCAGACGAAACACAGTCTAAAGCTAAAAAGTACAATGTGGAATGCTTCTCAAGTCTCTGACATTATTTACTGAATTTTCAGAGAGCAAAGACAGATTCTCAGCCTACATAACAGTTTCCCACATGTAAAACAGATGAAAAAGAATGTCTACTTCAAAGACAGCTGAGAGGTTTAAAGCCCACACACGGAGCTGGAACAACACAGAGACAAGAGCCTGGCTCACAAGGACCAAGACAATTAATTGGTACCGTACAGCACCTTCCACTGCAAAAACCATGCTAAATTCCAAAATTCAGGATTCAGAGAATGCTAAATTTTAAAAGGAAAGCAATTAGGATTATCTTTCCCCAATAATCCTCATCACAGCAAATTTTCCTTATGTAATATATGCAGATCCTTACATCATATATCATACTCTCTGGCCACACTTCAGAAAACGAGTGCAGCATTGACAATCGTGACGATGAACTATTTCAGTACTGCCTTTCTCAAAAATCTCTCAACACATGTGCAGGCCTCCTGCATATCAGATCTATACCAAAGCATACCATCTCTTGCTAAGCCTGTTTATCAACACTAAGGCACTATGGTGATGTTACTCAGATGCTTACTATACTTACTTGGCTTTCTTTCTTCAAAAATTGTATTGAATTTTCCATCCATGCAACATACTACTATCTTCCTGAATTCCTTGTAATTTTAAGTATCTATGCATTTCTTCCTCTTAATCAAAGTCTAGCATATGAGTGTTTAAAAAATATTCCAATATATGGACAGCACTTCATCCTTTTATATCTGAGGTCTCACCTTGTTATGATTTCCTTGATAAGCCCATGGAGTTGATTTCATCCACTGAACAGCATACCAGTATCTATCCTAGTTATTCTGTATGCCATTGACTCCATGGATACAAATTCCCTTATTGTCTGGCCTCTGTCTAAAAGATTCAGGTAGCGAACAAAGAAGAGAAAAACTATTGTAATTTTCAAGCTAACCACAACTGGATGGAGGAGCTTCTAATCCAGTTGTCACACCTAGCTGGAATATACACCACTATCCTTTTGTACACAGGGATTCATCTCTGGAGGTTCACCAATTCCAAGTTATTAGAAATTGTCAGTTACCTCACTAAGCTGGATGCCAGCTCCTTGTGATGTCCAGCGAGGTAGCTGCTCTGCCCAGCCTTGGCAGAGGTTGGGACACTGGTGGTACTTCTGGCACCATCCCACCAACTTTTGACTGCTGCTGTTCCCACTCCAAGATCACTCACAGCTGCTACAAATTTTTGTGCCTCACTCATATGTCTTCCCAAGCTGACTCCTTGTTTCAAAAGCCTTTAAATACATGTCAGTTCCTACTCCTTCTAAAAGTATCAAGTTTCTTTTGCATGTCAGGACATTACCTGTGGTCTTTGCATCTTCCCAGATCATTACCTGTGTTAAAACTCAATGTTGAATATTACACTCATATATAAAAGGCTTTCAATCCCTACAGTAAAAGGCAATAGTTGCATTACCACCGCTCCCCTCTTTCTCTCCCCCAGCAAGTATAGTTAGATCTCTCCTTTATGGAAAGTACTATCTAACCCAAGCATAAAATCTTGATGACCTTTTGTGAATCCAGAGTCAAGGAGTCTGTCAAGTTCCCAATAAGAACCAATTTATTCTTCCTCACTAACATTTCATCTACATCCTTTAATAAATTGCCTCCCTAGCTCTTAGCTTAAACTCTTTTAGTACACAGAAAGCAAGAGGCTAATGCTGTTAGTCTTAATTTAATTTCTTTTACTGACTTAGCCACCTCTGCAGTATTTTCCATTCTTTCAGTCATGTGTCTTCCCTCACATCCATGTGTGCTACTGCACTGACGTACAGGGAATTGCATCCAACTATACCAGGGCAGAATGTTCTTGAAATGCACCAAATCATTCATCTTCCTTTCGAAAGGAAAGGAAATTTCTACGCTTTTACATCACTTGCTTTCTAATGGAGTACTGCTCAGTGGAAGAGCACAAGTGGACTCCTACATATCCTGACCCTGATGGCCTCCAGAGGGCTCAGTCTGTTAAGCTGTAAAGCCCAGACATCAGAAGAAAGCAGCTCTGTGTCCTCAATCACATCTCCTCAGACTTGCACTTAATGTATTACTCCATGTCCTGAAAGCAAATAATCCTTATTTACATGTGTAATACTGTACCAAACGACCACCAAGAAACCACTGAACAAGTCCTTACAACAGATACAGCTGTTCTGCAATAAGCATAAATTTATATGCAAGTAAAATATAATTTACTTACATCCCTAAACGCGATAGCACATGGTCTGTGTGATGCTGTGGCGTATCTGTGACCTATCTGTAATTTTTCCACACATGTAGACAAGTTCTCAAGAGATTGTCAATATCGAAGTAGAAAGGGAAACACTTCAGTATTCAAAAAGTACATCTCACCTTTCTCAACCATTGATGGTTTACCAGTATCTGTGGTGTCTTGGGTTGCAGTGCAAAATTGTGTATTCTATCACCATCTGTGGAAACTGGGGCGAGGGATGTGGTAAGCCTCTGTCAATAGGCCAGCTATTAAAAACCAGCTGGGGCAGTCTCTTTATCTCTTCCACGACCCATCCTCCCTCCAGGGAGAGATCTTCTGCCAATGGGCCATTGAATCTCACTGATAAAATTACATCATCCCTTTGGGAAATGCTCCATCCAGGGGGAGGAGCCAAGCATCCCTACCTAGATAAAAACCTGAGATTTGGGACACCAAGGCAGCCTTTTCCACTGGACTCCCAGAGGAAGACCAGGCCCATCTGTGTCCACTGGACCTTCAGCAGAGGGCTGCACCTTTCTACAGGATCACTGCTTCAACAGAGCCACATCTGCCACTCCAGGAGGGCTGCAGCCACCATTTAATGGGACTGCTACCAACACCCTGACCCACAGGGTGTCAGGCTGCATTCTGACTCTGTCAATGGGTTTGGGGTTTTTTTTGTAATACTGCATGCCTGTTTTATTTTAGTTCTCCTAATAAAGAACTGTTATTCCTATTCCCACATCTTTGCCAGAGAACCCCTTAAATCCAAAACTATAATAATTTGGAGGGAGGGGGTTTACATCCTTCATTCCAAGGGAGACTTGCCTTCCTTAGCAGACACCTGTCATTCGAACTAAGACATGAGGAAATACACACAATTCTCACATTACTGAGGTTGCAAATACATGCAATCAGGAGTCCCTTCAACTGTAATTTTACGTCAATCCCATGCTACCTGTACATCCATCATACTGTCATCAACCATTACAGGCTTTAATTGCAAGTTTTCTACAGCAGAAGCAGTGTGTGAGGAACAGTGCATAAAGCCTCCATACAATAAAAAGAATAACTGTACAGCAAAAACCAGGCTTTGGCTGAGTAATATTGCCAAACATGGAATAAAACAGGAAAGTGTCATTTGCAGGAAAGAAGACCTGAAATATTTACATTTGAAGTGTGAATTCATATCTAGTACTAGTGTGGCACAGACCCGTGAGCTGTTGTAAAATAGCCCAAGTCCTGGCAGGTTCACTGTATTTCAAGGCATGGGTAAAACATGCTGCATGTTCATTAGCCCACATTGTGAAAAACCATCTTCCCTCACTCTCTACTAACACCAGGATTGTTCATTAAACCTTATTCTCCTCAGCAGCTTTCTGCTTGCAGTGCTGTAGTACAGAAATTCAGGCTAACTTTAAGTCTAGGGTGGAAATAGGCAAATCAGTTCAAGATTAAGATCTACATTTGGCCTTAGATTTTAGAACAACCCATCAGGGAACTGAGACCTATGAAATGAAATGAGATGTCTAACTCAGCATGAGCTGACTTACCCCATAGGCTGGACTGACTCAATCCCCATAGATTACAGAGGAGCTCAGGCACACAGTGCACAAGTACACACCCACTCGTAAACACTAAAATTCCAGTATCTTAATCCTGCAATAAATACCACTGACAAGTTATTAAATAAGACATATAAGTAGGGATTCAGCAGATGCTTCAACTCTGTTTAAAACAGTTCTGCTTTAATTAAAACCTTTTCCTGCACTATTATCATCAGTAAAATCTTGGCCCCTACGTACTGAGAAAGTAGTCTGGAAACAGTGTGGTGCAGAATACCTGTAATTCAAAGGGATGAAATTATGAATTTATGCACTCATAGTTTGAAACAAAGGTCAGCTAGTCCTTCTCACACCTGCATCTAACAGCTGTCCCAGAGATCATTACAATAAAAGAGAGCTGACAGGACACAAGACATGCAAACTGTGCCTTCCCAAACTAATTCTTGCATCACTTCACATAAGGGCTGTCAAGGCATGGTTTTTAATCCATTGCTATAGAAACTACCATATGGTCTGTTTCTTAATCCTCTACATCTTCACTGTAAAAGGGAAATCTACTGAGGAACAAAGATCCAGGCATGAGTTTATAGAAATTGCTTAAATACATGAAGAAACCTTGTTCCTTAGCAGTCAAATGTACATAAGCTTCAACTCCCCTCAGCACAAAATAAGACTCAACCAAAAAACCCAAACAAAACCCAAAGAACTAATGAAAGCCATCTTCTTAGTTAATGATGTCTCCTGTAGCCATAAAGCACAATTCAAAACACTGCATGACACAAAAACAATCCTTTAAATCATTTGAAGAAAACTGTTTTATCAATTACTCAATTGCTATGTTCCAGCCCACAGAGGTCCCACACATCTGACATGTACATGTTATTTTAAAGCAGAGAAAACAACCATAAAGGAAAAACGTATTCTATAATTTGAACACTGCTAATTTTCATCATAAACAGTGTCATCTCCTTCTTCCCTCCATCTGTTTCATTAGCACACTGACTGTCTTCTCATAATGCAGCCAAAAGTTACACAAAAGGGCTCTGACCAGGGCATCAACATCTAGCCCTGAATTTACAACTGATTGCATGAACGCACACAGCAGAGACACAGGCAGTAACAGGAGGGGCAGGAGGAACAAGAACACCTCCCAAGGAACTGTGAACTGTTCAGCTTTCACTACTTGCTGCTGCACCATCAACCTTGGTTTCTTCCAACCATTCCTCTGCTGCCCCAGCAAACAGACCAGGGTTTTCCCTGCACTGCCCCTGGGCAGCACCAACAGGCTGCCTGCCTACTTGCTTCTCTGCTAAGGGCACAGATCTCCCACTGACAGTATTGTTCTGTCAAGTGCATCACCATCACAGGTCCGACAGCTCCAGCACACTCTAACTGCTCAAAATTGCCAGTTCCTCAGCAAAAGTTCAATTCACTGCAACAAGAGCTCTGTGGAGAAAGCCCTCCCAAAACAGAGCTGGTAAGAAAAACAGAAACAGAACATTACAGCATGCAAAATACTTAGATTTGTAAAGATAGTACAAATGTAGACAAACTTCAAACCCCATGTGCTACACTCACTGCTATTACAAAGTCCTGTCCAAAGCCAAGAGAAGTAATATACCACAGCAGGAGCTTAACAAGTTAAGCTTGTTTCTTTGCTTATAGGCTACTTCTGATTATTATTATTGACTGACTAGGCATTTCTACGTGAAATTTGCCACAGTCTTAAAATAGGCTCCTATGACAACAGAGATGACATCAGTGGCTAATGAAATTAGATTTCCTTATTGAATTCCAGAACTGAAGTACAGTTGAAATGCAACAGCTAATGATAACAACTTTTCAGTGCTCGAGTTCAGCCTGTTTGCCGTTAAGTGGTAGCATTAGCATTCCATTTCACACAGCAAGTACTGACCTTCTAAAAATAACACGGGGAATTAAAGTAACTTCCACCGATGAACTTCTGGACAAATAAAAAACCCTTAAAAAAATTAAGAAATTAGTAACTACTAGAAAACAAGAAACAGAGGTTTCTATTAAAAACCTGAACTATATTTCAAGAATGACAACTCAAAACATGACTCAAAAACAATTTCAGCTGAAAAAATACCAATTGAAATGTAAATTCAAATGCTCTGTTAGTTTTCATAGAATGGCTTTGTTTGGAAATGACCTTCAAGAGCATCTAGCTCTAAATCCCCTGCCAGGGGCAGGGACACATTCCACTACACCAGCTCAAAGCATCATCCAACATGGCCTGGAACCCTTCCATGGGTTCAACCCTTCCGATGAGGCACTCACAATTTCCAGTGTCTCACCAGCCTCACAGAAAATAATTTCTTCCAAATATCTAATCAAAATCTCCCCTCTTTCAGTATCAAATCATTACTCCACATTTTGTCACTACACTCCCTGATAAGGAATCCCTGTCCATCTTTTCTGTGGGCCCCTTTTAAATACTGGAAAACTCCCCAGTCCTCTCTTCTTTAGGTTAAACAATCCCAACTTTCTCACCCTGTCTACACAGCAGAAGCTCCAGCTCTCATATCAATTTCATAATCCTCCCACTAGACTGTCTCCAAAAGGTCCATGTCCTGCTTAGGCTGGCAGCCCCAGAGCTGGATGCAGCACTCCAAGAGGGGTCTCGTGACAGCAGAGTAGAGGGAGAGAATCCTCTCCCTCAGCCTGTTAACCACACTGCTTTTGCTGGTCTTCTATCGGATGCTTCTTTTCTTTTATTACAATAACTATTTTTTTTTCACTGGAATAAATAGAAAGTTCATATTTAAATAGTTAAGTAATCTCACCACCACAGAGGAATGGTTCTTGTATCATAGCAAAGGATACATGGAAGGCATGAAGTGAAAAAGAGGAAAAAAAAAAAAGGTTTTAATTTAAAGTGAGTGGTACTGTATACTATAATATAATGTTTTTTCCAAGATTGTTACCTACCTACATTTTTCCTACCACGTGAGAACCAATTAGAAATATGTAGCAATAGCTATGGAATATCAAGGCACTTTTTAGAGAGTACATTTGCTTCCACTGAAAAATTCAGTATCTGTATTTGTGTGTCATGGTAGCGCCTTAACAGCCAGACATCTGAGAATTGAAAATGAAATGGTGCTGCCTCAGCATACAAAATAAGCACACTACAGAAACAGCAATAGCCTGGAGACAACAGGTTCTGTTAAAACAGAATCAAGTCGGTAAAGGAATTAAGTGGAAGATTTCCTTCATTATTTAGCAGTTATGACCCCAATCAGAAAATCATAAGCCCTACTGCAGACTGCAAACATTTTAGAAAGTATTTCAGTCACAGCAGGAATTTTCTCACAATCACACAAAAATAACTGGAACCATGTGACATTTTTTATAGCATCCCTATGTATTTTCCTATGTGATATTGAGTGGATTTCATTTTCAAATTCTTCCTAATTGCAATTTCTTTTATCTCTCTTTCCACATTCACTTTGGATACATTGCCTAGAGGAGTTTAGGAGACAAAGAGAACATTCTTCCTATAACCCTTTCTCAACACTAAACAGCTCAAACAAAACACAGGATGCTAAAAAGAACAACCAACTGACTGTGAAGAAGGCAAACTGGTAAGAACCAGGAGGAGCCGCAGCTCTGCCTTCCCCCTCAGTAGCCAAAACATCACTATGATGTTTTGAACAAAAAGACTATGAACAAAACTATGAACAGACTATGAACAAAAAACAAAACCACTACAGAGAATGGAGTAAGGCAACTCCCCTCTCTAGCAGACCCAGGAGAAATAGCTCAGCAAGTCACTGCACATTCTGCAGATCAGAGATCCCACAGCAATCAAACCACAGGGTGCCTTCCTTCCTCAGCATTGAAGTAGGAGCTACTGGGCACTGCACAGTGGGGAACAGCTTTATGGAAAGGCATGGGGGATGAGAAGTTTCTTCCTTCTGTGGTGAGGAAGGCAGGCTGGTGTAAATCCAACAGAAGGGAGACAGGAGACCAACCTTTGCAGAGCTATTTACTTGGTACTGGCCCACTGGTAGTAAAATGCCCAGCTTCAAAGAGGCAGCTGGAAACTGTAATGTTTCACCAATATGAAAGGGGAGTAAAAAAGCATATTTTTTAATTCAAAACTATGAAATATGGCTCTGTCATAGCTTTGATTTAGTTATTCCCAAGTAGCTGAGAAGATATCAGAGAAAACTCATAGCAAAATACTGCTATCAAATCATTGTTCTGGGAACAACTCTGACCAAACGCTCTTCTTGAACCAGCCCAACACAAATTGAAATTGATTAGCAGATTCTACAGTGCTTGGGAAACAAATGTGCTTCTCTGCATTAATTGCACAGTGGGTGCCTTGCTCCTGTCAGCCTTGGCCAAAACAGGAGTTAGCCTATCAACAACCAAGGAGGGGTTTTTTTTACTGCAGGACAGATTCCCTCCAAACAGTTTCTGTGAAAGCTGGGCTTTCAGGATACTTCCAAAGGTTGAAATAACTCATCAGGTGGAAACATCAGCCGGATGTGTTGGTATCTGTGAACAGAATCCTGTAGGCAAATGTGGAAGAAACATCCAGCACATAAATAAAAATTCAGAACAGAATGTCTCCCCTTTCCCAAAAGAGGCAGTTAGACTGCTATAAGTATTCCCATGAAGGGGCTGCAGACTTTGTTGCTTATCTCAGAGGGCATATTTCAATGTTCAATTACATCAAAAGGAAGTTGTCCCTTGATTTTGGTGGTTCTTGTACCTCAACCAAGCCCAGCAACAGTCCATAATGGTGTAACATGGACAGAAAGAATCACACAGGACACAACCACAAAAAGCACATGCAAACAGGAAAGACAGATTTATGAAGCCTGATGCATTTAACTTGCAGTGCTCAGCACCTTTCCCATGGAGTAGCCCCTCATTGGTTTTCAAAAAATTAAATACCACTTTAAATGGAACGAACCAACTAAATTTGGCATACAATTATAAATAAAGTCCATTTGGATTGCCAGCTAAAACCACTGCAAGTTGCTATTCTTCAAGAACCAATAAAATCCATGACTGTAAGACATGTTTCTTCATTACTAGCTTTAGGAATCCTACCTCATCTGAAAAAACTTCTAAACTCAGCATTAGGTTGTAGTGATCAAAATTATTATCTTCCATTTGTGTTCAGAGACAATTTGATTCTGCCAATATAATCTCATTTTAAATAGAGATGAGTATTACTACTATTTCACCCACTACCATCATCCTGTCAGCACAGAGAGAGAAAAACTTTGGTATTGCCACTACCTTAGTAATTCTTTAAATAGGTAAGATGCTTTCTGCTTTCCCTTACAAGAAAAATAAAGCAATATATATGTAAACAGCAAATTAAACTGAATTAGCAGCTAATCAAGACAATCAGAGTAAGAGCTGGATCACGCAGCAACATCCAGTGCCTGCCTATCTTATTAAAGCTCATGCAAGACACAAAACAGCTGCTAACTGTCAAAGACTGGGTACAGTCTAGACTTTCTAAAGGCCTCTCATAAAATCTCTCAGCTATTACAGAAACAGCTGCTGCTACACCAGCTACAGGTTTCTGTTTGTTAGCCAAGACAGACTGGAAATAGATCAACAGATAAGAAACAAAAGTGCCAGAAAAAGGATCAATTATCAGACTGAGAGAGGAGTAGAAGCAGCATACCTCATTCTATCAGTTCGAGAATGACCATACTCAAAGGTTGTTCAAAAGGTCAGGCGAAGCTTTTCTTTGAAACTTTGCTCTGCTTTCAAGGCTTAACAGAGTCACAGGTTTTCTTTATAGATTAAAGCACTTAAGATCCACAGGCTAAGAGATGATGAATGTGTTCAGATGAACAGAAGCTAGGCAGAGGTCAAGGATGATCCATACATGACCCCCCCTCTTTAACCCTGAGCCACAAATCTGGCTGACATCCCTAAAGCTTTCCTTCCTCAGACATTAGGTCAGGGCCTAGACAGAGCATCACAGCAGTTCACAGTGTTTGTACCAGCCTTTTGCCAGCCTGAGGCATAGGAAGCAGAGTAAGGCAAGGAAAAGCAGAGCTAAGGAGAAGAGAATGACAAACTTGGGGCTGCACCTTAGGAAAATGTGACACAGCAACATAAATCAGAGTATTGTGCCAACATAATACCCCCTTTGAGCAAACTGTGACAGTGCCTTGCTCTCTGACAGGGCACAGTGGGTGTCCCACAGCAGTCTTGGACACAGCAGAGCTGGCAAGGAGGGACTGCAGGATGTTGGTACTTTTAGACTGGAGTAAGATCTGCAGCCAGGAAGGGAAAACTCTTCTATGGGTTGGATATGTTCATAGCACTATTTAGCTCATAATAGAAATGTTACCTCCATATTTCTAAAGTTTTAATGAATCAAGGTTTACACAGCAGCATATAAAATGCCAAACTAAAAAAAGTGGAAAAAAACAAAAATCTCAATATTGATCAAGCTCCTGCTGCAAACCTGCAAAGAGAAATTCGACACAGGCTTTAAAATTAGGATTCTTTTGAGACAGCTGCAAACTTGGCCAGGCTTCTAAGATGAAATACTGTAAAACTGCATATCTTTAGAGACACCAAATGGAGGCACTGAAAATAACACCTAACTGAAATAAAAGCATAATTCTGAACAAAATCCCTGTTTTGCAGTACTCCGTTCAAATTCATGGACACAGAACATGATTTTCCATTAAGTTTAATATAAGATTTCTCACCTAAATTTACCACATTGCCTTGTCTTTCCTAGTATGACAATTTTTGAATAAAAGGAAGTTTCATTCAATAACAGAATTGAAATGGATATTCATTAATATTTTCAGTGTATTGGCTCCTATAAAGACAGAGTGAATGTGGTGATTTATAAAATGCAATTACCCGCCCACAGGACATTCTAGAAGTCTCATTTTATTCTGCAGTTTCCCAGGAGATGGCAAAGAAATGGGTTACAAACAGGAATGATTAGCCTGAGACCCCACTTTTCCTGAACTATTAAAGGACAAGACAAATCACCTCTCACTGCTTTGCCCTCTAACAATTCAGTGGTTTTTTTATAAGCTAGGCAGAAGTGCAAAGCAATAATGAGATCTTCTTCCTTTAAAACAAGTTTAATCTATCTCATAAATTCCTCAAAGTACAATGGATTGCATCAACCAGAGCAACCACTTGGCCACTCTGTGCCTCTTGATAAAGCTGTTTCATGTGACTGAGATAGGAAAGAGGATCTCACACCTACATTTCCACCTCATTTCACACAGGTGTAAGAACCTGGATCACTATGGATTATTTGATGCAAGACAAATGCAGTGTTGTGAAGAATCATGCTTCATTTCTCAAGATTATTTGTTTATATTTAAAATGAACATACATGCCAATAACTATTCCTTTTTCAACATAAATCAGATTTGCAGAAACAAATTAAACTTACAACAATTCCTCTAACAAACAGTCCAGAGTGCTTTGTTACTGGATAAACTCCTTCCTCGCTGAGGAAAAGACTGATCCTCAGTAGTGTGAGTTAGGTTTCAAGGTACCACTGAAGATGGCAGTGGCACGAAGGGCAGCTGGACACACATCACCAGTGGGCTGCCCTTGGAACTGGTACTGGAGCTAGCTCTGTTTAACAACCTCATTAGTGACCTGGATGATGGGGCAGAGCACATTCAGCACATTTGCAGATAAAATAAAACTAGGACAAGTGGCTGATACCAGATGGTTGTGCCACCATTCAGAAGCATCTGGACAGGCTGGACAACTGCTGCCAACAGGAACCTCATGAAGTTCTACAAATAGAAGTGCAAAGTCCTGCACCTCTCTATACACTGGCAGCTGATGAGCTAGGGAGCAGCTTTGCCAAAAAGGACCTTGAGGACCTGGTGACAAGAGGTTGAACATGAGCCACAAATGCACCCTTGCAGAAAAAAAGGCCAAGAGCATTCTGGGTTACATTAGGAAGAGCAGTCAGCTGGTAAAGAGAGATGATCCTTGCTCACTGATCAGCCCTGGTGAGGTTGTATCTCTAGTACACTGTCCAGTACTGGGACTGGACTGGGCTTCCCCCTACAAGAATGCCATGGACTTAATGGAGCAAGTCCAGGACAGGGCCATAAAGATTATTAAGGAATATCTTTACATAAGGGGATACTGAGAGACTTGAGACTGATCAGCCTGGACAAGGGATGGCTCAGGGTCAGGTGAGATGGCTCTTATTAATGTGTATAAATAACTGAAGGGAAGGAGTGAAGAAGAAGGAGCCAGATTCTTCCTTACAATGTCCATCAACAGGACAAGAAACAATGGGCACAATTTAAACCCCATGCCATTCCATCAGAACACAATGAAACAGTTTGGATTTTTACTGTGACAGAGGTCAGATACTGCAAAAGATTTCCTACAGAGGTTCTGGAGTCCTTATCAGCATAAATATTCAAAACACAACTGGACACAGTCTTGGACAACCTACTTTTGCTGACCCTACTTAAGCAGGAGCTTGGGCTAGATGACCTTAAGAGATTCCCTCCAACCTAAACAGTTCTGTGGGTCTGTGAAGATGATATAAGAAGTTTGAAAATCTGTGGTGATAACTAAGTTAGCAGGCTAGGAGGGTGTTTGTGTTTAGTCCTCTGTTCTGCCAGACTTCTTTTTCACAAGCCAAAGCATTTATTGTAGTTATTAATTATCACAATCTGCCTAACTCAGACCCTGGAGGGACAAGCATATAAGCAGTTGAAAGAAATGCTCTTTCCATTACACAGTAATGAGAATGAGGCATTCTGCTTCCTTTTTTTTCCCTCTGAAGTGTCTGCCTATTTCCAAAATAGAAAACAGAACCAGCTGGGTTGCAAGGTTATTTCTTCATGGCACTTTTTATGTAAATGTGTGCATTCACTGTTGAGGAGAACAAAGAAAGGACAAGACATATGGCTTTATGCATGCTTTCCACCACATTGCAGCCTAATGTATTCAGGTAGGAAAAATGCCATCCAACAGAGAGAAAAATAAAGAGAAGAAGAGAAAGACACCAAAAGTTGAAGCTGTATGAGTAAGTAAAATTATTTATTAACAGAGCATGTAAATTTTGCCCATGGTAAGATTTAATGGAACTAGAAAAGGGGGCTTCACTCCTAAAATAGGTAACTCATGTATTAATGCAACTGATATTTTAATTTTAAAATCAGATGAAGAGCTAAGTGCACAAAATCACAAAGCAATCATAAACAATTGTAAAAGTACTAGAAAGAAAAACCATAAATAATGCAGCATTTCATGAGTCACTGACTTATTTTACATCTGTGCTTTGATTGCCTGCACCTGAAAAGTGTACTCATGGCCCATTATGAAAAGGCACTGAAATTTGTAAGATACCTAACAGGCTGTAATCCAACACCTGAAATATCTAGAAATGGTCCAAGTCTGGCTGTGCTCCTGGTTGAAATGTACACATTCCAACCTTTTACAACTTCAAGATGTTCCAGGCAGTCGAGAAACATTTGTATATTTTTCATGTGATTAAAATCACTGTGCTTTTGGCCATCTCTGAGATGATCACGAAGGTATGTAATGTACTGTAATACAATAACCTAGAAATGCACTGCTTACAGTGTTACATCAATGAAGTAACAAAGCATCTGTGCCAGAGTCAGCCTTTCCTTGGAATGGAAAGGATAAGAAAGCCCAGGTCTGCAGTACTGAGGCAGAATACGTGAAATTAAAGCATGAAATAAAGATGAAGGAAGGTCATTGGAGACCTGGATGCCAAGATTTAAAAGTCATTGTTATCACTGGCAAATCTTCCAGTGGCAACATAGTACTGCATTTACTTATTTAATCAGCATATCACACCACCTTTCATACTTGATATTAAATTTGGATGAATGTGGACAGACACCATGGAAAATCAAATCAAAAAATTACCAATATAAAAATGGAACTTCTCAGTAAAGCATCAGACCACATGCAAACATTAAGTTTACCTCAGCTCCCAAACTGAGAGAGATTATTTCATCTTCAAAAGCAGAATGTGTATCAGTATGAGGGGGAATTCCTGTTTTAAAGAAAAACAACAAAAAAAGTGAATAATAATAATAACAATAATTATAAAATAAACAAATTAGAGTGCTATCTCCATTGGCAAGCTCTATTTCTATGGATATCCACATGGAAAACTGGGATGTATGGATGAAGAAACAAAACTTAGCTTAAACAAGGGAATTAATTGCCTTCCATAAGAATTCAGGGTAATTGTCTTATTCACACACCCAGATTAGATGGACATAATTAACCTAAGTGTCTTGTATAATCAGGAGAAATACCTAAAACATAGTTCAGGTTACTTCAAGGCCTCACTCACTCCTGGATGACCCCAAATGCTCTCCCTGCTGCAGAGGGCAGCTTAAGAACTTTGCACTCCTTGTAGGCAGTTTAGCCCTTTAGCACCAAGAGTTATGGATCACACGACAAATTTGGGCTTTAGTTCATCCACACTCATGTATTTTTTCGTCATTCCCTTCACAGAGAAGTCATCTCAAATACCTCTCTTTCTTAAGCAAACGACTGCATTAGGGGTTTCAGCTTCAGCATTAGGACCTACTACTCAGAGGAAGGCCCTGTTAGGATCAAGTCCTGCCCCTGCTTTTCACTTCCTAAGCAAACACATATCATTGCTGGGGTAACCCCCTGGGTAATACATCTGTCAGTGCATGTATGAGAACACACATATAACTGAGAATTGCCAAAAGGACAGTCATTTCTTAGGGTCTGTTTAGATTTCTCTTTCATATCTGCTAATTGGAAAGAAACTGCCAATCCCTGCAGCTTGTGTCGCACCTTTTAACGCCAAGTGCTAGAAGAGCAGTGTGTGTGCCACAGCAGGATCTCACCACACGGTGGGGAACGGCAGTCAGCTGTGGAGCAAGGGAGAGCAGCAGACAGCTTGGGAGAACTGCAACTGCACCTTCCTCTCATCCACTGCAGGCCCAGGCAGACAAGAGTCACTCCTATACCCTCCAAACTGAAACAGTTTTATTTGCTTATTAAAAATTCTACCCAAGTTCATTTTGGGCTCTGTAGAGAATTCCTTGGTTGAAAATAATTTTTTCTAAAGTGTCTGTCAGCTCTATAAAGCACCCCTATTATACAGTAGATTTTACATCCAGATGTAAATATTCTGAATTCCATTAGTTTCAGTGAAAACAATAAAAGTGTTTTATGAGACCAACATTTAATCTGGCAGAAAATCAGTGAGACTTGAAAACCAAAGACAGAAGATAGATACTTGCTTGTTACAGCTCATAACTTTGCCTCGGTACAAAGCAGTGAGGCTCTGCTTTAAGAGGCACACTGAAGTCTGTGAAATTCACTGTGCAGCAGGAGAACACTGACAGCTCTCCACACTGTCACCAATAATTCAGCCAAGACCACCTCATTTAATGTATCTTATGTGTGGCTCCTCCAGCTTAGATACTCATAGCCATAACTCATTTTCTAAAATTTCAAGTATAATTTCACGTGAAAAAAATGGCTCAGAATCAAGATGCAGACAGTATTAATCTGACTGCGCTCCATGCTAATTCATATCCTAATGATTTGCACTAAAGAAAGGGTATTTTACTTTGGGCTTGGGTTTTTGTTTGATTTTTTTTTAAAAAAAAACCTGCTTCCATTCTTAATAGAAATCTACAATTCTAACTAATCTCCTCAGATATCCCAGCCAGAAGTACACAATTGTATCAATTTAACAGACTGTCAGATACACAAACAAACAGGATCAGCTTTTCAGACCCTTGTTCAGCAGACACTGCAATAGCTGTCAAGACACTAATTTGGAGAGTAAAGCCATTGTTCTTTCTTCCTAAGGACAAATGAGATACTCACCCTGGAAAGCAAGCCAGATACTTAACCTTGATGACTAAGCTTAGCAAAAAGTACAGCACGTGATTTATTCCCTAGAAGTGGGATTAGAAGCTTATTTTTCTTCAGGAAGCCTCCAGTTTGGGAAAAATTACAAAAACACAGTAATTACTTGTTTCTTTAAGATAAGGGAACACTGCTTGTATCATACTTAAGACTCCATATATCCCATGCACTAACATTATACCATATGTACTAACACCAACAGCATTTCCTGAAGACTGTATGCACATTACAGCAAGCAATACAAGTTTGGAGTAAAAAAAATGCACTTAACTAGAAGGTCAAATATTACTATTTTTTCCTATATATTTTTATAGTTACTTTTCAAATCATGGCCTTGGACACAAACACCATCATTTTCCATAATAGTGGTATCAAAAACTGCACTTCTGAACCTAAGCTCCCATGTGCAGAAACCAGTGTTAAGTTTTGATTCAAAGCATCTCTGGTTACAGAGAAAATACACTAAGCAGGTGCTTCAATCCTGTCCCTACACCATTCCACAGTTAGATGCTACACTCTCCTGCTTTTTAGTGAAGTTGCATTGGTTTGGCTGGGATGTAGTTCATTTGCTTCACAGTTGCCTGCACAGTGCTATACTTTAGATTTGCGATGAAAACAGTGTAGATAATACACAGGTGTTTTACCTCTTTCTAAGCAGTGCTTACACACCATCAAGGTCTTTTATGGTTCTCATGTTTCCCTGCCAGCAAGTCAGCTGGGGGTGCATGAGAAGCTGGGAGGGGACACAGCGGGGACAACTGACCCCAACTGACCAAATAATCCATAGGATCATAGGACATCATGATCAGTAATAACACTAAGGGTGAAGTTTACCAGGGAAGTCATTACTCAGGGACTGGCTGAGCACTGATTGGCTACTAGCCAAAGGGTTTTCTTTGCATCACTTGTCTTCCTTTGTTTTGTTCACTTTTTTTTTTTAACTTACTAAACTGTCTTCATCTGAACCCACGACTATCCCCATTTTTATCTTCCAATTCTCTCCTCTACTTCAGTGAGGGGAGTGAGCAGCTGCATGGTGCTTAGTTACCTATCAGGATCAATATATAAAATAAAGAGCTCAAAATTTTTGAGGGACAAATAAACTTACCTTGTCCAGGTTCATACTGATTTACAGTCAGTTGATCAGGTTTATGTTTGATAAATCCCTGCTTTAAGCACTTCTCCAAGAATGGGTTGCAAATTTCAGGAAGACCTAGTTATAGAAACAGAACTGTGAACAAGACAGGACAACTTTTTACAATAAATATAACTAGGAAACTACATAGAAGTAGCTTCATGTACACGCAATTCCATCTTTCATGATGATTACTCTGCTTCTACTGCTAACACACGCATCAGAATTGGGGGCCTAACCTTCAAGTGCAATGTATTTTTAAGATCTCAAAATTAGAAAGGTCACTCTTCCAAGGCTTCTGCATTCAGAAGCAGATTACTCCTTACAAATGCAAACTGTGTTATCTCTACACATAAAAAAACCCACATCAAATCAGAGGGAAAGTTTTCACCAATTACAATAAAGAAGCTGCAGTCAAGAAGTAGAATTATTATGCAGAGAGTCAGTTGTACAGAGAGCTCTCTAAAAAAATCTATTCCCTGGAAATATGTTACTGAATTAGATTAAATATCAGCAAAAAATCTACTGAAGTTAAGCTGGTCTTGAAACAGGAATGGAAGATATAGTTCTCCACTGAAGCTTTGGTTTGCTATTTTACCTGAGGACTTGACTGAAAAATTCTGCTGAAGGTAACACCAACAGACATGTTAATACTATCCCTTCCATGAATCTACTGATTTTTATTCTTGTTTTCTCCCAAGAAGCGTTTATGCTTTTCTCACACATAAAATAGTCTGTGAGACTAGAAAACAATTCACATATTAATCCTTACAATGATATAGCTTCACAGGTAAAACCTTAATATAAACCAGAATCCTTCTGTTGCATGCTACATCCACCCCAGCACACATGCATTACCTTAAACACTTTCAAGTTTTACAGGAATTTAACTCTCCTATTTTACTATTTTTAAATCTAAGTCTATAAGATGACTCACTTGCTTTGCTCTGACTCACAGCTTTCAACTCCAAATATGAGTTATTGAAACCTTTACAAAATTGCTTTCAGAGCAAAGGAAATTTTATTTCAGTGTGCATCCAGCAAGCCTCAAGCTGGTTGAGATAAATACATACAGCAACATACGTCACATCCCCCAAATAAATTAATATGCAATTTGTAACACGTAATTGTTTTATGGAATAAAACACTAAAAAGGAACAACAATTACAATCCCAAATGCCTTATTTGACCAGACCTCAACAAAGGGCAGCAACCTCTGGCTCCAAGTGACTGGACAACAAGCTTAAATCACTAACAATAATTTGGAATGAATCTTGAAATTCAAAAGCACTTTTGTGTGTGCTTAAGCTACAGCAAAGGCTCTCCTTTAACCAGACTCTCACAGCCATAACTCAGCAAGGCTTAAAGGCTTTTCACAATGGTTCAAACACTGGTGCAAAATAAGCACAGTTTAATAGGGAAGTTCTTACCTCCAGGTAATGGTTTGTCTTTATCAACATTATTGTTATCATAGCGAAACTCGTATCCAAAATGCTTTACTCTTCTATGCTTTAAAGTCTTCTGGGCTGTAAAAACACGTAATTTTAAAGATTAGACTACATGAAACATGGCAATTTGCTGTGTTCCCTATTCCATCCTACCTGTTAAGCCTCAACATTCTTTAATTAGCAGTTAAAACAGTGTATGTGACCCTTGTCCTTCATGCACACACTTCTGGTTATTATCTTTTGTAATTCATCAAGCATCACATTCACTGCTGTTTTGAGTCAAAGGGATGGTGTTTTTGAATATGCAAGATGTAGGGAATACCAATTTTTTTTGAGCAATGCTTAATGCATATTTTTCTCCTGATGAATACCCTACAGATACATCAAGATCCGTCATTCTCATTAATCACCAAGTTACACATTAGCTAAGGTCAACATAACCTTTTGCATTGCTCCACGGAACAAATTTATGCAGGAACTCTGAAGTGATTTCCAAGAATTCATTTATTGAAGGATTTAACTTCACAAGCTCAAGTGAAAGCATGAAAGCATCCAGAATCTATGCCTCACTAAGTTATTTTTTTTACACTAAAGAAGACACAGCTCTTCAGTTGGACATCAAATTACAGACAGTCGTGTGCTTGGAACAAGACATATAAAAAAGACTTTGTCTCTGGATGCAGGTTTGTTATTCAAGTAAATCCATTCTAGAATATCAATTCAGATGACTTGCCCCAAGGAGCTGATCACTTGCACTATAAGACCCAATTTCTAAAATGCTAAGAACAAACAGAATCCTTTCTGACAATACATTTACCAAGATGTAGACTTCCTGTAGCCTGAAACAGCAGGAAAAATACAGCGCAAAAGTACAGAATGTCTGGATTCCTATAGTTGTACCCACCATTCTGAGTATCTTCATCTCCTTTCCAGTCAATACTTTCCAACATCCTCCTTTCTTCCTCTGGAGAAATAATCTTTTCAATTACTGTTAAGCCTGGAGGCAAGCTTGCAGGAATAGCATTTTGCAGGGAAACTGAGGTATATGAAAAAAAAAGAATTTTGTCACTCTTAAGAGAAAATAAAACCCGTGCTCCTTATGGAGATATTATTACTTAGAATGAGAATATAGTACAGCTGTAGAAATGTTTAATGATACAATGGAGCCCTCATTGTGGTCTTATTTGGAGAATGAATGATAACTTTTTGTCATGACAAAACAGGGTAAGACCCAAGTTTTGCATCATTCAAGCACTTTCTAAAAATTTTACTGCGTGAGACAAGACTTTACACTATTCAAACAAAAAACCACTTGTGGTTTTCATGTAAAAATAATGGTAAACAGAATCTCCCAACCACTTCAAGGTTCTACTTGAATTTCATTATGATTTTGTAGAATTTTAGTGATTTACTGCATCAGCAGACTGCCTCCACAGACAGAGAGCACTCTGTAATCAAACATGTACAAATGTGGAGTGCAGAACAATACCTAGGTGAATGTAAAACATCACTGATGTTGGGACACTCAGTTTGCTATCCCTAAGAGGCTGAAAAAAGCTATTTGCTGGCAGACTACACAGACTGACACTAGGAACCCTTTTTGCTAGACACTATGAGAGGTCACAGAAAGAGGAACAACTCTTATAGTAAATAGCTTATAATCAGTAAATATATATATATAGGGGAGAAAGGGGAAAAAGAAGACAGAAATTCCATGGTGCATATTTTTCTTCTTGGAGCTGAGGTTGAGACTGCAAGACTAGGGCCACACAAGAAATACAATGAACCATCCAGAGATTCTCCAGGCTTCTTAACCACAAAACCTTCACGTGCAGTACTGAATGGTCAGGAAATTACTCAAATCTTTTTTTCCCTTTTGCTTCCAATTAACAGAGTTGAAATTAAGAGTATTCTAACCTGGAATAAAAGGAGCAACGATTATTCTATGTCCTGTATCTCAGATTGTAGCTTTCATTCTCTGTGTCTACTTACAAGAACTAGTGTGCTTTTACCTATATTTACATCTCAGGAAGTAAAAGCAAAGGGGAGCAGTATGCAGGAAGCTGGATATATAGGAGAGCAGAAAAACTGTACCTTTTTCCACAAAATTAATATATAGAACAATGTTTTGGCCACAGTCTTCCAGTGTTACTTCCTTTCCATTAAGGGCATTAAAGGCTTTCTTGGCTTCTTCTGTTGTCCTATATTTCACAAATGAATATGGTTTATTCGGTGGCATTAAGAGTGTTTCCAGTGCTCCATAGTCTTCTAGTATCCTGAGCAATTGCTGTCTACTCATCCCATTACCAAGACCAGCATTGGCAATAACCAGGCTCTAATTAAAAAAATAATTAAAAAACAAAACAAAACAAAACAAAAGAATTAGTGATTATGGTTGGTTCATTTAAAACTAACATTTTACCAAGAGAACAGTACTATAAAGAAAAATTAAACCCATGAGCACTCTTTTATGTATTCTGCACAAGATATTTACATTTCCATGTATGGAAAAATGGAGCTCATTATACAAGGCTAAGGCAACCTTTGCTTGCCCAGCACATAGTCTGGCTGAAAGCCTTGCAACCTCTATCAGAAACAACTCCTCAGTTAATGCACGCTTGAAGTGGCATGTGTGCATCAAGCACACTGCAAGCAAACAGTGGCACTGGCACACAATTTTGGAGGTTTCTGGAACAGCTGGGAAAACTGTTCAATTATTTCAAATGACAGCATTTCACTTCTCTAAAAAAAAAAAAAAACAAAACGAAAATTAGGTTTAGAACTGAAGAGAAGGTCATTAAAAAAAAAATCTACACTGAGCACTGCTGCGATTATGCCTATTGGGCAGGCACTGTTAACATCTGTTCTAAGCTCTGCATNAAAAACAAAAACGAAAATTAGGTTTAGAACTGAAGAGGAGGTCATTAAAAAAAAATATATCTACACTGAGCACTGCTGTGATTATGCCTATTGTGCAGGCACTGTTAATATCTGTTCTAAGCTCTGCACCAGGCTGTCTGCTATGGATCATGTTTTTCAAAGTTTACCTCATTATTAGTTACTGCTATGTTCTAGGATGCTATTGATGGAGAGAAGCATGCACGTGAAGGACATGCAGAGGTAGAAACCACTCCTTTCACCTTATCTACAAAGGCCCCACTGCACCACTGCTGCAGCACATGCAGCAACTGACAATGTAATTTAGAGGCAGTCAAACTCTTGCACAAAGCCTGGAAGTATTTTCTAGATTCCTGACACAAGTTTACCACTAGCACTGTGACTTCATTTCATATATCACTTATTCAAATGTTCTGTCACCAATAAGGACCTTGCTGGACCCCAAAATTATTCTTTGGATCGATTAGATGGATAATTTGGCACCTGTGACAGTTTGAAGGAGAACAAGTCCCAAGTTACAGACCCATTTCCAAGCAACACTAGAAATACACAGTCTTTGTTCTAAAGAGTTTACAATATAAACAAGATTGCTGAGTCATTAACATCTGTACATGTGGCATGAAATCCGAGCAAAAATTGAACCAAATTTTATTACAAAAATGTACAAAGAGCTAACTGATGTTCCCATATTTGAATGGGAAGAGTTTGCAGGATCAGGATGAACAAGCATAGGGTAAATTATACTGCTCTACAGTGTTTCAAGCAATTTGTATTTCTTCGTAAATGAGAATGGGAAATTAGAAACTCTAACTTCCCTTTCTGTCTGCAAGTTCCTATCACTTTTTGCTACATCAGTATCTGTGAGGTCATTCTTTGATCTGCTATAACTCTACTGTGGCAGAACACTACAAATCAAAAATCTAAGTAGCTTTCTGCTAGGTCTCTTTTTTGCAAGGAAAGACAAAGCTGCTCCCATTTAAACACCTGCAAGTCAGCCAACCAATTCAATTCCCACAGAACCACAGCCTCAATTTAGAGGAAAAAACCAAAATGGATAAGATTTCCAAGATAGACATGTTTTTAATGGGGAGCTTAGATGAGACAAATTACACTTGACAGTGAACTATGGAGGATAGAAAGGTACACAAATTGAAAGTCTGAGGAAAAAAAAAGAAACCACAGAGAAAGAGAAGTTTATCTACTTAAATAGCATTTCCAATGCTTCCTCCTCAACCCAAGTAACTACTGTTTCAGGTTAAAAAAAAACCTTATCCAAAGGCCATCAAGGCTCTCCATCTACACTGAACTGCTGAAGTATAGTTCTTCTTTGAAATCAAAGAAGCACAGAAAACCCTCAATTTCAGGAAGTGCATTTGTAAGAATTGCATTTTACACAAGACAGATGGGAGAAAAGAACACAGATAAGCAGAATTCTAACCATCAAAATCACAACTTCAGTCACCTGTGTGGCCTGGGAGACGCACTTTATGCCCTCATGTCTCATCAATGTATGCTGAGCTCTGACCTGCTTCCTCAACACCTTCTTCTTCATTTTATGGACTTTCAAATGATCTTCACTGGTTTTATCTTCCATACTGCTGTTCTGGAAAGCAGAAATAACAACACATAGTGAGTGCCCTGCTTGAAAAGGATCTCTCCCAAAAATAAAGCTTTAAAAGATTGCTATGATGCTTGATTTCATTTTCGCATTTTCCTCTTCCTCTTCACTCCTCTATTCACATTCACAGTACCACTATATCCATTTGTGGGTTTCAACCTGTTTGCCCCTCCTGTTTTCATACAGTAATTTCAGCGAATTTCCTTCTCTCTACAGTCTCTCCAGAGCAGAACATGAGAAAAAAATTACGTGTGGAACTGCTACGAGATTTGTATTGTCTCAGCTAATCAGTTATTCTCATGCCTCACCAAATGCCTGAGTTGGAGATGAAATGTTTGGCTCCTTTTACCTAATTGAAACCAAGTGTGACATTTGGCCAAACTTACCTTTCCTGAGAATAGAAAAATGTGTGCAACACTTGGATGTCCTAGACCAAGCAACTAGAATGCTCCACACGCCATTTACCATATCTCCCAAACTTAATGCAAGTCACATTCCTGTTGTGAAAAGGAACAGAAAACTGTGTGTATACATATATATATATATATATATATATATGTAAAAACTACTAAATTTCATGGCTACACAGCATTTACCAACCAGTGAGTACTTAAAGGTCACTGGCATTCTCCAGGTTTTGCTGCATCTTTTGCCACTTTTGGTCTGACACTATACTAAGCGTAGTACAGTACACAGTGCCTTCCCACATTTCTCTGAGCCTGCATAATTTTCCTTTCTTATTTTTATTTCCTTCAAATCTAAGGGAGTAGTCCAGATCTCACATAAGATTATGACAAAGCTCCCAGATATTGATGTAGTTTGACTTTGACTTTCTCTCTCCCTGTAACATAACCCCTTACCTGTATTTTAGAAATATCTTCTCTCCTTTGCCAAAGTCCTCCTAATGTAGCTGGACAATTCAACTGCAGTTGTCTGTCCTATTCCATTCTTTTATCATTCTTTGACCTGACAACAATCCTTCCATCTTCTCCTCCTGCCAAAAAATGGTTTTGTTTCAGTTACCTTTAAGGGAAAAAACAAAACAAAACTAGGTCAATCATCCCTATATGTAATTACTTAACTCTGTCAACTGCCCCAACAGTCACTCATCCACTTGCATGCCTTCTGGCTGGCATGACTGCAGAGCTGCTTCCCAATACTTAAACTGCTGACCAATCATGATAAACTGCTATCAATCATGATAATATGACAATGTACCACAAAAAATGGTAAAGGTGAAAAACCCTTGGTATTATTATTTGCTGCAACTTTGTGTTGAATGACTCAGCAAAAATTTTGTTTTAAACCTGCACTGACATGCAAGTAAAACTGTTATAAATATTGAAGTGTTGCACAGGAGCTGTAAGTATGTATGCCCTGTGATTGCTACAGCATTACCATCATCAACCTACACAACTTCTAATTGCACTGCACAAGAAAAACCTTTAAAGAGAACCAGAATGACAAAAGCACTCTAAAGTAAAAGATTCTAATCCTCCAAAAAGGAGCAGGATAAATGCTGCCAAAGAAGACTCAGTCTTTTGCCCTTCCTTTCCACTTACTAGTTCATCCTCCTACCATTCTTCTTCCATTCTCAAACACAATTTTACAGTGGTCTTAAATTAATTGAAATCCTTGTCCACAACAATTTCAAGCAAATATAGCAAGTAGCATGGTGGGGATCAACAATTCTCTCTGATGTGGCTTCAGATGTCTGCTATCAAGTTTGAGGTAGCACACGCAAGGCTGTAACAGTTTGAACCCTGACTTCTTACCATTATTCAAGTTTTTACACATATCTGACCACATAAAGACATTTGAGCCTGACCAAATAAAAACAAGCCAATAAATACTTAATAAATTACTCAGCCCCAAAATTCATCCTAACACCATTAGATTCTTCACATTCCTAGGATCTCTCGGAGACAATTCAAGCACAACCATGCTCATATGCAATGGAGGCAAAATGCATGAGACAAAAATCTCACAAGTAACAAAACCGAAACAGGGCAGAGTGTCAGAAAAGAGAAGAAGTGTCAGAAAAGAAAAGACTACTAAAATAAATATTTCACATTACTTCAGAAATGAAGTGCAGTGGTTGAAAAGATCAATGGGTTATAGAATTAATCTTGATCTCTGCAAAATTAGTTTTATTACAGATTTGTTAGGAACTCTGCCATTTCCCGTTAGAGCAACCGTGCTCATTAAGGGCTTTTTGTCTATTTCATACTCTGATTTTTTTCCTTTCTTTCCTCAAACTCTTGGTGCCTTCTTAAATAATCATTTTCCCTTCCTGATGGCATACTTGCAAACAGGCCACAGCTCATTCTTTGAAAACAATATTCTTCCTTCTAAAGACAAACAGCTCAAAACAGTTCAAAATAAAAATTTTCAGTAAACAAACAGTGTTAAACACACACAGAGTAATGGTCCTCTTAACCTTCATTACTTAGTGATCAAGAAAACTCAAACTTGCTTAAAACAAAAAAGTACAGTGAGAGACATACACACACACAAAAAAAAACTCTAAAAAACCAACACCCAAAAGCATAAGATAATTAGAAGCCAAGGTAACTGAGAGAAATAAAAGACTCATGAAAAGAAGCACAAAAAGTTTTTATTAAGTAAATTCTCCTAAGTACATGTAATGGGTTACCTCTACCAAGATTCAGCTGATTTGCAGGCTCCTTCAGCAAGCCAAGCTGTACAATTATAAGATTTCATAGAATCACAAAATCATTTAGGTTAAAAAAGACACGTAAAGTTGAGTTCAGCTGTTAATCCAGAACTGCCAAGTCCACCACTAAACCCTATGTCCCTAAGCATCACCATCTACACAACTGGGTCCAAAAGGCTTGGCCTGTCCCACTTTCTTTGCCACATACAGGTGAACTAAGGCCCACATCTTTACAGCCTAAACATAGGCAGGTTCCTCTGTGGAGGGTGTTAGGCAGTCCCAAACTACTTCACAGGAAAGTGACACATCTTTGACTTGATGAGTTTATAGAAAGAGAGCAAATACACATACAGGTTTGGAACCAAGCAAATTGGATTCAGATGGAAAAGCATGGAGGCTATGTACATCACTCATACCAGTCAGACCACTGTAATGTAGCCTGCACAACAGAAGAATTCAAACTGAAAGGGTCAGGCCTCTCTCATAACATCTACACCTCTACATAATGGAAGGCTTCATCTCATCTCTGGGGAAAGCAGTTGAGTTTAGTCAGGCCTTTAGCCAGGTCCTCACAAACACCCACCATTCTCCAGGCAAAAGCAAAGAAGTCATGCCACAATATTTGTCAAACTAGCACAGAAACTGAAGTTGAAAGACTACCTTTTATCCTTCCATAACCCCTGAACTAAACAACTGAACAAAGGACAGCTGAGGTGTGATTCAGCTGTCTAAATAGCATGTAACATTGGCAGAGATGATCTATCCCACCACACTCAGCCTTTCACCTGCTGCTCAAGAAGCTGAAGACCTTCCTGATGTGCCAGCATCACTCTGGTGCCTCCAGCTCCTGAAGGCATCTTAAACAGTACTACCTGCATAGCTGAGACAGCAGAATATTCCCTTGGTCTCTGTCTGAACTGGGTCTAAACTCTGTGTCTTGTCTGTTGCATCATTACCAGTGGCTCAAATCGGCAGGCACAGAAACCAAGTCTGCCCTGATTTCTGAATAAAGGAATCACATTCAACTATACAGATGTAGGAAACTTCATTTGCTAGGATCTCACACCTCCTTTAGAAAGGCCAATATGACTACAGAAGAAAAAGGGTAATCCACGGTTGCATTCATTACTGTTACCACCTAGTTTTACAAGTATTTTTAAAAAGTAGCTCCTGAAAATACACACTGAAAATGCTTTCCCTTTACAATACAAGCTAAGGCTACAGCACGCCACAAAACTGGCTTCAAGTTACTACAGAGGTTAATGTAAAGCTTTAATGCCATGTACGAAGCTTATTTGCTGTAGAAGTCGCTTCTGAAAACGAAAGTACCTGGCGGCCGTGCAGAGCGGAGAGGCGGCTGTCGGCAGAGGGAGCGCCACGATCAGGGATAAGTTGGGCTCCTCGTTACTCAGTTTTCGCTTGGTTGTGCCGCAGACAGGCCACAACTAACGCGCAAGGGCACAGTATTCACATAGACATCTGGGGGGAAAAAACACCAAACATTCAGGACGCCCGAAGGTGAGATTTAAGAGCTCCAGCATTGGCCAAACGCGCCGGAAGGCACCAGCGCATCCCCGCGGCTGTCCCATCCCACCTCTGCTAGGGACAGCCAGCACCACACCTCCCACCGACACCCTGCAAAGCCCCGGGCTCTGGGCACTGCAGACAGCAACCATAACAGGAATAACCACAGGAGCGCCTCTTAGAGTCACAGAATGTGATGGGTTTGAATAGACCTTGAAGATAAACCAGTCCCAAACCCCGTGCCATGGGCAGGGGCGCGTCCTACTAGACCAGGTTTCTCAAAGCCTTGAACTGCCAGGACTGGGGCACCCACAAGCTCCCTGGGCAACTTGTTCCAGGGCCTCACCACCGCCTCAGCAGCGTCCCCTCTGCTCTACCCTGAGCACACACGGGGGAGGCTATAAAAGCTGTGAGGCAGACGAAAGGACTGACTTGGCCTTCTC
>VYXF01000487.1:272454-282586 GCA_013397295.1 Polioptila caerulea | reverse complement strand
CCGCCGGCCGCGGAGCCGGGGATTTCGGGGGGGGATTTAACGACTGTGAATGTCTGTCGCTTAATGACGGGTCAGGGCAGCCAAGCTTTGAGGGTCAACAACGCCAGGTGCTNAGACCTTGGAATAGACTGCCCAGGGAGGTGGTAGTGTCCCTGTCCCTAAAGAGGTTTAGGAAAAGACCACACGTGGCACTTGATGCCATAGCCTATTTGACATGGTGGTGTTGGGTTAAAGGTTGGATTGATGATTTCCAAAGGCCTTTTCCAACCTAACTGGCTCTCTGATTCTCTAGCAGCAGACAGTTCTATGTGCCAAGATTTCCTAATGACCTGGCCAGGGTTCTCCTGTGGCACGCAGCCGTGTCCTGGGGAGAGGGACATCCATGCCAGGTGGATCCAGGACAGTCAGTGTGGCAAGGGGAAGGGGGTGAGTGGCCACCTGTAACCACCTTCCATGGACACATACTTACTGCCACTGTACCACCTCCTGTTCCTGCTCACTCCGTGCTTCCCAGCTCCACTTGCCTGCAGACCCCTCCCCAAGCAGAGCCTGCTCTTTGCCATCCTCCTCTCCATCCACAGAGTGTCCCTCTGATTCCTCACAAAACAAGTGCAATGCTTTAACCTCACGTGCAGTGGGACACCACCCCTCAGCCCCACACCTGCCTCCATTCCTTTATTGGAGTCTCCTCCAGCAGAGAGGAGCCAAAACCAGGTGGGGGAAGCCACATCCACACTGCAAGTTAAAGACAGCTTCCACCAGGCCAGGATGGATTAAAGACAGCATCACGCCTTCCCCCAGACTCAGGCACTCACCAGAAGAGACCATCCCCTGGACAAGCCACCATCACAGCCAGCACTTATCACATTACTGTCGCCCTTATTTTTTCAGGTTTCCTAATGTACTTTCTAACTCAATGTTTTCGTAGCTTCTAGTCCGTTTCCCATGTGGAGATGCTATTATTAGAAGTTTGTTTATGTTAAGACAAAGTCGCTAGAAATTCCTTCTCTTGGGAGTGGAAAGTAACTGATGGACAATTGCCTTGACCAGTGGGATGGGAGAGGTGTCCAGCTTCTCCTCCAATCCCTGGTCTGTGTAAAAATACTATATAATATGGAATCAGATAATTAATAGAGCCCTTTCAGCCTTCTCTTGAGAACGTGTGTTGTGTGTGTCATTGGGAGTGACTCACAGTGACACATTACCTTTAGCATGCCACAGCAGTAGGCACAGAGGAAGGTAAAACCATGCCAGTCCAGACAAGGCCATGTGATGACTGAGCCTCTGGTTGTACATAAACATTCTACTGCTCCACTCTTGACCTGGCCAGCACCCCCCCTAAGGCTGTGGAGTGAACTCACACTCGTGAGAGGCTGCCTCACTGAAAGGAAGCATCTCCACACCTCAATGACTCCCTGTCTGGAAAGTGGTCCCTTTTATCAGGGATACAGTGTGTAAGCCTTTGCTTTATTTTTCTTCTTCATAGGCTAACCAAGTTTCATACTATACCCCTAACCCACATAACCTTTCTCCCTTCTTTATCCAAAATGCTGGAATTTGGGATTGTCTTCTTTTTGTTTACCTGACAAATATTCTACATCTCACTGTATCTTATTACCTAAAGCCTAACACTTTTTTTCTCTCTCTGTTTAAGTACCAAGCTGATTTTTATTTCTCCTCCCTCAGCCTCCTGTTGGTTTGTAACCTGTAACCCTTCTCAGCATCAATGATGTATGGGATTCCCAGGCAGGTGGCGTGTAAGGTGACTGGTGAGCCTGTAAACATGTAGACTGAAGACAGCTCCTCAAGTTTTTCCCAGATGCACACTCTGGAGGAATCTAGAATCTACCCATGGCTGTGCCGACCCAGAAGAAAACAACAAAAAAATCCAACCGGCCAAGAAATAACAAAAACAAAAAAATCCTTTCTCTTTCCCTTGGAATGTCCCCCCATGGCAGGGACACAGCTATTCCAGTACAGAAAGTACACTAAGCATGTGAGGCTGACAGGGGATATCCATGAGCCTGTAATATTTGGGAGGTAGGAAGTACTTGGTCAGAAGGGTGGTTCCATTTCTTTTCCTCCACCACAATCTGTGCTATTAAGTCACGCTCTGTTCTTGACCCACATAGTGGATAGCAAAGTGTTGTGATAGCACAGATCTTCTGCCTAAGTTTTCTTATATTTATTTTCTTATGTTTATTCCTATTTTTTCCTATACTTGCTATCTACCTAGTAAGAGTATAGCATAGAGCTTGTTAACCTTTGTGAACACTAAGCCTTAGCATAATCTGCTCTTCTTGTGAGCCAGAGTGAATGGAGAAAGAACAACCAGGCTGCATCAACAGCTGCCGTCTCTATTAAAATATTCTCCAAGGCTCTCAGCCCTGGAAATCACCCAACCCTGAAAGCTACTGAAAGGATGATCCTAATGATACCAGCTTGTAATTCATTACCAATTTGTTCTGACAAGTGGAAAATACCTGCCCAAAGGTTTTTTTCCCTTAAATGTCCACATTCCAGATTCTGTGCACTCTCCATCCTACATGCATGTCCGTGTGTTCTCTGGGGGAGAACAAACTCACTGTGAGGATTTTTTTGAAGTATCTCTGTATGATTAGCATTGGTCAAGAATTTTTTATGCATATTGCAATAACATTTTCTCTGATAACTCATCAAGATTTTTCTTCTATAAACAATATTCTCACATAGGAAATTTCCACCATTTAAAAGGAAAACTGTTAAAGGCTGGTTAGGGATTTATTACAAGCTTATTTCAAACCAGAACTGTTATGCCTTTCATGATTTAAGCCCAGAAGCACTGTGCATTCTCCTCCTATGCTAGAATAGATGGCTACAGGCTCCTCCTACAGATACCACAGTGCTTATTGACAAATAAAAATACATTTCCATCAAAAACATTATCACTGACTAACCCAGAAAAGAGTTCACAGAAGTGGGGATTCAAATACATTTACCTTTGATGTTAATATAATCTCAGATTTAAAGTGCTTTAGCAGTAAACTCGCTATTTCTTTTTTAAAAACCCTTTTTTTATGATTTTAATAATTTGGTTTTAAATGTCAGCAAATATTCTAGTTTGATATTAAGTCTTAATAGTTTTTTTAAGAAAAAAGAAGATTTATATCAGAAAATCTTGGCTCTGGCTCTAATTTTTTTAATTGATAATGAGGAAAGATGTCCTCTAAAGCAGAATATCGTGCTCCCATTTAGTCAGAGGTGAAAAATAAAATCCTACTGACTTTTCTCAGGAACAAATTACACTATTTGCTATGCTGTTAGCTGTTTTATCTTGGCCACATTCCCAGGGAGAATCAAGGCATTTTTCAGTTCCTGAGAATCAGCCTCATGGGATAGAAGTAAACACTTCTATTTCCTTCAACAAACAAGAGGTTACTGGTCTGTAGGTGGAAAGACAATCTTACTCCCTTTTATAGCAAAGCATGCCAAACCGTGCTTTAGCCTAATGTGATCATGCTGGATTTCCATTAATTTCAAACCCAATTAAAAGGGAATTGCAAGAAGATAGGATTTGCTATATCAAATCTCTCGGGATAAGAAACTGCAGTTTAAGAATCGTGACAAATAGGATATATTTCAGGATAGCAGTTTGTTACAGAAATAAGAAGAAACCTCTTAGCACAAAATCCAGCTGAAAATCACCCGTGACTACTCCTGTAGAGAAGTACAGTAATAAAGGATGAGACACAAGATGAATTGTTTTAGGATAGCATTCATGTAATAATTTAGCACTTGGACAAGTATGTGTTGACCTACATTCAAAATGTGCAACTGCTGCTGCTGCTTGTGATAATAAAACTCTCCATAACAAACCCCTGCAATGCCAGGGGCTTATATTTTTCAGGAAGAAGGCAAGGCTGGCTCTGTGCTGCATGTCATTTTTATTCTGTGTTTGTGCTTTGCAATGTTAGATTTCATATTTCTTTCTAAAAAAGAAAAACAGTCAGAAAAAAACAACTTTTAGAAGTTTGTTAGCAATTGCATAAGACTGAAAGAGACATGAGTAGTCTGGGTCCTGTTCAAATCAGTGGAATTTTCAAATGCTAGTGATCAAAATGCTTGTATTCTCAAGAGACTTAAAATGTCAAGTAGTATCAGTATGCTTTCTGATTTCTAAGCTTTAGCCTACATTCTGTTCATACCTCCAAACTTTTTCAAGCTTTTTTCCACAAACATAAGATTTTAAAGTTTTTTAATTTTCTTTAATAAAAAAGCTGCACTTTTCCTGAAATCTCAAGACTCTCTGTACTGGAACTTTAGGAAATACACTAAATAGCATAAATCTCACAGTAAAACTGTAATATTTGGCAACACTGCATTTCTGGCACAAATACATGATTATTGGCAGGTTCACTTCCGCTGTTACCAGGTGTGATACTCCTGTAGAGAAAGCTTCTTCAGCATGATGACACAGCTTTTTCTGAGAAGGGAGATTCCAGTTCTCTACTGGGAGATCTTGTCATCTAGTCATCTGCAGAACCAAACCAGTCAGTGAATGTTTAGGATTGGACAGGGGTTAGCTAAACTGAGCATTTCTGCTATGCCATGAGATTACTAATGAAGTTCAAAACTGTTTATTAGAAGCGGAGAAGAACAGCTTTATCCCCTCTTGTCAGTCACACTGCAAAAGTATGCCTACACTGCTGGGTGACCATTAATATTGCACTTGAACTGGGAGCACAATCTGTAAGCCTCAATAAACAGAAAATCTTTTATCCTTTTCTAGTGAACCTTCAGAAAAGTCCTGTGAATTTTCAGGCATAACACATAAATTACTTTAATTATGATGTGCATGGTACAAGTCTGAAGATATTTCATTATATAAACTGCCAGTGCAAGGAACCAGCCACATCTAGAGACAGATGTCAAAAAGCAGGTAATTTCTTGATTTCATTAAGGAAAACTCCAAGAGATGTAAATTCCCTAGACACAACTACTGGAAAGCATAATATCCATGAAGTTAATTCAAAAATTCCCAGTGAAGCTCCTGCCGGCTTTTTCTGCCTAAATAAAACCTCTCAGCGAATGGTCCTCAGCCTTCAGAGTGCCTCATGCACCAAGACTAAGCAAACCATACCTCAGTTTTCATTTTCTCTTAATTTTCTCAGTTTTTTTTGTCCTCAGGTATAATTTTCTTCTGGCATAAATAATCTTGGTGACTTAGGGCTTTAAATCTTTCCAATGCTGTGCATGCTTTAAAGAAAAGATGATAATTCTCTGCTGGACAAGAATTGTTGCTTTCACTGCTGCTGTGACTCTTTCTCTGCAGTTCAGGCAAAGTTTAGGTGAAATCTTTCACCAGTCTAGTACAACTTCTGGAGTCAGAAAAATAATATGGAGTACTGAAAGAACCATATAAAATATTGATTTCCCTCTACATCACCAAAACCATCAACGCATGGTGTGGTTTAGCCTTGAAGGCAATGTTGTTAGAAAGAGTCTCACAAAATATTTGTTTTCTCTGACACAAAGACAGAAAATTGTCATCCTTTCAAAGTCTGCATGTACTTTACATTCTCTTCTGGCTCTTTATGCCTGTTTTACATTAAACAAATAGGAAAAAAAAATATATATTTTTTTTAATACTTTTGGAACTATATTATACTCTTCTGGCCCTACAGTCCAAATCTTAGAGCAACCTGGGAAAACTCAGTTCTGTCACAAGCAATTAGGATTTGGTAGGTATTCAGAAAGCAATGCGACCTTGCACAGGGATCCTCCCCGATATCTGCACTAGACTGGCAGTCTGGTCTCCTGCAGATCCTTGGAAACCATGGTTTCTCACAGTTCTAACTTCAGGGCATAAATGTATCATAAAGACGATCATGGCATATCAGGCTCTGATTCTGTCTACTAGAGCAATCAATACATTTTTAAGGTTGCAGTGCTTGCAGTTTGGACACAATCTGTGAATTTTTAAATTTCTTTTAATTTTTAAAGACATAGTACTGTTTACATAAGAGAACTAAATGTTACATTTCCATCGTGAGATCCTTGGTGCCCCCACTGACTGGAGAGAATATTGCAATGTATTCCTTGGACTGGGATTTCATTCTTATATCTCATTTCAGGCATTATCTCAGGAGAATTCATTAGCTGTTGCTCATGCAACACGTTTACTTTCTTTATAAGAAGAATAACTGTTCAACCATAAGTAAAAATTTTCTAAACAAAAACATAGATGCTTGAGTCACCCCATTTGCTGCTCTTGTAATTTAGTTTTCATTACTTCTCTGGATCTGTGTGCACACTTGACATAGCTGGAAAACAGGAATTGTAAGCTTTCAAACTGAAAAGGCAGAAGAAAAACAAGGAAGATGCATCCAAACTTAGTGATTTTCTTTTTTTTTTTTTTTTTTTGACAAACACCATTTGTCTGTGAGTCAGTTCGCTGATCTGTATGACATTTACATAAATATTTACCCAAATCAACAGGGTTTGTGAATCTTCATGAATCATTGTTGGTGAAACACTTTGTAATCTTTGCATGAAGTGTAGCACACGCATTCAGAGTATGAATCTAATTAATGCAGAAGATGAATGAATAGTTTTTTTTAAAAATCACCTTCTTTTTCTTGTTTGAAATTGATTTTAAATTTTTCTTTTATAAATGCAAATCTTTCTTTTTCACACAGACATAATATGTTTGATACACATCTTGGTGATGATTAGGACACAGTTTCAGCATATTTGAGTTTGTTCACTTTTATTAAGAGAAAAAAAGCAGGTATTGCTAACAATATAGTATTTGAAGTTCCTGTCTATATCACTTTATTTTACTCTTTCTATGGAGAAATATCCACCAGAATGATTTAAATGAAAATATTATAACATTAAATGTCCTTAACTCATATGTAGATGAAGTCTTTTCTGGCAAAATTCTTTGCTTCAAGAGATGGATGAACTAAATGAGCATACTGGCTGCTTCACTTAGCTGTCATCTCTCCTAAGGCTCTGTGAGTAAGCCTGACACTCTTCATCTCTCACCATCATCTGCATGCTTCTGTTAGTGTCTCCCATGTTAAACTTTATGGCATCTTCAGTCAAAGAAATACAAATGAGGCAAAGTGTTGGACTGGAAATGAACAAAATTACTAGGAGATTGGTTTAAAAAATTATCCTGAAGCTTGTGTGCACACAGCCCTAGTTGCTATAATGTATGTGTGAGAGCCATATAATTCCCCATCGCAGGACACTCTGTATTTGATGCTTGTCCTAAGGCAGGCACAAAGTATTGCAAGCTGACAAGAATCTCCTCAAAAGGGGCAAGTGAGGAAATTTGAGAACAGCCTGAGAAGCTTGTCATTTGTGGAGAGAGTAGCCTATCTCATGCTGAGTGAAAACTAGAGGGATTGATAATCTGAACTACAGATTTTGAAAACTGAGGTAAGAAAGTTCCTTATGTAAATAGGGAGGGTTTTCCTATTCCTTCCTTATACTTTCTTACGACAAATTTTAAGATTATTCCAGCAGTACTAGGATTGTTAGGTAAAACAGTCTTTCTCTTGTCGATTTTAAGTCAAAGAATACAAGTGTAGCTAAAGTATTTCTGCCACCTCTGTATTGTCAAAAAAAGAAAAATGTTACTTTTTAAAAAGGAAATAAAATAATACTATAAAACCATTAACTAAAATATAACTCCTTATGGTGCACTTAATAATGCTTGGGTGGCACATTGTCTGAGAAAAGTGCTGGGTAGTGTCAAAATAGCTTCTTCACAAGGACACAGCACATGTCCTTGTTATCAATTTTGTCTTTATCAGTAATTTCTGTAACAGCAAGAGCTTCTATCCAAAATAATAAGGGACTTGAGCTTTTGATTTTTCACCAATATCTGAGCAAGGTATGTTGCTATCTGTTTTTTCTGCTGTTTCTGTCACCTTCTTTCTAATGCTAAATTAATCATGCAGGTGACCTTGCTTGTTTTTATTAAGCACAGCAGGCTGTATGAGCTATTGCTGGAAAAGTGTGACATTGCTCAACTAGTGGGGTCCTACATCTATTTTTTTCTAATATGGTTTCACTACCACTTCTAAGTACAGGCTGTATTTCTGCTGTCATGCACAGTTTCTTTCATTTGACATCAATTAAAAATAATTATGTCATTAAAAGGAAAGTACAGCATAATAAAATATTCTGTAACTGCTTATAAGCAGAAGAGCTTTTTATAAAATGCTGGGTTGCCTCAACTTTCCACGAAACAATCATGCGAATAGTTTGAGTCATAGTAACCTGGGTAGCTTCCATACATATTGAATAAATGGGTACATCAAAATGAAATTTGACAACAAGGGTCTTAAAAAAATCCAGGCAAGTCTGAAATGGCACTGCATGACTACAGTACAGCTATGTACCACTGCATGATTCCAGAGAATGGGCAGGAGGCCATCTGGAAACTCCAAACATGTTAGTCTGATCCCCTAAGTTTGCCACAACAGTAAGGGAACAAGTCAATAACGCTTTCCATCTTACATTTTGAATTCCTCGATATTTGTGAACAAGAGCACGTCGTCTAGAAAAGTAAGGCTACTTCTGTAGCAAGGATCTGGCTTTTCATGTTCATGTTTCATCTCACATAATTATGAATGAATTGTCTTACAAATCTCTGTTCCTAGATTTATTTTGGGAAGCATAACCGAACTCTGCTCCTGAAGCCCCTGAAAAGTCCCCCAATTTAGAGTTTATTCTGTTCAGACATCTTCTGACCTGCGGTACATCCTCTGGCCTAGTGCAAGAGAAGCTTCTGACAGATGCAGGATCTAAGAGCAATGATGTGATGTGTTGGAGATGGACATCGTTGTGATACAGTAATTAGAAACACTGCCCTAATGCAGGAGACGGGAGAAAGAACTACTCTCTAGTTGCATCGATGCATGGAATTAAGCTTGAAAGATTACTTCAACGTGCAAAGCATGATGCAAATAAGAGAAGAGGTGGTGAAGCTGCAGTCTGATACTGGCTGTTGAGTTGTTCCATTGAGTGTCTGGCCCCGTTTGCTGATGGACCACACAGCTGCAGTGGAGACTGCCAGGAACTCCTCTGTCCCTGCCACTCGATCAGCTCTGCAGGGCACAGCACCTGCCAGCCAGGTGTATCAGGCATGCTGATGGCAGGTGGAAGAGAGACTACATAGCTCTAGCTAGGAGGAGAATTAAATCCCAGTCAGCTTTGCCTTAAGACATGAACAGTGCTTCCTAGTCATTTAACGTTTAACGCAACGACCCAAGTGTTTTCGACATACTTCTTGAATGTGATAGCTGATTATGGGATCAAAATGACTGAACAAGGGAGATTCAGAAGAAATTAAACCATGTCCCTGAAATAGGCATGCAGAAAGTTATTTTCAAATTAGGCATAGAAAACACTTAGAAAAATAGGTTAATTAGCATTTTAAAAGGACTTCTGAAAACATGAGACTATTGGCCAAGGTTGGGATGAGAACGTGGCCTGACAGGCTGCTCACAGCTTCAAAGGAACATCTGGACAGATGCATGCAGCAGTAAGGATGAATGAAACACAGACTACTTGCCTACTGGCAGTAGGTACTTCACTAGGCAACTTTAAATGATTCTGTGGACGCTGCAGACAACAGCTGTTGTTCTCCTATAGGGGAGAGCCTATAAATAGAACGACATGCTTATGATCCCGATTAGCTGACTTTAAACTCTGAAGATCAAAAGCCTTCAGGATATACTGCTGGGGGAGAAAGGACACTAAACTGCTTGACAGTTCGGTGGGTTGAGATATGGAGGAAGGATACTGGCTCGCTGATTACTACCCCAGCCAGCCGGGACCTTAACACCTCGGAGATGTTCCCCGCTTTCCTTCAGGACCTTAACCGTACCATTGTGGCTGGACTCCCCTGAAGCGCAGACAGGTATCGCCTTTCCCTGGCGAGCGCGGCCAGAACGAGGTGGGGGGAAGGTCTCGAAGTCCAGGGATGAGAGGCGCATCCTGCGCTGGCGGCCGGGGGCCGCTGGCGGGCGGCGCGCAGGGAGCGCCCACGCGCGCGTTGGCTCCCGGCCCCTTCCCCTGCCTGCGGGGCGGGTTCGGGCCCCGCCGCAGCCTCCCCCCGCGCTCGCCGGTAGGC
>VYXF01000487.1:245439-272336 GCA_013397295.1 Polioptila caerulea | reverse complement strand
GTCGCTTAGCGACGGGAGGCGGCTCCGGGCGTCGCACCGCAGCTCCCTGCACCGCTTCCCTCCCTCGTTCTCCGCCCGGCGGTGGGAGAGAAGTTTTGCCCCTCTGAATGCGGGACGCTTTATGGGACGATCTTGCGGCGTAAGGAAATTTGGTGGCTCTGAATGGTTTGCGCATTTGGGGTATTTGTAGTTGATTTTTTAAAAAATTAATTTAATTTAAATTTCATCTAACGGCCCCGTCCTGTATCATTGCACAGGAGGAGGCCGGCACTGGGCGGCCGCCAGGCGCCCGGCTCTGCGGCTCCGCAGTGGGCTCCGCGCCCTGCCCTGCCCCGCAGCCCGCCCCGCGCCGGGCCGCTGGCCTGGCTTGCCCCGCCGCACCTGCCCGGGGCTCTGTGCACCTCACTTACACCAACGTGTGCACATGATAATGATGACTTCTTTTTTCCACGGCACTCTCTTCTTCCCCGCGTTCCCTTCATCCCCCCACATGGTCATTGTGCATTGAAGTTACAGTTGCTCCGAGTTTATTCCAGGATTGATGTCTTTGATGTTTCCCTTTGTCCTCACCGTTTCTGCCTTTATTACAATTTCTTTTAAAATGCCTAAAAGAGGGTAGGGAAAGTGTATGTCAGAATGGGGGCGGTGGGAGAGAGGGAAGAACAACACCTTTGTCCCGATTCAGTCAACTCAACAGTCAGATCACAACAAGCTAATTTTTTTGTGACAAAGGCATTTGAAACAAAGAAGCCATTTTAGACACTGGAAGAAATTTATTTTGTGGTTGGCATGCTTTAGTAAATGCAGGTTTTCTGGATTTTTAGTAAATCCATTCTTTTCTCTTCTGCTCCCCCTGCCACCTTCTCCACTGCCCATTATTCTAATTTATCCTAAAATGAAATAGAATTTAAAAAATAGAATCTCGAATATCCTGCATCATCCCTGTGCTCTGCAATAAGCTTACTGATTGCCTTCCGTTCCAAACGTTTCATTGCATATTTTTAAAGAATGTTATTTGGTACTCATAGACTGATGAATAGTTGAATCAGTTGAGTGTGATAAGAACATCTCATCTCCCCAGGAACAGAACAGAAAAAGCCTCATTATGTGTAGTAATTTGGTAGGTGTTGCAGATTTATATATATTTAGCAAAGTGCAGGTTCAGATGAGACTTATTGATTCTTAGGAGAACCTGCTTTTCTCTGACTGTCTTAAAAAATGTGGGCCACTGTGTTGCCAAACAGAACAGGTGGAGTTATATCTAGAAATATCCTTTGACTTGTTCAGTTCTCATAATCTGCGTATCATTTTAAGCAATATTTCAGCAAAAACTAATGCAAAACTACATTGCTGTAGCAAATGACTTATCATCAAGGCTAATAGAAGCTTAGAGACAGGAAGCCTATGATTTTCAAGAGTGAAATCATGTGACAGCATCAGATGCTGTATGTATCACTCTAAACAGAAAATGGGCTGAAGATGATGCCAGGAAAGCAGCAAACAATGGGAAAATCATGCGACAGAATGCATTCATTAACTTTTCTACTGGCTCACTGATACACAGTAAAACGTTCTGCTAGTGCAAAAACCCTCTATGGCTGGGCACATAACCCAAGTGTCTGTGAATCCTTAGCCAGCTCAAGTTTTGAGACAGGGCTTTATTAACCATGGGACAACATCACATTAGCTTCACTGACATGTGTGAACCCAAGAATTTCCTGTCATCCAACAACTTCCTGTCGCTCTTGACAGGGAATTGCAGCCCCCCTGAGCTAAGCTATACTGAAGTGGTAAACTTCAGGGCTATGTTGCATTAAGTGATTATTTTGTTATCTATCATCTTCCCTGCACAAACAGACTTGCTGCTGGCTGCAGGGAAAATGCTGTTGCACAAATGCTGGCGTATGTAGGGCTCCAGACTGCTGCTAGTATTTAAATAATCTTGTATTTTAAAGTTAAGCCGTGATCAGCTATAAACCAATTTAAACAAAAATAATGTTCAGTTGTACAGTCAGGGCATTATAACGATACAGAGTCAGGCAAGCTTTATTTTTCCCAAGGGGTCATTTGAAGTGTTGGCAGAAAATTGCAAGAAGAACAAGCTTGGGTTGCTTGGAGATCAAATCTTGTTGGATTTAATGCCCTCTGGCTCATAAGACTACATTTTAATATTTTTTTATGGACATCTGCTCAGCTTTCTTGATTGGAAAGCTTCTTTCTTTTGTCATTCCTTTTAAATCCTTTGCTTGGTAATGCAGGGCAAAGGACTGCCTGAAATATGTTACTCTTTGAATACAAGCTTTGGGAAAGAGGCTTGAAAAGTATGCTCTAGAGCAGAACTTACTGGAATATTGAGAAGGAAACCAGGTGGTAAGATTCCAAACAGGCAATAAGGATAAAGCAAGGAAAAATAAAATAAAAGATGAGACTGATGTAAAGAGATGTGGAGAATATTTGTGGTCATACAGGGCTGTGGCTATGGTGACTGTGGCTTAGCATCCTCAGCATCCATCTAATATGACGTGAGCTCGGCCACCAAACTGAGCTCGAGTGCTGAGCTGTGCTGTACCACAGGATTTGCCAAGCCTGAGCTGGAGGTGGAAATTTTGCTTGTTCCTGCCAGGCAGTGGAAAGGGAAGTATGACAGCAGAAGCTGTGGGAGCAGCTTCCCGAGTCACTACTTAGTGGTACGTGGGACTGCGTGAGCGCTCCTTTTCAAGGCAAAGCAAGCATTTTAGTGACAAACTGACCTGCCTGGCTTTGCCTTGAGACACATTATGGATATGTTTACACTAGTGATTTGGCTTGCATCCGGCTTAGGTATCTGACACATCCTCCAAAGACCTTCTCCGGTTGCCTTGCAGTGGTTCAGGTCTCAGAGCAGTCTGGCTGCAAGAGATCTGAACTCTCCCATTGAAACTACACCAGGACTTCTGCTTTGGGAGTGTTCCCATTCAATTGCTGAGCCTTTCATGAAAGACACTGGCTTTATCTTAGAGTACCTCCCAGCTGTAGTCTAGTGAGCAGTTCTCACCCACTTTAGCATGAAACCAGTGAAGAGCCCCACACCAGCTTCATCAGCGTCAAGCGTTTCTGGCAGTTTGTTCTGGAGCGCAGTATCCTACTCCTCTGCAAAATGTGAGCAAACACTTCTCAGCTTTGTGTTACAGCCGAGAGGCCCTTCAAGAAGATAGTTCCCAGCCCTCCCAGTAGTTAAAGTACCTGAGTGAAATGGAGCAATTTGGCATAGTGTTTTTACCTCCTCCTAATCTGTCTGCAGATCTGCAGGCTGAGCACTCCGTTCTAGTTCAGACAAATACAGCCGCAGACATCAAAAGGAGCCTGGAGAACAGGAGAAATATAGGAGCTACAAAGACTGGAATTGAAATCAATTGACAATATAAGCAGGTGAAATTGCAACTTAGAGCAAAATTAGGAGGTGCAGTAGTGGTCCTCAGGACTGTGTCTGTAGGAAACTGTGTACCTGTGAGTTCTTCCCTCTCTCGTAGGAAATTACTTCACAGGCATTTTTACTCTAAATATAGATGTCTACACTAATGTTTTTCAAGCAAACCTCCCAGCTTTTGTTCTTCACCTTTCTTTGTGGACTAGTTTTGGAGCACCTGATAATAAATAGGTGAAAATGTTTTTCAAACTGCAATCTGGTATTCAGCCCCAGGGACCTGGTTAGAGATACTCAAGCATCTATGTAGGGTGTTTTGTTTAAAAACAAACTGCCTTTCCCCACGCTATGCAGTTTCTATTTCAAGTGCTTGGCAGCAGCATTTCTGTTGGTGTGTGCTCTGCCCTGATTAGCTGTATTTTCTGCAGTAGGTATGTAATTTTTCAGGAAAGGATACTCGGGTAAATTAAGGGACAAGACCAAACCCAAAAGAATCAGTTATGCAAAGTCCTGTCTCCACAGCTCTCTTTATCCTCCTTCTAACCTGGCCATGGTTAACCAATGTTTTCTGATGGTGCATAAGAAGGAAAGGCAGTCTTTGCAAAGAAAGCTTGTATGTACAGCTGGCTATCAATTTCACAGACATAGGAGTCATTCCTTAATATATATGTATACCATCTGCCATTTAAGTCCCTATTGTATGCCTGTGCCCGTGTCTGCCAAAAGTGAACCAGTAAGTTTCCTAGGACCCCAAAACTGATGCTATTATACTTGCTCAGCTGAGCAAGGGCTTCTGTGGCTACACATTGCACTAATGATGAAAAGAAATTTTCTAATTATTTTTATTTCTTCTTTATTTTTGTAGTAGTCTCATTCATATATTTGAAAAATAGAATTAAATCCCCACCTTTCATTTTCTTCCAGGATGACTTGGATGTTGAGACTTGATCATGGCGTAGCAACAATTTGTTACTACTCTGATAATTCTTGCACAGTCATGTGCGTGTGTGGGTGATGAAAATTGGGCCCCTTACAGTACAAAGCTGTCCTGTGGTCATGGAGACTATAGTCCTCTTCTGGTAGGCAGTTATAAGAGCAAGTCTCTCATTCCTTCTCCCACTCCACTCTCACAAAGCCGTACCCATATCAACATTGGCTTGGATGTGTGCCATCAAACAGGTTGTTCTTCTGAAACACTAAAAGCAGTGTGGGGTTTGTTAATTTCGGGCTTGCTAGGCCCTCACGCTGTCAGTGTTAAAGCAGCCTGAAGAGAACAGATGGGTTGAAGGAGGAAAAAAGGAGTTCTTACTGAACTGAGTGAGGAAGGGAAAGAAATGGTGGTGCTCCCAGAAGATGACATAGAAAACAGGACATACCATAAGCACAAATTAGAAAAAGGCCACACAACTTAGTCCCCACTTTTTCAAGCAGGACTACAGCAATATCTCCAGTGGTCTGAGTTGGTCACATTCTTTGAATCTCATTTGTCCTGACCAGCATGTGCTACATTGTACAAGTTACTATCTCAAGGATAAGATCAGTTCATACTACTGAATTATTATGGGTGTATCTGCTCCAAGAGTTCTGGAAATTTGTTTAATGTATTTCCTTTTAGAAGTTTTTCTATCACTTTACACTTATGAGGTTAAGAGTAAGACTAAGAAATAAAAGTATGCCCACTTTTCTAAGTAGAAAGAGACATTAAAGGAAGAAGATTTTCTGTGTTGCAGTGTATTAAGAATAAATGCTTTATGGCAGTCCTGTCAATCATCCTGTCCTAGTCTCTATTCCTCTTGGCTCCACTTTGTTCCTCTTCTCCCTCGGTAATGTTGTTGCAGGAACAGTTTTCAGTAGTCTTCACGTTTCTTCTTTCTCTTTTCTTCCTGTATGGTCTTCTTCCCTCTTTCCAGTTTTCTACTATCAAATCCTTTTCTGTCTGAACATGGGCACCCAAAAGAAAGTTAAGGTCTGAAAAAGCAGGAAGTGGCAGATGAAAGAAGAGCACCACAGCACGTTGTACTTCCCTTGTCACTCACTTTTTTTTTCCCACTTGATTGAGAAAATACATTTTGTGTGATTACCACATAGGGATGGTTCCTACACCATGCTTGAAAATGTATTTCATAAGTCTTGCTTAACAGCTGCTGTAAATTCATTGACATTCAAACCATTGTTTCCATCTTTACCTTTTGCAGATCTTCATCGCCTTTTCCTCTTACTTTGTCATGTTAGTGTGGTGTTTGTGTTAATTTATCCCTCGTTTTTATGATGTCCCTGTCTCCAAACTCTATCATAGTTTTCTTTCTCCATTGCTTATAGAAAGAAGCAATGTTTGACGCTACTTGGAGGTATCTTAAGCTACAGAAAGGTGAAGGGAGTCTTAGTGCAGTCATTTTTACAGTTGTTCACAGCTCTTCTTAATAGAAGTAAAAGTTTAGGAAGACACTTGTGACTCTTCCAAGTTGAGCTGATACTAGCTGGTACATAGGCCAGTCTGGATAACAGATTTGAATAGATGCCCTGGAGTGATTTGTTGTTGTTGTTGTTGTTGCTGTCGTTGTGTTGCCATTCAAAATTTTTCCCTAAAGAAGGGCTTAAACCTGGTTCAGCCAGAGCATGGAGTTTGCAATTCATATTAGAGAAACTTTAGAAAAAGTTTCAAGTTTCTGTGATAGAACAGATTATTTCTTCCACTTCTCCTCACTTCAGACATTGGTAAAACCAGAGCAATCTATCCTGCATGTGTCCTGGGCAGCAAATGCATAACTAATACTTCCAACAAGGTCATGTACTTGGAGTTGTCCTGATTTCCTACCTCCTGGGATGCAAAACATCTCACTGAGTGGAAACCAGGAGAATAAATTGTAGGCCATGAAGTTTGAAAAGTAACTGCAGTGGGATTTTACATCTTCCTGCCTGCTGAATAAGTTTGTTCCTCTTTTATTGTGGTCCCCCTGCAGGCAGCCAACGGCTGGAGCATAACACTTACTGTAGGATGTTTATGGTTTCACAATGCTTATGGTTTCATGACATCATTTAACTCTCTGACTGCATGGGAGGTCATCATTCTTGAATCCTGTCTTAGTAAAATTGCAGAAGGAAGTGCAGAAACTCTCATGGATCCTACTTGCTCTACTTTTGCATGTCTGTCTCTTAGAGCTCTGTGGAAGTTTCCACTTCCTTGCCAAAGTAATCTGGTGAAATAATGGGAAAATGGGAACCACATGGAACAATTTTCTGTTAGATCAGTGTGAATTGTGTCTGATCTTCACTAGATTCCTGGGTAAATAAATAGATTTATGCTCCTCTAGCTCAAAAGCTGAGTTTGGCTTTTGTCCTGACACCTATGGTACCCTTGTCTTAACCTTTTTTGGGGGGAAGGGTCAGTTAACAAACTAAATCTCAGTCCTTAGTTTTACATGCTTTCAGGCTGATACTTTGTGTGAGGTTGTATTAGTCTGATGGCTGAGTTAACTCTGCTTGGTCCAAGAAAATATAACAGATGTTGGAAAGGTAGGGGCACGGCTAGAACAAGAGTCTCTGGTGTAAATCTATTGACATTGCAGATCTGTATGTAACCTGATGATAGGATGATGTTTCTTCCCCACAAACTACTATTTGTTAGGAATTGAAAGGGCTCTAAAGCAAATCTAGACTTCAGTTGGTTTTAGTGGCAAGGGAATACTTCATCTTTGCATTTTAATTTGTACCCTCCACTCATCTCTAGGCAATGGAGCGGAAACCAAAAAGGGAAGGAGAGCAAAAACACATCAGTCATCCACTTTTAGAAATAGTAGTTTTGGGGTTTTTTCCATGAAACTTCTGCAGTAATTAGCCTGGGAGGTAGCCTGGCAGCCTCTTTGTATTTTAAGTATCTAGCCTTGTAGGATTTATTCTAAACTTGAAGGATTTTTGCTACAAAGTGTGATGTTTTATTTAGAACACACTTCCTTGCAATACAAGCTGTTGTATAGAGTGTCTGGCAACAGAGCAAGCGGGCCAGAAACATTCCACAGCAAACCATGTAGACACAGGTGAGCCACCCAGATGAAGCTGCTGTTCTCCTGGGTGAACTCTTTAGTGGTCAAGTGAAAGCTCATGAGAAGTGACTAAAAATTATGCCTTTTCATAATATATGAAGGAGAGGGGCAGAGGAAGTTGCTATACTTTGAAGACTGCTTTCAAGCATGAGAATTCCGTTTTTAGCTGATATGTCATTTACTCAGTGCCCTTCTGGATAAAATACACTTTCCTCCATAGGTAAACTGAGCTTGTTAAGGATGGACACATTATAGACAGAGACAAGGCTTGGATACTTTAATTCTTGTTGAATTTAGGCATCTGATTACATTTCTACAAGTTTATGGTATTCTGGGTTGTGGAGGGCTTCCTCTATTTTTTACCTTGGTATTTATTATTAGAAATAGACTTATTATTAGAAATAGAATTATTAGTACCCAACAAAGTCTTCACCAGTGACCTGAAGTGACTTCATGTAGTTTTGTCCATTCTTTCCATCTTTCAACATTGTAATGGAGCAGAGCTAATAGAAACTGGAGAAAGTAGATCATTGTCACAGTTCTACATGCAAAGTGCATCTGTATGCAGGAACATTTCCTTTGTTGGATTTCTGGGATTTAGTTTGCTTTGAACAGTCAGGTAGAGAACCTCAGCCTTTTTCTTTTAAAGGGCAGAGATCTACAATGAAAGGTGGAGATGCTTCTATGATGCTGAGTTCTGGTTTGATGTTACCTTCATCAAACTGTGGGTTGTCATTGAGCCAAAATCTGCAGAGGAATTACAGCATGTAGGCTGAATTGAGAGGTGTTAGAGGTAACTTGCCATTTGAGGTTTGACAAGTAAGTTCTCTTGAACCCAAATACAATCCTACTTGACTGTCTCTTATGAAAATTGTAAGACCCTCTTGATCCTTCCTTATATTAGTAATTCTTTGAAGATACAGTAATGGACTGAAATGCTAAGTTAGAACTACAAAATTAGAGGTTTTCAAAGCACTCTTCTGCAGCTTGAGAGAAGCTGGGGGTTTGGTGCCCTCTGACCCCCCAACTCTTCTGTGATTTTAACCTTTTATTCAGGGTTCTTTTTATTTGTATTGCTTAATTGTGTGGTAGGTGCTTATGCTCACAGGACTAAAATTCAGTTAAATTTTACTGCATATCTAGCCTTGCCCTCACTCTCCTAGTGAAATACAGAAATGTAAAATGTCAATGTGTGATGGAGATTAGAGGTGTAAAAAATCTTATTACCTGTGACAGTCTCTTGACTGAAGTCAAGTCTTGCTTATTAGGGTCATCAATCAAGTGATACATTTTGTTCCAAGATTTTCCTCTAAAGAATGTTTGACATTGAATATAGCCTCACTTTGGGCACAAGGAAATGAAAATACCTTTCTGTACTGGATGGGAAACACACAAAACAGGCATCCACTTCTGGTCTCTAAGGTGAGTCGTGCCAGTGGCTGCCTCCATGGGAGCTAGTCAAAGGCACTTCTGAGCCAACACTAAACTTTTGAACTGCATGGAACAGGTGACCAGTTCTTGAGAGCTTTTCAGGCAATAGAGCCATTTCCCAGGATGCCCTCTAAGTTGGAGAGGTCTGAGCAGTGTTGTTGCTATAACATTCGAAGACCTGTAAATGATTATGCTGTAATTGAGATGAAGATCCTCTGTTTTTACTAGTTTGTAAAAATCACTTGAAGTGATTTTTATGCCACCTTTGGACATGAATGCAAGATGGAAGATACAAGTAGGCATGTGTCTGTTCCATGTGATAGCTGGATAAGCAACACTTGCTTAGAATTAGAATGGCTTACCAAACTGGGGTCCTAGAGTTTTTGGGGTTTTATTTGTATTTGGGGGTTTTATGTGTTGTTTGTTTGTCATTGGCATGACTCTTGTAGACTCTCAATCTTGAATTGTAGGACCATGATATGACTTGTTTATGTTCAGTTTCCATAGTGGAGGCTTTTGGTGGGAATGGTGGGGAGAGATGAGAGAGGGGAGGATTTTGTTGCATCCTAAAGCTCAGCTTGTTTCTTAGGAAACATTTCAAAGTATGCTGAGAAGTGGGTGGCTCTTAAACTGATAAAATTGCAGGCACTTGGGCACCCTGTCACTTGTATCTCTAAAGCACTATAGCACCAAGAGTATTTGGGTATAAAGCGGGATATTTGAGATCACCCCATGGGAGTGACTGTGGGGGAAGCAGAGAATCAAAGGTTGGAAGGGACCTCAGACTATCTCTGGCCTCTGAGCAACCTGTGCCACTGCCTGACTGTCCTCTTGGGAAAATATTTTTGCATCGTATCCAGGCTGAGCCTCTCCTGTTTAAGTTTTTGCCTGTTGTTTTTCCCCGTCCTGTCCTGCACTGCTGTAAAGACTCTGTCCCTTGACTTTTCAATGACATCCCCGTACCATAGGCACTGGAGGTGCTGTTATGTCCCTGCCTGGAGCTGAACAAGCTCATCTCCCCCACCTTCACCCCCATCATGCATCTGCTTAACTCTCTTAAATTTGTTGGTGTCTTTTGTGTATTGCTGGGGCCCCAAACTAGGCAGTGTCTAAATATGGCCCAGAGTGTTGAGTAGAGGAAGATAATCTCTTCCCTCAATCTGCTTACTGGCTCTGCTTGTTTTCATGCAGCCCAGAGTGCTGTTGTCTGTCTTTGCATCCTGCTGGCTTCCAGCCAGCTTGCTATCCTCCAGCACCTCAAGGGACATTTCATAATGTGCACCAGCTCTTCTTCCCCTTTCCAATTCTAGTTATCTCAGACTGGTGTTCGAGATACAGAATCACTAATATTCCCATCAGCAAAAGTAAAAGGAATATACAGTAGCAAAACGCTTTTGGTGACATGAGGCTCAAACCTATTTTCCCTCAAAAATAAATAAATGTAGGTTTTTGAGGTGAATGAGGAGTAGATGCCAACCCAGGATACCACTGGAAAGAAAAGTGGCAACCTGAAATCAACGTCATGGTGGTGGCATTCAGAAGAACATATTTTAAAACGTCCTTTAAACTGCTACAACTAAACTTTAAAAAAATTACTTGGTTTGAGTGTTTTTGGGGGTTTTTTTGTAATCTAATGATCCACATAGACAAAGTATTATATCTAGCCTGCTGACATTAATGTTTCGGATTTATTTTTTCTCTTAAGCACACCTATTCTTTCTTCATAATTGGAGTATAAATTTAAAAGTGTTTGCAATATACCAGGTTGCAAATACCCAGTAGCTTGCAAAACGAAGATATGAAGAGATGAAGGGAAGAACCTTGGATTTATATTTTACTCTGAAAATGTGGTGATTTATATTAAATAACTCAACTTTCCCCTGCAGCTGTATCTGCAGCTTTATTGAAGACAAACAAAGCAAACCCTCAGCTTTAGATAAAGAGGTGATGCTTAAGGCTTACTCTTGATTTCTTTAAGCCTCCAGCAACTGTTAACCTTTCAGATTGATGCATGTTTTTCTATATGACTAAAAAGATCAGGGAGTCACAAGAAATTCAAATAGTTGATGCTTATTTAATGAAGACTTCCTTTATATTTTGAGACAGATCTTGCAATAGTTTTATTGTTGTATGTGATCATAGTAGTACTGCTTCTCTTCCAAGAAAAGCTGTGGTTGGTTTTAGGACGAGAAGCTGCTGTCTCGTTTAGAATAAACTGGATGAGACAATTGGCAATGAATGGGTACGTGGGTGTGTTGTTGGAGGAAGTAGGAAGCTGCTTTGTGGAAGTGATGTGGTATGGGATAAAATCCTGCAAGCTGAGAATGTGAGCCTGTGGGAAACCCAGACTTCTTCCTCACTCCGTCATTCTCAATATAGAGCCTTAGAACATGAATGAGTCTCTTCATGTCAAAGGGCAAACTTCAAACATTGAGTCTAGAGGCTTTCTGTAGTTGTAGGTTCAAGCTACTTCTAGGGACTTAATGGAAGATTGCTAACAAAGTAAAATCTATTTGTCTTTAGACTTATATGAGCTGCATGACTTAAAATCAGGAAAATCTGAAAAACTGACTACAGAAAAAACGTATCTTGAGGGTTTCTTAGTAAAAAAATGTGTGTATAGCATGAAGCTGGAACATTTTCTTAAGCTGTAAAAAAATCCACAGCTACAAGTTCACATGAGTGAAACCACATAAAAGCAGAAACTCCGGCTCTGAGCAGTGGGTGGATGCCGTGGCCAACTGGCTGCTCCCCAGCACCTGCTGGCTCTGGGTGTCTTGCTCTCATGTCTTCACAATTTTGTATTCCGGTCTCTCCAAATCCTTAACTGCTGTCAGCTTCTCAACTGAATTGTATAATTGTTGTGCCCTTTCTTTCAACAAACTCATAAACATTTATTAACAAGATTATCACTTGTAGATGAGAATCTTTTTCTCATGTGTCTCTCCTTCCTACAAGTGGACCTTGGAAGTCTTCCTGATCTGCAGACATTCAAATTGCTGAGGAAGGTCTTTCCTAAAGGAAACAGGAGGCTGCAAGTCAAGTCCTTCTCCCTAAATAAAAATGAATATGTGACTTTTTTGTTTGGGTTGGGTTTTTTCCTAAGCACACCTAATGGCAAATGAGTTTTTTTGTAAATTCTGAATTGTCGATAGAACGTATCATCCTAAGCTAGGGCTGTTCCCTGAGATGCTATAACAAACTCACTGGAAGTAAAGTTTCACTTATGAGGAATCTATTACATTTTGAGATAAAAAGAGATTGGCAGAAATTAGGTCTTCTGGCTCTACAGGTTTATGAATAGTTGAACTTAGCTGTAAATTGTGGTAATATTCTTTTTTAAGAGTTTAAATAGTTGAGTCCTTCACAGAAAACCCTTACTGAACACCTCTAGAGGATCACTTATGGAGGTATATGGAAACAGAGAATGTTGCCCTCCAGTCCTACTTGTTTAAAGATGGCTGTAAATTCTCACCTGATACAACTTCTCAGATTATGCTGGATGTAAATAGCTTAATGCCATCTGTATGTGCATATTCACAGAAGTGAATTGCTGCAAGAACCACGGAGCATAGTGTCGATTTCTATCCCTGTACTTAGCAGATGACAGCATTTAGAAAGGCTGTCTGCCATACACAAAAATTAAACTTTTTACCTTATGAACCAAGACAGCAGCATAGATTCCTCATACTTTTGTTTGAGCTGGAAGTCTTGCCTCTGAATCTTAAAGCCCTCTTGTTAATGGAGTCAGGTGGGACTTGATTGCTTTGTGTCCCTGTGGAGGAAACTGCTTTTGAGGCCATGACCCTCCTAAGGACCCAGTTATTAGCTGGGCTTGTACTGCAGGGAACTGGCTTTTGAACTTGAAAGGTGAACACTTTCTCCACATGGTGAAGGGCTTTGATACTGACTTCTCTGGCATCAGATCTTCAGCTGTAAAGATTCTTTCTGTAGACTTCCCAGACTTATTTTAATTAAAAGAGAGAGAGCAAGGAAAATTTGTGATTTTAAGTGTGAGTTTTTTAAGAGATCCAAAATAAGCACTTTCAACCACTTGCCATGCTTGTTGTGCCGCTTAGTTTTTTTGGGGTTTTTTTCAATCAACTGTCTCCTTTCAGTTTAGCTTTCTGTGTAGAAGACAGCTACAATGGTGTTCTATGTCTCTGAACAGCTACAGTGGTACTCTAATCTTTAATGAGCATTGAAAACAGATTTATAATTTATGAACAGCTGGAGTTGGTAACTATTCTTGAAGAGCTGGTGTCTTGAAGCTCCTACCATGCCATGCTTGTAAGAGCCATTTCTGGAGCTGGGGCAAGTGGAATGTCTCTTCACTTTAAAGCAGTAATAACGAAGCAGCATCATTTTGGTCAGAATTGAGAAGGAGCTAACCTCAGCAGCTGACACTAGCATGCACTTTTAGAGGGGGTTGATTTGACAGCTTCTGGCACTTCTGGTGTGTTCCTTACACTGATGCCCTTATGGGTCAAATTTTGTGGTGGAGCATCCTTTGTTCAAGTTGATGCTAAAATGCTGAGACTCAGCTGTGAGAATCTTTCACATACTATATCTTTTAAACAGCAAATTATTAGACTGGAGAAGGGGAGCAGGTTACATCCCCTCCAGTTTTTGCCTATCTCCTGTGCTCACTGCCATAGAAGACCTATCAAAAGCTGTAGCAGGAAGTGTTTGGAGCCTGCCTCTTGTGTTCATTAATGAACCAGAGTTAGCATCTCTCTGCCCTTGCAAGCAGGTGTCACTGCAGCCAGTACCAATCACAACTGTATTCAGGGGACAGCAACATGATTCCACCAGTCAAAAACAATATAAATGAAGGAAGCTTTACAGTTCAGGGATTACATGTTTTTAGCCAGCTGTATGTGATGTAATCCAACAAGATAGCTGTATTTTTCTGAACTTAAATGCTTGTTCTGTTCCTGTCAGCAGACAATAGCACAATATAAAACTTGGAAGTTGCAAACAGGAGAGAATATGAGAACATGGTAGGGCAAGGAGATTTTTATCCCATCTTTGCTAATAGGTCCTGCAGAAGAAAATAGGTTTGACATTCTTTAGATTTCTAAATTTGTGACAAAAGAGGTCGGATTTCTTAAGGCCTTCAGTACTTTTCAGCATGCATTGCTAAGGAAAAATGGGCTCTTAGATGATTTCTTAACAACAGAACTTTAATTCAGGCCTTTGTGTGTGGTTTGTACCAGTATATAGCTTGAAACCATAATCTTGTTCCCTCAAGTGTTGGATTAAGCTGTCCCTATAGCAGACCTGTGTAGCAGTGTCCTGTTTTCTGGCTTCAAATAAATATGCTTTACTGCCTTTTTCAGGACATGGAGTACAGTAATTTGATAAGTATGCATCTTTTAGTCAAGTATCACTTGTATATGAATACTTAATTTTAGAAATTTTAAGTAAAGAAGTGGTGACTGGGGAGAGTCTACAGTACACAGGCAGGGGTGTATTTATGAAGTTTCTTCATTAACTCTTCCTGTTCTCTGCTGGAACTATCTGGTAATCATAATTAACCATAGGACACAAGATCACAGAGCCAATGGGCAGCCAATGGGCAGAATTTAGAGTTTAGAAACTCTAAATTCAAGAAGTGTTTGGGCAACACTCTCAGGCATGTGGTGTCATCCTTGGGGTGTCCTGCACAGGACCAGGAGTTGGACCTGACAGTCCCTTCCAACTTCCAGCATATTTTATTATTCTGTGCTATGTATTATGCAAATTATGGTGAAGAGAGGACTTCTAACAGCAGAGTGAACTGAATGTCTCTTGAAGCTGCTTCTTGGGAGTTGCTGTGAACCAGGTAGGTTTTTGAAGAACAAGAAGTGTTTGAAAATGTCTAGATACTTCTTGGAGCTTTCTCACTTATTTCTGTATTCTCATTCAAGTTTTTAACTTCTCTGAAAAAATACATGGGTAGCATAGTCTGGTCAAAGTATGTGCTCAGGCTGAAGTGTGAACACCTTATGATTTTCCATTTTGTTTTTATTGACATTTGATTTTTTCTTGATATATTTCTCTTGTATTTCCATAGATGTTTGTTTCAAGAGCAATTTTAAAAAACTGAAGTATCCTTTTTTTTTTCTATCTGTAAAAAAGTCTCAATTCTATTTCTACAGCATTAATATCACCTGTGAAGAAGAGGTCATCAGTAATCAATATATTACAGCTCTAGGAACACAAACCAAACCATCACCATGAAACACTTCCTGAGGTAAATGTTCTGTATTTTCTCAAAAGTGTTGAACTATTCTAATTACGTTTATGCTGCAGTGAGCTGAGTGGTTTAGCTGTTACAAGTATTACAGAAGGTATAAACTAGTTTATACTAGACTGCTTTCTGTTCACCTAGATTTCACTATTTAATTAAAGCTATTTCAATTTAAATTTTTGTTTGCAGTTCTTTATAGAAGCAAAGAATGTGGGAACTGTCTTGTGGGATTAGAGCAGTGATGTATCAAATCAGTAGTGCCTGATATGTCAGGGGAAAAGAGAAGAAATAGTAACATAGAACAGTTCTTGAAAAATGTCAGGCGTTTTTCTTCCTGCTCTTGTCCGCTGTCTGGATTTTTGGTGTGTTGTTTGTGAAAGCAGAGATGCTTGCTGAAGCTATAGAAGTGTTTTTGAAGCTGATCATGCTCAGTTTGCAAGACAAATGTCAATTACTTGCTCCTACATATGACTTGCAGTTGTTCCTCTATAAACCTAATATGGAATGGGGGCCTTACAGACAACAGATGTAGCTGCAGAAAGCCCATGCTGTATTTGTCCTGTAGTCAGTGGAGGGAGTTGAGCACTTCTCAAAACTCATACAGATCAAGAGCTCAATTTGTGTATAAACCAAAAAAATCATATTCTGTCTGTATGGGAGGAACCTTTTCAAGAGGACTAAAACATATGCTTCTGTATGGAGCATCTGTCACTATATTTTTTTCCCTTTTTAGACTGTTTATAGCAAAGAGTCTTACACACTATGGATATCAGCATCGTTACCTCTAGGCTGATCATCTGTAACGATTTTGCTGCCAAGACAGACAGAGCTTAGGCATTTCTGTGGAGTGTTTGGGCCAACTTCTTATGTATCTTGAACCAGCTGCAAAAGGGGTCTGTAAGCAGGACATGAACAGATCCAAAGTATAAAGCAACTATTTGTTTGCTAACATCCACAAAATGCAGGTAGGGTTGAATTGACCCTAAATTTAAACATTAGTGTGCTCACCACATGATAGGCACCAGCCAGGAGGGAAAGAATTGACCCTTGCAGCTCTGTGGCCGAGGTCCTGGGTGGTCCCAAGTCTTCCACCAATTCCATTTGTACAGGTCCAGTGACCTGAAAATTCACAACTAGCCTGACTAACATGCCTGCACTGCTTTTTCCCTTTACAATTTTATAACACTTCATGTCAGAGCCTTTTTTCTGGAATCCCGCTAATTATTTCCTTCTCAAAAGTCCTGCTTCTATAATTTTTACCTTTTTTCTCTATACAGACTGCTTTTAAAAACTATTCTTATGTCTTCCCTAGTTGCCAAAGTGAGTTGCTCCCATGTCTAAATAGAGAGATAAGGTGGATTTCAGTTGTCAAGTCTGCAAAGGCACAGAATGAAAGCAATTTTTTGTGTTTTAAAGGAGGTAATAGCAGGTCTGCCTTTGGCAGAAATGATGATTGGTACCTCACTTCTTGGTTGACCTTGTATACACACGGTAAATTATGCACATAAACCAAAGGTAGTCAAGTTAATGAGCTCCTAATGGGGTTGTATCACTTGCTTACTCACCCATTTGGTCAGCTAGTGTGTCCTTGACTTCTCAAACCATAATTAAAATTCTCAGAAAGGAAATACTGGTGGGTAATGCACTCTTTTCTGAGATGAGTATGTCCTTCAGGAAAAACAGTCGCGTAAAAATCTTCCATATCCATAGGACCTAAAACACAACACACAGGAAAGAAAATGTTGTGTAAGTATGCTCAGTGGCTTTTATTTCATTCTTTAAAACTAGCGGGTTTCAGGGGGTGAGATTTTTTGTTTTGTGATTGTGTTGGGTTTTGTGATTGCTTTGTGTTTGGGGTCTTTTTGGTAGGGCTGGGCATTTTGGCTTGGTTTATTTTTGTTCGTTTTTTAATTTTTTGTTGTTGTTGTTTCAGGGGTTTGCTTGCTTTTCCTCCAGTTTTAAGTCCAGTAACTAGCACTGAGTACCTAGATGAAGCTTCCATTTTACCCAGAGTACCTATGTTTGCTACTAGCTCTGGAAATACTACAGGAGGGAATAAGCACCTTCCATTTTATTCGTTTCAGAATTGTTGTGCAGTAATTAATCTCTACTTCCCTTCAGGAAGTACTTCATGTTGCTTTAGACATACATCTTGCTATTTAGGTGAACAGATCACACAGGAAAGAGCTTCACAGAAATATTAGGCAACTTGGGAAAGTTTTGCACAATTTTGCTTCTGACTGTTTATCATGGAGAAGGCTGTGCTTGTCTCCTAGAGCCAGTCACCTTTAAATAAAAAGCCAGATTTCATGAAAATGTGATGTCATACTGTCATTGGAGAGAGATGTAAATTCCCATAGCCATTGCATTTGCCATTTTCATCACACTGTCCCAGCATCAGGCGGGCTGGTCGAGGGCAAACCTGGACACTCCTCGTTAAAAACCACTTCGGTCCTTCCCTTTGCAGTGTTGGGGTGTGAAACAACGTGCTCAGTGCTCTCTGCTGGTTGCTGCCACGTGCTTGCTTTCCCCAGGCAGAGCAGCACATGCTGTGGAAAATGGAAGCACTGTCTCTGCTGCAGCAATCCTCTCACTTTGTGCTGGCTTTGGCTCTAAATTTCTCCATCTTGCAATGATCTGAGCAATTGTAGAAACCCCTCTCTTTGTCTTCTTTGTCATGGAAGAGAGCTTTTCAGAATCTCTTGGGCCCCATTATTGCTGATAGAGGTTGGTTGCTTGATTGGTTTTGTCATGCAGCATCCTTGGCAAGGGAACTGAATGTTGATCTGACATCTTATTATGCAGTTTTTTTCTTAGTTTCACTTGAATAAATGTTCATATGAGCTGTTTTAATGCATGTATAAACACAAATATGCAGGTCTGTACAGCTGCTTGGAATACAGGAGGGGAAAGGAAATTGGACTGAAACAGGAAAGACTAGAGTGTGAGTCCCTAAGGAACACCTTCATTTCTTTAATACTTCTGTTATTAGACCTCACTTCAGGATCTGAAATAATGCTGTACATGACCACATAAACCATTTTCTATGCTGAGAAACCTACAAGGGCAAGCAGGTGGGGAAAAACCCACATAACAAACAAAGAAGAATAACAAACTAAAGAAAAAAAAACCAACACAGAGAGACTGAGTGGAGAGGATGTTTGGAATTTAACTCTAAAACAAACCTGAAGTTAATGCCACTGTGCCACAGTCAAAGCACATGGCTGGGCTTTTGAGGGGTTCCCATTCATGATACTCAGTGTTTTGTTTTACAGTGCATAAGGGCTAACATAAAACTTGCCTTGCATAATCACTAGTGTGCTTTTATTACAGGATTTCTGCAAGCAAGAATTCCCTTTTACAAACAGTTTGTGATACTTTTTATGTATTTCATGTTACAAATGGAAGGTCTCATTTATTGTAAGCTGGAGTTGGATGAGTGGTAGAAAACTGAAGGTACCCACAAAAGCTAACTTTCTTCTACAAGCTACCTAGTCAAAATTAGTGTGTGTTTGGTTTATTAGTAATAGCTGCTAAGCATATTTTAGTGAATCACAGAGATAGTGTTTGTGTGCTGTAGTGTCATGTTTTTAGTAGATGCATTTATATTAATCTTTGTGCAAACCATAGCCAAAGCAGAACTTTAGTGGAGAAAGTGGTTGCAATTACATGGTCACAGCTCTTTCCCATCTGGAGTTTTTCCCTCAATTTGCAGATCTGTCATTGAGCCTAAGGCAAAAATATGTAATTCAAATGCACCTGGTACCTTCCCTCCTTGAAGTCCCCAAAACTTATCCACAACACACAGAATTCAATTATCCACAATATAGTATTTAAAACGTTTTTTAATGAAATGGATTGTCATGTTTCAGCATTGGAGGCATGAACTAAGTATAGGCATGAACTTTCTTAAAGGATATGTGGTTTTTACAGGAGCTATCTTGTTCATTAGAAGGAAATCTTAAATGGACTGTTAACATAAAGTTAAGTGAGTCTTTCCTCTCATCTTTCATACAAATGAGCTCTCTGTATTCTTTTGCTTTAAAAGAGACCTAACATTTGGAAACAAAGCAGATGAAAAGAAAACAACTCCAATTTCTACTACAAATGTATGATGAAAATTCAGGACTTTGTTTTACCATGCTCTGCTTTCCAGTTTGGTGTTTTCCTGTGCTTTTAGCCTGACTACAGAGTTGTGCAAATGAAACTAAGGAATGGCTATAGGTTATATTTGAATTCTTCTTCTTGGTCTGGTGGAAGGTGTCCCTGCTCATGACAGGGGGGTTTGGAACAAGATGATCTTTAAGATCCCTTCCAGCCCAAATTATTCTGTGTTGATTCTATTATTCTACTTCTGACTGTTGGAAACTTAAAGAATGGCTGCTTGCCTGATGATGGCCTTGCCTCCTGGTATCTGGTGTTGTTCTTAACACTGAAGGTGATAACCTGCTGTGAAGCACAAATTAGCTCCTCACAGTAGAGTGTTCTGGCATGTCTTGAGTGAAGAAGACTCAAATACTTTGATGTCTGCACCTGAAACTTCTTTCTTGTCTAAAACCTGGTTCCATCATGAGACTGATTCCTCATTCTCTAGGTGTCAATTTGTATCTAAAGTAGAAGCTTCCTGTTGAATAAAACCAAGGAGGTTTGCCTGCATGCAGGCATTTGGGAGTACTAAGTGAATTAACTAAAAGTCTGAAGATAAAGTGGATGCATTTAAAGCATTTTAAATACTTGTGTGGATGCTTTCCATTTAGACATAAAATGCCTTTAGTTCCCATAGCTTAATCCCCCTTCAAAGATGATTAAGCTGAAGCCAACATAAAGCAGATTAAACTCCTGTGTGGACATTAACACGCGTTAATTCATCTTCCCTTCCTTGAACATCCTTCTACACCATGCCCTTCAGGAAGTTTTTAGGAAGTGATGGAGCTCTTCAAGCCTTACATATACATATTTTTAACTGATTTGAGTATCTGGAATTCAGTGTTTTGAAATAATCACTGCAGTCTTTTGAAAAGGGTAATAGAGTCTCCTGAGAAATAACTGTCCTTTGAAAGCATCAACAGCAGAAAATAATGGGCTAATGACAAATATGCATACACACAAGCTTAGAACATAATGGACCAAATTATTGGTGAATGTTTATTGGCAAGCTAGCATATCAAAGTTGTATTGATGTTTTCATATAATATAATCACAGAATATGATCACAGAGAGGCTGAGATTGGAAGACACCTGTAGATGTCATCTAGTCCATCCCCCTGTTCTAGCAGAAACACCCGTAGCCAAGGACCATGCCCAAATGGCAATGTTCCTAGTGCTAGTTCTTTGCAATTTGTCTTTTATGGGATGCGTTTCTGAACCCAGGGACAGTGGGTGGATCCATGTGTACCCCAGGATGTTGACAGATAGTTGTGTAATGTGGCAAGATCTGTGCCATCACAGCCATAGAAGCAAGAAAGATACATTATTTCCAAATAAATTGTTTCCCATTAAAATATGGGTTTGGGAAGTGTTATGTAATAGTGGTAGCAATATGTGGGCTTTGGTAGCAGCTGTATTGCTAACCAAGTTTCAAATAGAGTGTTTCTCATGTATGCAGCCTTTTCCAGGCTTTTGTAGGATCCTGGTTGAGCCTGGGAGGGACCTTAGCAGGTCTCCAGTTCAACCTCTCTCTCACAGCAGTGTTAGCACCGAGGCTAGACTTGACTGCTCAGGGCTTCTTCCAGTCAAAGGTTTAAAAACTGAGAAAGGAGACTGCACAGCCTCTCTGGGCAACCTGTGCCCCTACCTGACTGTCCTGGATGGGAAAAAGCTTCTCCTTGCAAGGCTGATTCTCTTGTGTTTCAGCTTAGGGCTGTTGTGCTTTGTCCATTGGCTCTGCAGACCATCAAGAGCCCAGCTCTGTTTCCTTCAAGATCTTCCCAAAAACACTGGGGGCTGCTGTTAGATCCTTCTGAATCTTTACTTCAGGTGGAACAAGCCCAGCTCTCCCAGCGTTTCTTCACAGGATTTGTGCTCCAGCCCTACCATCTTCACTGAAATACATCCAGTTTGTCAAATTGCTGGGACTCAAAACTAGTTGCAGTAGCTACATAAGAGCTTTCTTGGCTTACTCTCAGTTCTGTACTTTGAGAAATTGTGCAGCATCAGAGCTATGTAACAGCTGATCTTGGGAAGAACTGACAATCCTCAGGACAGATTCCTCAACACCTTCTCTTCTAAAAGGGGAGAAGCTTTGGTTGCCTTAATTTTCCCTCTTAGGGACATGACATGAATGCTGTCAGGATGTCAAGTTTGTCAGGATAACCAAGCACTCTGCTTGGAGCAGATGGTTGCTGAGGCAAAACTAAGCCAGGGTGAAATGTCTTCCTGGATTCTCAGCATCCATTGTATCATGGTGAGCTGTACTCCCTTCTCATGTAGTCCTGTTTCCCCAAAGCATTGGTAGGAACTTTACAGCCTTTGATCTTCAGAGGACAAAGAAGTTTCCACAAGTACTCTTTTGAAAACGCTGGAGCTTACTTATTCTGTGCTTCTAGTTGTGGTGCTTTGTGTGTGGGTTGTTTTGTTGGCTAATACTAAAAAGCACAATTTAACATTTACCGGCATAAATGTTTGTAGTGTGACTGCTACTTTTGCTCTGAAGGTGCCCTTAGGCAATGGGAATTTGGGGTGAGGAAGTACTTGCTGTCTGGGTGGTGACCATATTGAAACAAACTGCTCCAGACTCTTATTTTCTGGCTCTTTCTTTTTCCAGGATGTTTGTCCAGGTATGCCTGTACTTCTACTGCAAGTGCTTGTGGCGCTGCCTGAAATTCGTGGTCAGGAAACTAACAGGTCAATGTGAATTACAAAGGATCTGTTACAATACCAAACCTGGAGCTGCCAGAACTATGAAAATAGGTAACTGCAATATACTTAGTTCTGCATGCCTTTGCAACTTCTGCATGTGCTAAAAATTGTATGATATTGTTATTAGAAATAAGTTGTTAAACTGATCCAATGTAAACATACTTGTTTGACATGATGCTTTCAAATACTGTTTCCTTACAGAGGCATCCCTGAAAGGCTCAAAAAGTAAGGTGAGTGAAAGATCTCATTACTCACCTTTTCTATTGTGTCCTGTGCTGTTGGTTTGTTCAGTCTGCTGTTTGCTCACCCAAAAAAATCACTTTAAGGTTTGATATTTCACATGTAAACCATTTTCCACCGAAGAGGCCCTTGTGTCTGCAAGAGCAGTTGATCTTGCAAAGTTGAGTAGAGTCTCCTGTGTCCAAGGGACAGGCCCACTGTGGCAATGATGGAATCAAGGAAATGATCTGCCATGGTGGAGATGATGAGAATGAAGTGTTGTAATTTGGGGGTTCTTGGCTTGATTCCTCATCCTGTCTTAGAATATCTGTAATCTGCAATCACTCACTTGCAAATTTAGAAAAAAGAAGTCAGGTTTTTTGTCTGGAAAGCAACTTTCCCAACTTTGTTCCCTCTTTTCCTTTTAAATACATTGATGGAGAAAAAACACTTTCACTTCATCCTTTTACTATACCAATGGTTGTGCTAACTTAAGTTCTTCCTTAAGGCATTTGTGTGTATGTTAAATGATATCCTTCAGCTTTAAATTCTCTGTCACAAGAGTCAGTGATGTTGAAAAGCTTACCTCAACATTAGCAAAAATGGTGCCATGTCGCTCTTAGTTCAGCATAGTACTTCCAAATGTATTTCTGGCACAAACAGAAAGGCAGAATCTTATTTAAAAGTTTGCATTAAAGCGATTGTGCAGTCTTGAGACAAAGCACAAGGAATTTCAGCCTCTTAAGTTTTCAGATGGCATGTTGGTTTTTGAATACTGAACCCTCAGGGGCATTTCTACAAATAGCAGTTATGTGTGAAAGAAAGGAAAGAATGTTTTGCTGTGTTACAGCAACATGTTGGGTGAGGGAATGTCAAACAAAAGCTATAAATTCTGGTGTAATTAGGTGGATGGTCTGAAGCTGCTTCTTGATCTGGACTGAGGCCTTTGATCATCTTCACTGAGAGCTGCCACAGAAATGCGATAAACTGACTAGAAGGGCAAAGGAACTCGAGTTCTTACAGGGCAAGTGCTCTGAAATGAGTCAGTAGGGTTGAAGTTTGGAAAGATATATCCATGTGTTGAGTTGGATCTTCTGGGCTGTTAATGCAGAAGCTTTGGGGTATCAAATTTACCATAGTTAACTTCTGTTGAGTTATAGCTTCTGTAGGAATTAATGTGTGTTTAAAAACCTCTTTCTAGCGGCTGCAAACATCAGTGAATGTTCACCCTGATGCAATTGAAAAAACGATAGATGACATCATGGAGCTGAAAAGGATTAATCCAGATATAAATCCACAGTAAGTTCATAGTTTCCTTACAGAGCAAGTGGGAATTACTGACTTCCTCCGTTCCTGGATCCATTAAGAACTGCTTCTGCAAAGTTATTGTGATACACAAATTGAAGATGAATTCTATCTCTCAGCATAAAATTCTAATTTTAGCTTTCCTGTCAAAAAACTGATGTAAAAATGAATTATTTTTTATGGTGACTTAACAAGCAAGTCCTGAGTCTTTCATCTAGCTGGTTCAGTCTTAGTATATTGTCGATGCATGGATTTATGGGAGTCACTACCCCAGGGATAAAACACCACCAAACCATGAGTCCTGTCAGGGTCACTGATGGCTTCTTAGAAAGGCTATATGCTGCCTTTTGGGGAGGAAAGAAATCATCCTGCTTTAGCTAATACTAACATATATTCGTTTGCATTTTAAAGCTGTCTTTAATTATCCAAACAGATATTTTAATGATATAACTGATATTTATTATTGTAAGAAGAGATTGACAACCAACCATTAAATTTACAAGTATGTATTTCAAGAGTAGGTGATGATAACACTTTTGTGGTTGCCTTACCTTTCAGTTCCTAGCTTAAGGCACAAGATGTCTGGGTCAGGAATCAGTAGGAGGAAAGTTGAGAGCTGAATTATCCAGGTGATCAGCCTGAGGTTCACTCCTCTTCCCAGGCTTGAAGATGGTATACATAATTAAAAATAGGCATCCATAAATTGATAGCTGCTTTTCTTTAAGTGGTTAGCAGCATCAACAGGTAAGGTGGTCCCAAGGTTTTGCTGCAACGACAAAACCCAAAAGCTAATTTGGAAAATAATAAATTTTTGTCTCATTATAGGAATATCCCTCCCAGCCCATCCCCCCAGTAAAAAGGCCAGTAACTGAGCAGTCTTAAAATGAGGCTTGAGAGTTCATAATGGGAATAGATTACACTGCATCTCTCTAACTTGAGAGACAGCTCTTATAGTGGTGACCGTAGCCCAAAGAACTGAAAAAAGGTGACCCAACCATTACAGAAAGGAAGAAAATAAGACAAACAAAACAAAGAGAACCCCTCATTCTCATAGGTGAGAAGCCGTGTGAGTTTTTTCTGGAAGTGAACACAGAGCTTTCCCAGGGATGTCTCTTGGCTCTGCCCACATGCTCTTCAAAGGGAGGATGGCATGCCTTTGGCCTCTGAAGAAATGTTGTCCTTCAGAAGAAAGAGAGCTAATGACTTCTACTTCTTTGAAATCAAGACCTTGAACGTTAGGTTGCATTTTTAGTGATCTCGTCTTTCTAGTACATGAAGAGCCCCTACAAGAGAGGTGGAGAGCATGGACAAGAGGGAATGGATTAAAATTGAAAGAGATTAGGTTTAGGTTAGATATTAGGAAGAAATTCTTTACAGTGAGGGTGGTGAGGCACTGGAGGAGGTTGCCCAGAGAAGTTGTGGATGACACATCCTTGCGAGTGTTCAAGGCCAGGTTAAGTGGGGCCCTGAACAACCTGATCTAGTGGAAGCCCATGGCAGTGGGCTTAGATGAACTTTGAGGTCCCTTCCAACCCAATCAATTCTGTGATTCTATGATAATATTTTTTAAAAAAATACCACACAGAGGGAAAAAAACCCCCAAACAACCGAAACAAATCGCCTGAATGATCTTTTTTTGATCCAGTTGGTGTTCATTTGCTTAGCACAGGACAAATGCTTAATTGTTTTCAGACTAGAATGCTTGCAATTCCATATCTTACTGCATTTGAGTGTCTCAGCCCCTTTCCCTCTTGCACTCCCTCCCATTTGGCAAAATATCTTCTTAAAACTGACAAATGGGGGCCTGAAATGTGCGAGATGATGTCACATACATAGACACATGCTCTGCCACTAAATTGGTCCTTATATTAAATTAATCATATTTCTGCTAAACTTTAGACATCTGCAGTGAGGTTTTACATGTAGCCATTTATTTTATACTGACGTTTTCAGGAGAAGTTTGAGCAAAAGCAGGTCAGCTGTTTCTTTAGACACAATTAAGGAAAATCCAGTGCCTTGGCTTCTCTTGAACATAAAAACCTGTATCCAGACTGTCTTGTTTAGGAGCTCTGGCCTTGTGCTGAATAGCAGAGACTTGAAATTTCCTGGGGTAAGGACAAGGGGACACGTGTCCTACCATATGTGTTTCTGCAAATCTATATGCAGTCATTTTTGTTACTGTGGCATCTTTGCAGAGCTGAACTAGCATCTCAGGGGTGCTTGCACTGACTGTTCTTGGGGGCTGTGGGCTGCTGTGATTTAAAGAGGAGGAGGCATCCCACAGTAATTTTCCTTTATGAATGCCTTTCAGATAAGTGTATGTATTTAGCAGTAGGAGCAAGTAGGTTGAATAACTTGGTGGTAACGTGCGATCTACACTGACTGTGGAAGCAGGCATAGAATCACAGAAAGGCTTGAGCTGGGAGGGATCTTAACAATCATCTAGTTCCTCTGCTCCAGACTTGCCTCCATCTGGTGGAGCTTCTGGAGGTGAGTACAGTGGGAATCCAAGCCCAGGTACGTTTCTCCTGTGCTCTGAGAACAGCCACAGCCAGCACCAGGATGACAAGGAGGAGGTGGGGGACATCAGCCCCTCACCCACATTCTGTGTTTGGCAAGAACAACAAAGCATTCATGAAAAGGAAAGGGGGGAATCTAATTTGACCCCCATCCCCTCACCCAAATAACATTGCATGGAGCTTTTGCAAAGTGCAAACATTGTTTACTTTGAATGTGTTATGCACCTTGGCTCTTAAAAACATGTATTTTTTAATATAAAATTGCTCTGCTTTGCCACAGCCTATGTTCTGCTACTCTAAACTATTCTGAGGCTATAAAGAAGTTAAAAACATTATGGCTGTGATTTAGTGATACTCTACAGCAATTTACAGTCTGTAAGGGTTTTCAGCTTTCTTTGAAATGCAGCCTTTCTGGAAAATTGGAAGCTATAGCTAGTGAAGCATGTTACNAAAAAAAAAAAGGATGGAAAATGGAAAATGCTGTTGAGAATTTTCTGTTTGAAAGGGTTATAGCCTCAAATGGGATAAAATTGCAGCATGAGAAACAGACTAATACTGACATCTCTGATTCTGTAGATTAATCATGGAATCATTTAGGTTAGAAAAGGTTTAAAATTCTGAAGACCAACAGTTAACCCAGCACTGCAAAATCCACCACTAATCCATTTCCCTGAGTGCCACATGTACACATCTTCTAGATACCTCCATGGATGGAGATTCTTCTACTTTCCTGCAGCCTGTTTCAGGGCTTGACAGCACTTTTGGTGAAGAAATTATCCCTAATATCCAATTTAAGTCTTTTCTGGAGCAACTTGAGGCCATTTCCTCTTGTCATGTCATTTGTTACCTGGGAAAAGAGGCCAACCCCCTCCTGGCTGCACCCTCCT
>VYXF01000487.1:145449-245129 GCA_013397295.1 Polioptila caerulea | reverse complement strand
GCCACTAGTGGCCAGCCCCCAGCTGGATGTAACTCCATTACCCACCACTCTCTGGGCTGGGCCATCCAGACAGTTTTTTACCCAGTGAACAGAGCACCCATGTAAGCCATGAGCAGCCAGCTTCTCCAGGAGAATGATGAATGAAACAGTGTCAAAGGCCTTAGTAAAGTTCAGATAGAAAACATCCACATCCTTTCCCTCATCCTAGGCAGGTCACTTTGCCACAGGGGGAGATCAGTTTAGGCAAGCAAGACCTGCTTCAAAAGATAAGCAGTGAAAATCCTTCTGTTCAGAAAATTCAAGAGTATTACAGAATAAACAAAATGTTTCAGTGTGTCAAACACAACAGACAAGGAACCTGTGCAGCCTAATATCGGTGCTGCCTTTGCTCTGCAGAGGAGTAAGGGTGCACACTTAGCTTTCCCTCCAAATTCATACCAGGTGTTCAAATACTTTTAGACACTGTTATATATTAAAGGGCTTATTCCCATGTATAAGCAAATATTTCTATGAGCAGGGCAGTTGCATACTGCATGACTTGCATTTTGTATTTTAAAATCTTCATGTAAAACTGTTGTTTGGTGCAGAGTTTTCTGGTGAGTTTTTTTTTAAGTTTGGTTTAGTGTTTTTTGAGGGTAGTTATTTCATGTGTGTTGCGTTTGGTTTTTTTGATGATGCATCAGAAATTGTAAAAAGGAAACACAAAAATCTGCATTATAATGAAAAGAGAACCATTATGATGATTCTTAACATGAGATAAAAGCCAAATCTGCCTGGAGGCAGATCTTTGAAACTATACTATTTCAGGGTTTTGACTTCTTTATGCTAGCTTTTGTGGCACAGAAGCAAAATGATTATTTTTAACTTTTTGCTGAGTTTTCTTTCCCCCCTCAGCCTTTTTCAAGTTCACATCTCCGATCCCAGGGAATTGTTTGAGAAGCTGTCATTGGAATGAGGAGAAAGATTCAGTGATGTGCTTGTTATAGACATTCAATGCTGCTTGTATAGTTATAATGGGATTTCAGTGTGAAAAATCACTGTTCATGGTTTTAAAAAAATCCCGAATATTATCATCTAAGGAAGATTCTCATCTAAGTGAAATTATGCCTTACACGATGCATTGTTTAATGTATATTGATGTCTTGGAAATTTTCCTGTTGCAACTGAAGTGTCAGACTATCAATTAATGGATGTAACACTAGTCATAAGTATTTGTGTGTCCTCATGGCAATGCTGTTTCATGCCTATACATGATTGAGTTGAAATATGTTGTTCCCCCCACCCTCAGGTTGGGAGTATCTCTCCAGGCATGCCTGCTGCAGATCGTGGGGTACAGAAATCTCATTGCAGAGGTCGAGAAGCTGCGCCGAGAGCCGTACGATTCAGAGAATCCGCAACACGAGGAAATGCTGCTGAAGGTAGGGCTGAGGAGGTGCTTAGAGGGCATCCTTTACTCCTGTCAGCTCCCAAGCCTGCTTCATAAACCTCTTTGAAACATGGAGGGCTGTTGTCAGCTCCCTCCATCGTGTATCTGCTTTGAGATAGGACTACACAGCATTATAATCTGGTCTGGGTGTAGCACCTGCCAAGCAAGCACTCGCACCCTGCTTGATGAATGTATTTCCCTTGGCTGGACAATATCTAGGCACTGGATAACACAGGTCTTAGAGCACAGGGCTGTTATCTGCAGTGAGCTCTGGGAAAGTAGCTTTATATCCTACTTCAGTACACCTTTCTCCAACACAATGGTATTTTTCTCTTTTAAAAAAATTACAAATTTATTTCTTCGATTTCTTGTATTTTTGAGGACAATGACTGTGTATACCAATGGCAAACATCTATTTTTTGTTGTGCGGAATGGAAGAGTGGGAGTTGATGACTTACATGTTTATAGTTACCAAATGTATTTTCAAGTGAAAACAAAATGAAACTATTCTTTAGATAATATGTGCAGAGGTATGAAAACCATACCAGTTGGGTTGTACTTCCTTCATGCTTTCAGGAAAGCCTTGCACTGGAACAGATAATAAAAGCATTTTTTCTATCTTGAAGCCATAAGCAGAGGAAGAGCTTGAGAGTTCTTATATTAGAAAGAAATTGAGGAAAGAATAAAGGTTCTGGAACACAGTCTAATAGCAAGCCCTGATCCTGATCCTGGTTTTAACCATAGCTATTGCAAGATGCTTCAGAGAAATGCCAAGAAACGTAGAATAAGTGATAGTGAGCTTATTGGCTACAAGCCAAATGCCTTCTTAGAGAATTTTCAGAGTTCTTATAAAAACATACTACCTGTTTGGTTGTGGGGCTTTTTCTTTTTCAATTTAAGACAAATATACTGAAAACTTTAACAATACCAGACAACACCAGATGAAGACATCTTCCATGCTGTAGCTTGCAGGGCAAGGCTTTGCACGAGTTACAGTGAGAGCTTCTGGAAATTTTACAGCAGTTACTCGGTCTTCCAAAAATCCCAGTAGGCTTATTATACAAGCACTGTCAGATGCAAGTAACTGCTTCTAAAAAGCCTCAGATGGTCAGGGTTCCTGTTGGTGTCTGGAAAGCTGCCTTTAAGGTTTGCCCACTGCTGGGAGGTGGGAGTCTCACCAAAGAGTGGTCCAAATCCAGAGCTGCCCTGAAGGAGTGTTCTAACCATCAGGTAGACTTGGGCAGGTGGACTCCTCCTGTTCAACTCCTGCCCCTGTGCAGCCAAATGCACAAATATGGGAGTAGAATGAGTTTTAAATAAAGGGACACACAGATTTACTCATTGAGGAAGCCTGTGTCTTGTAAGTGAGAGAGATCCAGGTGGCAGCCTACAGTGTTGGTCCCTGAAAATACCAGGCACCTCACTGCAGATTAAAGAGGGCCTTTGGCTCCAGGAAAGCATCCCTAAATACCCTGGGCATGTACATTGCCCAGAGAGTGAGTAGGGTCTGGGGATGGGATCATAGGTGAGAAGGACCGAGGGGCTGGCTGCAGTCTCTCCCTGCCATCCAGCCTGGGAGGGCAAGGTCCTGAGAATTATGTCAGCAGTGCTGTGCAGTCATGTAAGTGCTTTAAAAACATAATTGCATGAGTATAAAAGCAGAATGGAAACTGAGCATTTGTCTGAGGAGAGATTAAACAGTGCAGTTTATGCAACATTATGCAAACTCCTAATGTTGAAAAAAGTATCAGTTTCACCTGAGTATTAGCACTTGTTTACAGCAGATGTTCTACTTCTGCAAATGTCAAATGGAAATATCTCCAAGGGTTTAATTCGTTTTCCAATCTACTCTGTGGACGAATAGGCTGGTTGGTTTCCATCCCTTCCAGATACTCTGCTAAGTGAACTCTGCTATGGGTAATTCAGGTTCCTAATGGCTATCATTTATTCATGTTTACCAGGAGAGCACTTTATGAATGAGAGCAAGATTAACTTAATGTGATTGGACTAATGATTAATACTGTATTTACTGTTGATGGATGAGCACTGGTTTAAACAATGATGTTTTATGCAGTCATTAGGAAGTGAAATCATTAAAGTTTTAACCTTCCCAGGGCACTTAATTTTAAATGCAGTTAGACTTGCTAAAATTAAAACAATTTCTCTTTTTATTTGGGAAATGTGCATACAGCTCTTTCTCTTGCATGGGCTTTGTCTAAGTGATTTTCTTGAGGATGTACTCACTAACTCATGGTTGGTGATTAGTACAGTTTCTTAATTCTAGATTCTGTTTTCATAATAGAAAAGACTGAGTTTGTGATATGGCACATGAGGTGTGCATAAAGGTGTGTATCTGTCTATGTCAATTTAGGCTGCATAGCAACATGATATTTAGGCACTAAAGTTGCTGGACCAGTGCAGTTAGACGGATTTATTCCAGCTGATGATCTGGCTTGTTAAATCACTTTGGACATTTCCTCATGTGAGATCAATGAATGATTCTCCCCTTAGTTAAATATGATGGTGCACACGCTATCCTTGTATGGATTTTTTTTTTTTTTTAATGTTCTCCAATTTGCTTTTCAACACTACAGTAGGCAAGTCAGGTCCATTGATTTATAACCTTTCCAGAGACTTGCAAAAGATTGCTGCAGAGCCTCCGGGACTCAAAGCTGCTCAGCTGCTCTGTCAGTGATTTACAACCAAATTCCAGCCCATTCCTGCCTCTCTGTTTATGGAGGCAGACACTACCTCAATGCATAAAGCATGAGCAAAACAAGTCTTTGTGTGAGATGTTAGAGCAGCTGTGATAAGGTCAGAAAGGCCTTGTAGGACTGAAATATCTGCAATGCTTCAGAGCAGTTTGGGATTTGCCCCCACAGACACACTTCCTGAGGAACTTCATTTGATTTTGTGTTTGGGTTGCTGGGAGAGCAATGCAGTGATGTTAATGCAGTCATCTGTTCAGTGATCAGAACTTAGCTTGGTTTAAAAAGAGAAGAAAAAAAAAAGCTGTAGTGTGTGGAAACTTAATTATGTTTTACCTGTAATCTTCCTAGTTGTGGAAATGCTTGAAGCCGAATTCGCCACTGAAAGCTCGGATTTCAAAGCAATGGTGCGAAATTGGTTTCCAAGGTGACGATCCTAAAACAGACTTTAGAGGCATGGGTCTCCTGGGCTTATATAACTTGGTGTAAGTATGTCCCTCTGCAGATGGGTTTACGTGTGTCTGAAGTCATGAAAAGCAGCATTACTTGCAGATTTTAGCAAATCTGTGGGAATAATTTATAAAAGTGCTAGGCACTTCACATTAAGCAAATGAAAGAATTTATTTGCTAGCCTAATTTTTGGAGTGTTTCTCTTCTCAAAGGGGTCTCCTCTCTTTCAGTATTCCTAATTCAACCTTGTAATACCACTCGCTAAGCCCTTTTTTTAGTTTCCCTGTGACACAGTAAGGTAGCACTCTCTTCCTACCAGAAAGAAAGTGTAAAGTATATTTTCACCAGTATCTAGATCTCCTTAAACAAAATGCCCTGGAAGTATGTAGGTGGGAGGGTTATGTTACTGCTCCGCTGCTTTCTTTGGGTATTTCATGCTGAATTCTTAAGCCAAACTCTTGATATGCAGTTGCTAATGGCAGATTTAGGTACTTTGACTTCTACTTCAATTTCTGTTGATATTCAAAATTAAGCAGTGAGTTTACATCACTTTTTCCTTCCAACTCACACACGCTAGGTGTTAGTGCTGTAGCTGTGCTTTGTAATTTGGGAATTGACTAATGCCTGTTATTTTCTCCAGCCCTTGTGTTTGCTGCATGCCGTTACATAACTTAGAAGCATTTGGTAAAATAACTTCTCCTTATGAGGCGAAAAATAAGTATTTTCTACTTTTACAGATTGAAGGACATAAATCATCCTCTGCCCGTATGTTGTTCCCTGGTAAATCTCGGCTGGGGATCTGGACTCTTGACTCTAGCTTTGAACTCCCATTTGAAATTAATCCCTAGCATGTATTTAATTTCTTAGTCTTCTGTGATGACTCTTCTCTTGCTTAATGAATCTGCCAGATCAAGAAGCCTGAACTGCTTTCTCTTGAGCTCAGAACCCAACATGCTCTAGTCATAAACAACTGATTTTCTGTAGGATGGGTGGAAAGGAGGCTCTGGTATTGCACATTCACTAAACTCACATAGGAGTGCACTTGTAGTTGGAGGCTGCTTTAATCTTTCAGGTGGGGGCTCTGAGTGGCAGTTTAATGAGTTTAACACATCAGATGCTATTCATACTGTGTAACATGTGCACTGGCCTTTAAAAAGGTGTGTATAGACAGCTTAATATGACTTCAGATGCTTTTTTGTTGTTTTTTTTTAACAATTCACCCTAAACATCTATGTCTGCAGGTATTTTGCTGAATGGGACACTGAGATAGCCCAGCAAGTTCTCACTGATTCTCTTCACCCTAAATACAGGTAATGCTTAAAAACAGAAACAGTAACTTGAGAGAGCATTCTGCTGGCTGTCTTTGAGGAAGAGGGCTGGTTTTTTTTCTTTGTTGGGCATATCCTTGGGTTTTGCCACATGCTGTCTGTTTTAAAGTACTGATCCTGAAAGCTGATCAGCTGCAAGAGGCAAACTTGTATTCTGAATCTTGGAAATAGTTAAATTTAGTGTTAAATGTTTTCACTTCTGATTTCAAGTGATTTTTGTATTTTTATTTACCTTTCTTTTAATTTTTTGTGCTTTTTCGTAATAAAGGGAAGTCACTAAGAAGGAACTAAGGTATCTTTTTTTTTCTTTTTTCTAAGTTTTCTGAGACACTACATGTAAATAAAGATCAATCTTCAATTTGGTGTGTTATAAACTTAAAGTCTTTGTTGCAACACCAGGAGATCCATATTCTTTTCTTTAGAGTTGACCCAAACTGGGGGTTGGAACATTGGGTATATATGAACATGATTATATATAAAAAATTAAACCCACCTTACTCGAGGTAGTTAAAGTGTCTGACTTGATAATCATAAATAGTCTAGGCCAAATATTTGTTAGCAGAGCTGAAAAGCCCCTTTACTCATAGCCACATACTTGGTCTACCTTGACTAATGATGGTTCCAATCTGGCTGCTCCATTGCCCTGACTGTTGAGAGATCAGGTACCTTCAAGTGTCACAAACTGTGTTGTAGGTGATTTGTCAATAAGAGAGTCCATAATTATTGGGGGGTAGAGGCCTCTTAGCCTTACATAGAAATCAATTGCCTTAAAAGACATTTTTCTTCTGCCAGTAGTGTTAGATATCCATAAAGCTGGTTCACACCTAAATCCTGAAGTTTTTTATCTCCTCAAGGTTTTGGGGGTTTTTTGTTGAGTTCCTAATGGTAATTCTGTGACAAAAAAAAAAGCCCTTGGAACATATTAGTGTTCTTCATTTGCATGTTTGATTACCAGGGGCAGTCTTGGAGTGCTGTGTGAGCGTGTGCAATTTCTATGCCTTGACAGAGCATTCAGTGGAAGATAAACACTGCAGGTGGTGCCCATGGTGATCTTCCTGATGTGGCTGTTTAGCAGCTATGCTGTTTTCTGATGGGATCGTGATCAATGGATTTTCTATCTCCCCTGAATTGTTTCACTTGCCCACATCCTATGTGTGTCACCTTTATTATTCAGCCTTTACCTGGGGTTTTCTAACTGGTGTTATGCCACAGCCTACAAAGATGGTTCAGATTTTAGAGGATGAGCAAAGAATAGTGTATTCCTGTATGCTAACCTATTTAGGAACTGAAGTTTTGTCCTCATGCATGACAGCTGCTGTGAGCTGTCACAATGGGTATGAACCTATTAGCATCTTAAGTACTTAGTGAAAAGAATTTTTATATACTATATTTACATGAAGCTCAGGGAATTGTTTTTAGTGTAATATGTACTTACTTATGTTCAAGAATAGCCTAAGAACAATGCTTTCACACATAGCTGTCTACAATTTGGGACCTAAAGCTTGCAAACTCTGATTTGCCTTATTAAGGCAAAACTCCCACAGCCATGTCAAGGTTGCAGGCCCCTGGTTAGGGTCAGTTGTGTGCCTGCATTTAGCTGCTTATAAATACAGGCAATGATTTCTGCTAAAATTTCTCATTTCAGTAGACTCAAACCTGATTAGTGGGGTGTTGGCTGACTGGTTGGATCATACAGCTCTTTTAAATCGTTGAAGAGCTGAGATTTAGTTTAAAATCAATCTGTTCCCTAACTAATTTTATTTTGAGGGAGGCGTCTTCTGTGTCCTTGAAAAGCACTGCATTATTGTGCCAAATAATAGGAAACACTGTTCCTTATCTTTGGCTGTTGAGTGATTTCTAATTTGGCTGGTCATAAAAACTTACTGTCAGAGGAGTACTTTCATGTTTGCTGCCTCAGGTGAATCATGTTTGGTGCCTCAGGTGATGAGCATCACATATATCTCTGAAAACTCAAAAAAGCTAAAACCATCTTTGATTAGTTGAGTGTAATTTCAACTTCTTGTCCAGCTCGAGCTTAACTGTAGTGGATCACCCCTCTGTGGTCAATTTAGAAAACAATGGGCTTTTGCTGAGAGCATTGACATGAGTGCATTTTGTAATGGTGAAACAAGTTTGTTGGCAATGCTCTAAACCGGTTACCCATTTCAAGTCTGATCATATCAATCCATTCAGCCACAAGCAGTGTTAAATGGGATTAGCAATGTAAAAGAAGGTAAAATACCATGTTCAGTCAACATTATAACATCAGAGAAATTGAAAGAAAATATTTGTCAGGTAATGCTTCGCAATATCTGGATTTTAATTATTTTTTTTTTCCTCAGCCAACTTAGCAAAGCTGAATGGGAGAAGAAAAAGTTTGATAAGGCAATTGGGTAAGTATAAAGACCTTTTTTAATTTGATACAAACAGCAGGTAAAAATGATGCTGTATATTAAAGGAAGAAAATGTGTGTCCTAATTACTTTTTAAAGGAAACTTCTGTGAGCATATGTACATCTGCTGTCTTGACCACACCTTGGTTTTGACCAAAGATTACAGGAGAAACAGTTCAAGTTACATTCAGAAAAAAAATAACTCAAAAATTTTGTAGCAAGGAGAAACTTTTTCAGTGTGCTATATATAGTGGGATGATTAATATCTGTTTAATTCTTCTTAGCACATGACATGATGAAGTCTCACTTCTTGCTGTCAAAGCCAGGTTCAGAACTGCTTTTAGGAAAATATAATAGTGAAGAAATAGTACTGAGGGGTTTTTCTTCTTTTACAGTGGGTTTGGTATAACTGCATTATTCATGAGAATGGAACAGGATGTTCCTTCTGAATGCATCTAAAAATCTGTAATACAAGATTTTACCCGTATTTAATTTTGCTGTGAAACTTGCCATTAGGCCTCATGCTGAAGTTAACTTCTGGACTTCTGGATTGCTTTTTTTCCTCCTGAAATTCAAAGAAAGGTTAAAGAAAAAGAAAATATTTTGGTTGGTTTGATAGAGATAGTTGAAGAACTACCCAAGACAGTCTAGAGAAAACAGCTGTCTTTAGCTAAGAAAAAAATCCAATCACTGAATAGCCAAACATGTTTGCTTTTACCACTAAATATCCATGTGAGTCTTTATGTGCTTTCTTTGGAAATAGTCACCACTAGAAATGTCAAGTTCTTCAGACACCAGCCTCACAAATTAACTTCCTGTTTCTGAGTTTTGTTGTGCTGAGACATGCTTCTCTTGTTGATATCTCTTAGCTGGACAGAGTTTGCTTAATGAGTCTGATTTTCTTGTTTCTGTTTCTAGCATGCTCTGATTTAGATTTTTGCCTGTTTTCTGGCCTTTATCTCTGGTTCTCTTTTAGGGAGAAATTAGAGGTGACTCCACTGAATCTTTTCCACAAGCTTTTTAGCCGTATGCATGTCTTTATAGGACAGGTTGTTGAAACCTGATGTTCCTAACTATGGGTAATGAGTTCCAGTGGGAACTCCAGCAGTTAAAAATAACAAATGATGGGTCACCCTGCAGCCGTGGCCACCGTGTGGAGTCCTTGCCCTGTTTCAGAGGCGAGTGCAGGAGCACGGGGACGTCTGTGCCTGTTCTTATTTTGTAGGAATTAATCAGTACTGTTCCACTGGAAAGGCTGGCACAGTGATGAAACTCCTGTTTTTACTGTGAGCATGTATTTCCCAAGGGAAATGCTGTACAAAACATGCAGGATAAATGTTTTCCTTGCTTTCCACCCCACACACTTTGGAAACTCACAAAGGAGAGAATTAATTCATCTCAGTAACACACGAAATCTGCGGTGTCAGGGTCATCAATGTTCCTTAAAATGTAACGAAAGAAGGTGAACTCTCAACAAAAGCTGCTGTTTTTCCCTTACAGCTACTCTTTTGCTATCGTGGGCATTAACATAACAGACCTTGCATACAACCTGCTCGTGAGTGGGGCTCTGAAGACCCATTTCTACAATGTTGCTCCAGAAGCACCAACGCTCACTCACTTCCAGCAGACGTTCTGTAAGTGCTGCGTGTGAGTGTGGGGCAAGGGGTGGAAATGCATAATTGGTACTCTGCTGACACTCCTTGTACTGCCCATAGTTTAAGAAAAGAAATAAAGACTTCTGACACAGCACAGAGACAGAAACAGCAACAGTTCCCATTGCTCTCCTCCTGTCCAGGATGCTTGGATTCAGCTCTTAAGTTGTGATGGGGCCACTACCAGACCAAGGTGTAAAACAAATAAAGAAAGATAAACAAAAAAATGCACTAAGCACCTTAACGAGTGACCTTCCTGTTTTTTAAATAATAATAAGAAACTAAATGTGCTTTAAGGAGTGTCTGCATATTGTTTCCAGCTGTCATATGATACTTGCAACTACATTCTAGTGTTACTCCCTACCCTTCAGCAGAGTTGCAGCTCGGCTGCCAAAATAATGCTTTCACAGCTCTTTCCCCTGTGTTTGAGCATCCCCTCTGCAACAGAAGCCTGCTGTTCATCTTTGCACAGTAGGAGTAACACTTCTAATATTTTTCGATGTGTAGGCAAGGAACTGATAATGAGCACCTGCAGCATCTTACCCTGTTTTTATACTCCCTGGTTTTATGTTTCAATTCGTGAATCCATTTGCCAAGAATACTAGTGACTTTTTGTGTTTCTTGTGAGGAAATCTGCCAGTGTGTGCAATATTCACACAATTTTGGCATTGTCCAACGTAGGTTTGGTCTTGTTCCTGCACAGTGTCATGAGGTGTCAGATCTCAGCGACCAGGATTCTCTGTGCAGATCATAATTATTAATTCCAGGCTAATTTCTAGTTTTGTATGTCGTCTTTACATACTGCATCTATCTCTTCTTCCTTTTTATTATTTTGTAGGCTACTTAATGCATGAATTCCACAAATTCTGGATTGATGAGGATCCACTGGACATAATGGAATTCAATCGCGTCAGAGAGAAATTTTACAGGCGAATCTTGAGACAGCTCCAGAACCCAGAGATGGCTCTGTGTCCTCATTTTGCTGCATCAGAAAGTTTAATCAATATGTAGTTACTCAGTTGATTTAATTTGGAAGCACCGTCTCACTCTTGGTTTAGATCACTGTTAGACCATCACTAGCATACTGAATGACCATGGCAATCGTGTGCATGATTTTGGCGCAGTGTTCATCTATTTTTGTCACATGATCCCCTCATGCTTCTCTTGTTGGGGATTTTTCATTTTAAATGGGTGCTCATATTGCCTCATTATTCAGTGTTACCTTCTGAATTGATGTTCAGATATCAGAGGTTTTCTATTTTTTTAGACTTTCCTCATAATTCAGCATTGAAAATTGAATTGTATTTCTCTAGCAGTGTTTTTGTATATGTGAAATAAGTAGCTGGATCTTGTATTGTGAAAGCTTTTTAACTTCTCGGTATGTTTTAAGATAACTACTGGCATTTCAAGCAAAATATATGTTTGGACCTCATCTAGAAGATAATGTAATTTAATCTGATGCAGACAAACACATTAAAGTCCAATTTTCTCCATGCAACCATTATATGCTTAATGAAAAATCAATGAGGCTTATGAGATACAGGTTTCGGTGAGAAGAGTTTATGCAGAATTACAATCAAATGCATGAATACCAAATGGTCTGGTGATGCTAACACAGTGAACTGTGAACACATTCACAACTAACAGGTACTGGCAGGGGCCAAAAACTATAACATCAGGCTGTTGTCACCAACACCACCATGCTGATGCATGGTCTAGATTCCTGCACATTCCTTTGGATATACAGAGGTTAGTGTTTTGTGTCACATGTTGGAAGGCGACATTATTTGGTCACGTGGTGCTTGGTGAATTCAGGGGAACAAAAATATGTATTTTTTCTTTGAACTACTGAAAATGTTGCTTTGGTTGTTAATTCAGTTCCTAAGAGCTGGGAGAAATAATTGAAGGTTTAGAACAAAACTGCTTTTGTTTCCCAGACTACTTATTAAAAAAAAATAAAAATGGCAAACTGCCTTTTTTCTAAAACCATAAATGAATAAAAGTGTTTGACACTAAGATTGTGTAGTATACTGAACAACATCTACCATGGCATTTCATACCCATGGTATTTTTTACCTTCTAAGCAATCAATTTTAGTATTATATGTTTGTGTAAATCACTTGCATATGGAGATTAAATTGAGTAGTGTCCAACTACTTGTGAATTATATGAATAAATTATACATCATTCTAAACTGAAGCACTGTGGGTTTCATTTTTGAGATATGCAGTAATACAGAGGAAAAATGTATTACTTAATGGATCAGGTAAAATGGGTTGTAACAGTTCTGTGATATTCCCGAGGCTGTAGCGTGATTGCAACTTCTTCAGAGAAGGTGCTCTATATCCTTTTAGTTACTGCTTGGGCCATCACTTTATTTAACAAGAATAAAAATAAAGAAATGGGAGTATTTCAACTTCCTAGGAAACTCCTTGGGCTTAAGCTGTGTCATTGCTTTGCTAAAATGTAAGCTGGGGGTCAGGACTTCTCTACACGGCTGGAAGCTTGCACTCATGGAATTAATCAGCAGAATTTTATTGGTGTTGCAAAAACTAGTCTTCTCCAATGAATTTGGAAATATGGAACTGGAAATATTAACATCTGCATATTTTGCATGAGAATACAAGGAATAAAAACTATGCATGTTTAACTTAATACCATTGATTTTGGAAAGTGGTTTTTTATAGCCATTAGGTCTCAAGGACTTTTTTGTGTGACTCTTAAAGGTTCTAAAATAGGTTTTTAGTAACAATTTTCATTGTTTCAAATTTTAGGCTCTCTCTTTTCTTGCCCCACTCTGACTTAAATATCTTCTGCAATTAGGTTACACTGTTTTATTTTTAATACTCTGCAATGGAGTTCATGGAGTTGTGGGGGAGGGAGGGAAGATTCCTGCTACCTTCTTACTGCTCCCATCCTCTCAGTTATGCCTTGTCTCAAGGTGTCAACTTCAAACAAAATCAGAAAACATCATCTGGCTCTGTGTCAGATTATATCACTATAATCTAACTGGTTTGGGTGGTTATTTTTTCTGTCTTGCAGGAAGATAGATTTAATGAAGCTAAGTGTGAAATTCCTTCTCCTGTGGAGCCCTTGCATGCTGGTGCCTTCAAATCTTACCATCCTGTCTGCTTGTGCTTCAGCTTTGTCCTGCAACAGGCTTGATCCTCACACCTGTGTAAACCCGGGGCAGAGAATATCCCTGCTGGGGATTATCTGGGGCTGGGAATATCCCTGTCTCTGGGGCAGAGAATATCCCTGCTGGGTGCCTAAAACTGGCTGGGCACTGCTGAGGGAGGATGTCTGTCAGGAGGATGTCTGCCTTCCTTCCTCCCAAAGAATGACCTCTTACCATGATGCAAACCTAAGCATTTTTTTTTTTTAGTTAGAATTTACGCTATCACTAGTACAGATCCAAACTGACCTGTGAGCAACTGGATGCTGCTTTCCCCAGGGAGAAGAAAATTAAAGAAATGAGGGGGGGGAAAGTCTTGTTTCAATAAAGAAGAATCAATATTTATATGCACTGCAGGGTACAGAATTTGGTTTAATTGAATATAGAGGAGATTTAGGCTGGATCTTTCCGAAAACTTTCCACAGCCTCATGGCTGTTGCATTTCACCAACCATCTTCCTCTCAGGCTCATGCCTGGCCACAGGCACCTCAGGCAGCAACTGACTCCTGCCAAGGCTGTAAAGTAAATGGTCACCTTCTTTCTTAACAGGTATTTTTTCTCAGACAAATAATTTACATTGGCAATGCCACACGGCCCGGGTGTAATTTTAAAAAGGCACAGTCATGTTGTAAATCTAAGATGCTATTTTATTGTATAAAATTCAAGACAATTTGCATTGCTTTGGGTCGACAGGTGAAAATATAACTGATGAAAGTATAATATTGAGAGATTGAATGTGTTAAAATGCAGAAATATTTACCTTGATCTGTTTAAAGCTGAGGAAGAAAAGAGCTGTGTAATATTGGAGTTCTTTAATTCTGTATGCAGCCTTTTATAATGGTGCCTATATTCATTCCTTTCTGTTGCAGATTCAGGCACTTCCCATAGCACAGCACTTTCGTACCCCAGCTAAAGTGTATTTAAATTGTTACCAGGGCTTCTAACAGCAGAGGTGGACACTGACTTGTCTTCAGTGACCTTGGTGCTCAGCCAGCATCTGTGGAGCTGGGGCTGTGAGAGCTGAGTGGATCTCAGCCTGGGGGGTTGATTACAGCCAGGAGGAGGAGAGCAAGTGCTCCTCCAGCTTCCTGACACCCTTTGGCTTGGGGATTTCTTTTTTCTTTGAGGGAAGGAGAAATACTTTTGCTCTGCTTCTAATTGGCTCTTTTGGTAGGAAGTTTTTCATATGCTGGTGCTGGTGGCATTTCTATGTACTATTTTTAGAAGCAAACAAGGTCTACCTTATCTATATGACTTATCTTGGGCAGTTGTATCCCCCGGCTGTTTCCTGGAGCAGCACTGAAGCTTGATTGAAAAATGTACTGCCATGTAGAGGGTAAAGGAGATTAATTTATTGTCTTTTTTTAATGAAAGAGCAATCTTTAAAAGCACCTGTGCCCACTGTGTGCCCTGTGGGGCACAGACGGCTGGTGATGACTTAGCAGGCTGAGACACTTTGCTGCAAGCAGGGCATTTTCAGCATGTCCCCAGCTGAAGTAAGTGCTGCTAGGTGAAACAGGATGTAAGTGAACAGAGTGCTAATGTTCAGGTTAATGAATCCAGAGCCACCTCTACTGGCCCAAAGAATCACTGGTAGCATCATAATACATTGGCTTTCATTATGAGGGATTATAATTTCCTTCTTAATCCCTTCCTTCATGGATTGGTTGGCTTTTAACATGTCACTTGCTGACCTGTCCCTTTTTGTCAGAATGTGACCAGAGATTTTTGACCCTTTCACAGAAGTGACCAGGGTTGTTTGTTCCCTAGTGGGGTATTGCAGATTGTTGTCATTCCTACCAGAGCTTTAGAGGAAACCTCAATCCACATCTCCACCACTTGGATGGATCTGAGTGAGGTAGGAATCAGTTACAGCCTGAAATAGTAGCTGGAGTGCAATTCTATAACTGTTCAGTTCATGTCTTTGGCAAGTGCTGTTGGGGAAATAGGGAAACTCTGTATACACGTTGGGAAATATGAGAACTCTGATTATACTTCCTTCTGGCCCCCAGCTGGCTCTTAACCAGCTTGACATCATCAACATATGACCATTTTGGCATCACAGGATGACTCCTCTGGAACGGTGATTTTCAGAGAATTGTTCTACTTTGAGTCTTGTTAGCTACTCTGATTTCCACCTTTCACTCCTCACTTAGAACATGGTCAATGGGAGCTCAAATTTTGCACTAATGAATCCTCTAAGCTACGCTGAGACAAACAGTAGGGTTCCCCTCTGTACTCTTGCATCTGCAGCATGGTGCAGCTAAAAATCACATCAATTATTAAAATGGATGTTTTGCAGAAAACAATCCTGAAATGGATAAGGAAATGAATTATTCATTGTTTTCCTTAGTTTGCGGCAGTGCAGGTTTTCTGTAAGATTTAACAAAGATTAGACAGGACTCTTCCTACCAGATCCTACAGGAATATAGCAGGAGAGGCTTTGTGCTTTCCCCTGTGAGCAGTGCACATAGAAATTAGGTCATTACTTATTCTAGTAAAGGAAACTGTTCTACTCCATATAGAACTATAATCAGAAAAGAGATTTAGCTCTAAAACCTCCAAGCAAGAACTGGGTACAGCAGCGAACTCCAAAGGAGCTATGAGGAAGGGCTGAGGGCCTGGGGCCCACTGAAGGTGGAGGTCTGTGCTGAAGGACTGTCAAAATTATAGGTGGTGTATTCCCCAAAGAGCTTACAGCTTGGAGTGAGGGAGGGTAGCAGGATGGGGAAGCATGAGGCCAACACACACCAGCACAGCTGGCAGCTCAGTGAAGCAGAGCAGTCTGCATATTGTTGGAAAAAAAAATGCATGAGGTCGCCTGCGGTATGTTTACAGGCAGGATCACCCGATTGAAAGGGAAACCAAGGAAGGCACGTGCAGGTGATTGTGAAAAACCCAACCCAAAGACAACAGGGCATGGATCTGTGACACTGGAAATAAAGACAGACATAGGAGACCCCAGCTTGAGAACTGCATCCAGCTCTGGGGGCCCAGCACAGGGAGGGCAGGGACCTGCTGGAGAGAGTCCAGAGGAGGGACAGCAGGATGGTCAGAGGGATGGGGAACCTCTCCTATGAAGAAAGGCTGAGAGAGTTAGGATTGTTCAGCCTGGAAAAGAGTAGCCTTGGGGTGACCTAATTGCAGCTGCTCAGCACCTGAAGGGGTCTACATGATGGAGAGGCTATTTACAAGTGCATGTAGTGACAGGAAAAGGGGGACTGGCTTCCAGCTAAAAGAGGGAAGGTTTGGATTAAACATTAAGGAAAAATTACTTACTGTGAGGGTAGTGAGGCACTGGAACAGATTGCCCAGAGAATTTGTGGATGCCCCATCCCTGGAAGTGTTTAAGGACAGGTTGGATGCTGCTCTGAGCAACCTGGTCTAGTGAAAGGTGTCCTGCCCATGGCAGGCAATTAGAACCAGATGAACTTTAGAGTCCCTTCCAATCCAGGCCATTCTATTATTCTGGGACCCCTGGTGCCTACCACACGGATGAGAAGAAAATCTGTGATTCTCAAAAGAGATTAGTCAGGAAGTATCAATAAGATCTAGACATAACCTAGATGTAAAGCCCTGAGAGGAGGCCAAGGGCCAAAGTGGGGCCAGAGGGTCCAGAGACAAGACAGGATTGTTCTCCAAAGTTATAAAGTACCTCTTGGCACTTTCACAGCCTATGAAACCTGCCTGCTTACCCCTGAGAATCTCCCTTTGCTTGATGTGCTGGATGAGGGAACACCCAAGGGGCAGGAAGAACTTTGCTGTCTCTGTTTGATAGGGGAATTTGTGATGCTGACTTGGCTTGGGATGGTCCCTCACACTCCTTTAAGCTGTTATAATTAGCCATCATTTGCCTCTTCACTCTCTCTATTTTCTGTTCACATTGGCTGGTTGGTTTGAATTTAAGCCAACTGGCAAACACTTCTCCTCCAGTTTCCATGCCTCTGGCCCCACTGGCCCTTCTCACACATTTGTCAGCAAGCCATTTTGCAGAGGATGTGAGTGTCACTTCTCCATAGCTCTGTGACCAAAAAAGAGCAGAAAAAGAAGAGTGGGAGCAGAGGTCTGAGCAGGCTGCTCTGAAATGCCCTGACCTGGTGAGCCTCCTCCTCCTGCCATGCCCTGGCCCAGCTTGCAGGAGGCCACTGTGTCACCAGGGGTAGGAAAGCTGCTCTAGGCTTGGCTGTCCCAAGGGTGCTGTCTCCAACTGCATTGTGTGCCTTTCTTGAGGGCTGTGGCAAAGGGACACGAGCATGTGGCTGCATGGACAACCCAGGGCTTCTCTAGCTCAGCTGCTGACAGTGCATGGGGTTGTTCTGCAGCCCTCAACCTCCCACCAGGCTCTCTCCAGGGACAATCAGCTTCTTCTGTCTTGCAGAATAGAACAGGGGTTTTCAGGAGGGCATTTTGTCCATGCCTGAGACCAGCCTCAGTTAATGTAAGCCATGCCTGTCTGCTGTGAAACTCAGCAAGTTTACACTGGTTCCAAATCTGACTGGAAGAAATTAATCCAGCAACAGCAAAGACCAAAGGATCCTGAGCCCTGGCAAGAAGTTATAAATCCAGCACAGTACTCTCCTTCATTTGCTGGATAAAATGACAGGTCTGAGGGAGATGTGAACATCAACTATCTAGCTGTAAACAAACATCAGTAAAAATAAAATAAACTCATAAACACCAATGTAATATTAAGAATCAGTTGTTCTTTATTTGTCTGGACGCAGGAGGGAATATCTCCTCTGAAATACTGTGCATGCTGAGTACAGGAAAGCTCCTGTTTATATACTGTATTTTACATATATATTCACTGACTGTCCCAGAATAAACATTTATATATGATAGTAATTTCCATGAAATCATTGACATATTGTCTCTCCCCTTTACACATGCATTCTTCTGTGCTGGGGGTCTCTTTGGTGGTCACTGGTGGTCAGCACAAAGTCACACCTGAATGATCAGTGAACTTGTAAAAGTTGGCAGAACTGGGGCTGGTTGCTTTCCAGTTCTCCTTCTTACACAATGGGCATTGTGCAGTTCCAAAGGCCAGTGGGTTTTGAAGAATAATCATTGTGTTAGCTCTCCAGGTGTAGATGATTTTTCATCTGGCAACACAGAGAGTGGGTCGGAAAGCCTTCTTTGATCGCTGGTGTGAGTGCCCTTGTACAAAAGGGTAAACTAAGCATTCATCTCCTTAGACACTATTTAAAAAGCTTGCAGTGACTTTCTCCTTGTGTGAAATATGGGTAGTTTTGGAGCACTAAAGTAATTTCTAATTCCAATAGAAAATTATCCCAATATCCAAAAGATACAGAGAGATGGTGCAAGCCTGCATGTTGGAGCTGTCTGAACTGCAAATCAGAGATAGATGCTGGCACTTCATTTTGCATGTATAGGTGCTACTTAAAAACAAAGTATTAAACATTACTGTCTAGAGACAGTATATTTTGTGATCCTCTTCAATTTATTATAGATGTCTATAATCACTGCCTCTGAGTCTTATACATAACGGCGATTAACAGTGATTAAATGTCACTGTTCTATTCTCTGCCTGATGTGCTGGACGGGGGAACACTAAAGGGGCAGGATGCAGAAGACCCAAGGATGCTGTCTCCCTTTGATAAGAGTATTAGTGATGCTGACTTGGCTCTGGATGGTTGAACCTTCTGCGTTATAATCAAGGACCGTTCTGGGGTAAAAGAACAAGATTTCTCTTTTGTCCTAAGAGGCAATCAGAAGTCGTGCACAAGCGCCTTCTCCCAGTGGCAGGGTCCCTGCCAGCCCCGGGGCAGGGCACAGCCTCCCCGGCAGCCGCGGAGGGTGAAGCGCCGCCGCTTCAGCACCCTGGACAGCGCCGGGTCCGCCCGGCTCCCAGCGCCGCTGCCTGGGGCCCGGTGCATCCCAGGCAAAAATAATAACCCTCTCCGCTGGCTGCGGGTGATTCCCGGGTTACAGCCCTTTGCTGCCACTGAGTGCTGGAACAATAGCAGTGGGGATGCTTTGTAGCTATCTCCAGGAATGCCCTGTTAGTCAAATTAGGTAAATTGTAGTTGAGTTTGTGACAGAATTCAGAGCTTGGCAGTCGTGTTGAGGCCATGCCCTTCAGGGCTTTGGATCTGTACTGGGTGATTTTTTGCTCAGTTTGCCTGTCAGAGTTCACAGAGTGGCTGGACAATGCTCTTGGCCGTGTGGTTTAGTTTTACATATTGCTGCAAGGAGCAGGGTGTTGGACTTGAGGATCCTTATGGGTCCCCTTCCAAGTTGAGATAATTTATGATTCTATTCTATCAAGAGTTTCCTGAATACAAGTTGGCTGTTGTGAATTCCCTCACCCTGGGGATAGTCTGCCAAGGATCCTGCACTTCAGACCTGAGAGATCCCAAAGAGACAGGAGCAGCCTGGAGACCAGTGCAGCGTTTGTCTTCCCTGAGGCAAGCATTTTCCATGCTGTGAAACACTGCTCTGAGTCACCTAAACACTTCCTCAATTCCATCCAGGCAAGTGCAGACAGGCCTTTTCACATGCTCCTTGTTTGTTCGTGTAAGAAAATGACAGCAGCTCTCTATTAGCATTTCTCTCCATTGTAAAGTGTCCTCCTCCTCGCTGAGCCAGGCTGGGAAGGCTGAGGCCTCTTAAACTCTGAAAGAAGCCTTTGATATTTGCTTTTATAGGAACTCCTCAAGTGGTAGTATCCCTCTCCAAGCTAGGACAGTTGCTGTAAAGTATTTCTGACGAATTTTTGAACCCATTCCCTGGGACCACTGGCAGCATCTCTTGGCATTGTTAGCCCCACACGTCTCAACACCGTAGCATAGTGATCAACTACACCACCCCTTAGTGAGTCTGTGAAAACTGCTCTGAAGTCTTCGTTGCTAACATCCAAACCCATTACTTTGTGTGCAAGGAAAAGAGTGCTTTACTTTCTTCTCTGCTGCTGTGTTGTAAATATTTTAGGGCTGCTAACCATCTTATTTTGTCTGATTTGGTGCATCCCCTTTCCCAGTGAGGTGCCTGGTGTCTGCTGCTGGGGCTGGTCACATTGGTGCCCTGATGATAGGTGAAACAAGGTGAAATAACCCTTCAAAATACCCACTGACATTTAGCAGTCTGTGGGTTAAGCTTCCTATGGAGCCAGCAAGTCTATCCTCATACTCCTCAGGTCTCAACGTCTTTTTTTCTCCTGCAGATTTGTTTAAACATTTTTAAACAAACCTGTTCTGTTTTCTTTGAAAACATGTTGTACTTTCGAGTTTTGCATTTCAGTTTTGCTTTGTGAAATGCCTTTCTTCATTTTATATGTCGCTATTATGTTTGCTATTTATTTGATGGACTGAGAGACTGCAAATAGCCAGACTTTTTGCCCTTATTTGCTATTACTCATGTCTTTTCTTCAGTTACTTTTTTTTTTTTTCAAGGTAAAGCCATCTCTGTTTACTTAATTTCTTCTCAAGTTGAAACTTTTATGATTTTATTGCCCTCTGTAATTTTTCCAACACTGACCATGGAGCTGATGTGTTCAGGGAATTCCTAGATTTTTCCTGTAGGCTGGAGTCTGCTGAGCTCATTATTTTGTGCGTAGGGAGTGTTCTTTCTCCCTATGCATCCTCCTTCACATTTGTCAACTTTTAACTTTATCTATTATTTTATCACTTATGATTTGGCATTCAGATGACTTTCTGAAACCTCTCATGTATGGCATTTATACCACCAGAAAATTTTGCAATCCTTCTGCTTCTCCTGTAAATATGTTAAACAATGCAGTCTCTTGTGGACCTCCTTTTATTATGCAACGTCACTGTCCACAGCCAGTCTCTTTCCATCTTTCACCCAGTTAAAGAGAGAACTACCTTGTGTCTCCCATCACAGTTTGTGGTTTTTAAAATATATTGTTTGGCTCACTTTTACTGTTTCAGAATTGTAACAGATGCCAAGAGCAGGATTTCCCTTTGCAGAAGCCTTGCTGACTTTTCCAATTAGATTCATAGAACTGTAGAGTTGCTTAGGTTGGAAAAGGCCTTTAAAACCATCAGCTCCTACCATTAACCTGGCACTGCCAAGTCCACCACTAAACCATGTCCCTGAGAGCCACATCCACCCATTTTTTAAATACCTCCAGAGGAGTTGATTCCACCACTTCCCTGGGCAGCCTGTTCCAGTGCTTGACAACCCAATGCAGTTATGCGCCTTTGAATTCTGTCTGTTTTTCTGTGGTTTGGCTCTTTTTTGAATATGGAAATGGAGCTTCCTGGTCTGTAACTGCCTGGCTGTCCTCTGCAGTCCTCTTAAAAACTGATACTTCATCTGCCACCTCCTGTTTCTCTGGTACCAGTCTGACGTGAGCAATAAGTTACACTCCACAGTAATTTGGCAGGCAATTTCCTATCCAAGCTCCTTTAAAATCACCAGGTGAACATCATCTGGTCCTGCTGATATATCACTGTTCATTCTATTGGCTTCTGGCCCGTCACTTGAGACCATTACTCACCACCTGCAGATGAAAGTTCTAGCATGGAAGCTCTCCTAATCCCTTCTACAGTGAGCACTGCTGCAGGTAATTAATATACCTTTCCTATACCAAACACATTTTCTGAGCACTCCTGCTCTGTAGCTATCATCTGCAAACCCTGCAGTCTCCTGGCAGGTTGCCTGCTTCTGATGTATTTTATTTTTAGCTTTTAATGCATCTACTCTGGTGTTCATCAACAGTTTTCTTGCCCTCCTTACAACCTTTTATTTAACTTTCCAGAGTTCTTTTCAGTTTTGCCAGTGTAGATACATGTTTTGTGTTTTGAGCAGCAGTATTTTATTCATCACTCCTCCCTGTGCTTTGCTAATTCTTCTTCCAGCCTTCCTAGTCCCATAAGGAAGTTTCCCTCATTCACATTGTGGTCATTGTCACACCATTATTTTACAAAGGTAACATTTGATCCTGATCCTGTGTTCTCTTAATGGCTGCACAGCTTCTCCTTCTGTGATGTCTGGCTGCCCAAGGAGAAATAATTTATGTTGCTAAGGAATGTAGCAGGAATTAGAGTCCAGTTTTCCCACTTTGTGGAGGCAGTGTGAAGCTGGAGTTTTCTACGGCCACTGTCCTTTCTGCCTTACAGCCTCCCTGGTGTCTTATTCTGGTCAACACTTTAGTCCTAATTGCACTTTTCCTATTTTTGAAATGTTAGGCTAGACGGTTAGTATACTTTTTTTAACAGTGAGTTAGTTTTGATAAAGATTTCTTTAATGTGTACTGTACCTTCTTTACTGATATGGTGGCCTTTGTCTCTCTGATATTTGCATTAACACCATGTCCTTGGTTGTCTCCCAGTTGCCACCTCTCTCATAGGCCAGTCCTGGTTAACAAACAGATATTCCAAATCATTCAACTTCATTTTTTAATTATTAATATTTCCTGGGGAACAAAACCAAACATCCAAACAAACACCACGAAACACCATCAACAATGACAACAAAACAACCACACCAAACCAACCGAACAAAAACCAAAACAAAATTAAAAAACCAAACCAAAACAATAAAACAGCACCACCATTATGCCTAACTTTGGTCTTTTTCTGTTTCTGGCTAAATGGGACTTCATTTGTTGAAATTGCAGATTGGTTTTTTTCCCATCTGAATTTCATTGACTTTCACTCTATTCTATATCAGGGGATGCAATATGGTATGATTTTAAATCTAGAAGCTGATCACTGCACATTTAGAGCTGGCTGTTTATGCAGACAAGATTTCCCCAAGCCTGCAAGGGGGTTTTCAATAATGTCAGTGCTCAGGTGAGTGCAGCCTGAGAAGAGAGAAGAGCCAAAACTCCCAACCAAGGCTGCAAAGGGAGTGCAACTCTGGGACAAAGGGTGTAAGTTCCCACATATTAATCTTACAGGATATTTTATTTAGCCTCATTATGACATGGAATTGGCCTTATCTGATGAGACAGTTTCAGTTTCACAGTTTTCTTGATACACAAGTGAAAATGCAGCTGAAGTACCCAGAGGTATCATTAAGCAGGGAAATATCCTAGACTAAAAAAAGAAAAAAACAACTAAGGTTTAATGTATTCAATGCTTATTGTCTTCTGAGTTCACTTAGATTTAAATCACTAAAAAAAAAAAAAAACTACTAGATTTAAAATTCTACTGGGGTTGTAAAAAAAATTTTGTTGTAGAAGAAGTCTATTAAGCTCAGTTAATTGTTATTACTATTTTTGTTCCAAACCAAATAAGTTTTGGAACCTAGCAATTTGAAAGCATTGTTTGAAATACAGGTATAGATTTAAAGTGTGAGGCTTACTGTTTCCAAATAGCTTCATTAAAGTGTTCATTAATATTGCTTATAGTGAAATTCTTCTATTGAAAATTGTGTTGAAAGATCTAAAGCTAGTTCTGGCCTATCTCTTCCAGGTGATGCTAAAGCAGAATTTTGTGGAGGGCAGATCAGAACCAGAGATCCTTGTCTGATATAACCAGGCCCAGCTCCACAGGAGCACACTGGGGAAATGGCTTGCAGCAAGCAGAGGCAGATCCTGCCTAACATGGTAACAAGGCTCGGGTCAAACCTACTGGAACTGGCAGTCACCAGTGAAACTGCAAATATTAAAAAATCATGTCCCTGCTTTTAGCTAGGCCAAGAGATGTCTGTGAACAAGAAGCTGAACAGCAAAAGGGTTGAATACAGCAGGGAAAAGAGGTACATGCAAAATCCATTCTAGATTATTTATTGCTCAATGTGTCCCATCGTTTTGATTAAGGAATTGGGTCACTCCCACTAGATATTTTGGGTGATGCATCTGGGCCAGGCTGTCACAGTGATGTGCAAGCCCACACACACACCATGTGCATGTAGAAATATGTGAATTTCCATGAGTATGAGGTAGGATCTTCTCCAGCAGCCCTTCTCCCAGGGCACATACCCATGAGGGATTAAGTCCCTCCTGAGCCACTCGGATACCTGGATCACCATGAATATCCTGGCCCAATCCATTTGCTCTTCAGGTCACCTGAGCCACACTTGCTCCAGGCCCTCAGACACATGGCAGGGACAGCAGGGTGGAGCAGACATGAACAGGGTGTGACATTATTCTGGTAGACTGTGTACATCTCTGGCCATGAGGCTGAGACAAAACCCACTGCCTGCTTCCCCAGAGGGAGGAGTTGAAACACAAGAAAAACAGTGATTTGGAAGAGAGACACAGCTCTGGCTGTTCCTCTGGGTACACCAAGAGGCATAAATGCAAAGGCAAAAGATAAAGGCACCTCCAGGCACACATAAAAACCTTCCTGGGCCCTACCATACAAGCTGTAGTAGAAGGAAGCATGGGTCTACATTTACCTAACAACTGCTGCCAAAACCAAATTATTACTCATCTTCCTCATCCACCCACTACAGCCAAGAACTGGCAAGAGCAAGTGGAATACAGCACACGCAGTGGGACAAGATGAACACCTCTGTTCATTCTGTATATGAATTTATGCTTCTTTGCACACCCTCACAGATCAGCCCAGTGTGAGTAGAGATTAGCATTAGCTGATAAGCATAGCAGAGCCTGCTTGAAAATGCTGTCATCTCCCTGCAGAAGCTGACAGCTGAACTGTTAAGCTGGGAGGTCAGAGTTGATTGGCTGGAGCAGCAGCTGTGTGTGGCCCTGAGAAAGGTGCCAGAGGCTTTTGCAGCTCCGACCCGCGAGATGCTAATCCTGGGTAAACCCAGCACACAGGGGCAAACCAGCTCAGCTGCACAGGTGAAGAGTGATTTAGGAGCCCCCCACAAAGGCAGCCCAGGGAGCCAGCACCTGTCAGTCTTCTTGATCCCTTCTGGCTCACTGCACCAGCAAAATATAGATTGTGGTTGTGCCAAGTTCTTCTTGAATTGCAAGGGCATCTATTGCCTCTGGCAGGCTTCCAAATGCAGTTGTATAAATAGAACTGTGCTGGACTTGCTACATAGTGAGGAAGTTATTTATGCTTCACGTTTTTTCTGGCATGACCCAGAGAAAGATTCTGTGCATACACAGGAATGCTGCCTTGATAAGGCTGAGAACCCTGGGGATTGCATTTTCTTCTTCTTTTTCTTTGTCATCTGCTGAACACGTATACAGAACTTACACATTTCATGTTATATATTTACATCTGCTGAACACAGAGATTATACAGTGTGCCTTTTTTTTTTACCATGGAAAACTAAATTTAGAGTGAATCTTTGCAAACTAAAAAAATGTTACTAAGAAAATGTTTGTAATCAATCCACTTAGGAATGCAGCACATGCAGTTCCTTGATGTCAACCAATTCCTTTTCCCATACTCACCTCTGTCTCATTGCATGACATCTTCCTACCTTGTGACTTGGGAGGTAGCACATCATGAGAGTGGTTGGTTATGTTACATGGGATAGAGAACCTGCCTGGCCTGGAGCCTGGGCAATCAAGGAGAAGGGAGCATGGGTCACACAGCCTACAGCAGCCTTAGCACATCATTCAAAAGCAAAATGGACACAGTTGGTTTTCATACATGACATTTGCCTTTGACAATTTTTATTTCTCTTTGATAGAAACAATTTTCTTAAAAAAATAGAGAAATTGGTTTCAACTGAAAACACATTGGATTGATAAATACATTCTGGTAAACCCCACTGAGCAATTTTCTAATGGTTAGCCAAAGTTTCAAATCTTGGTGCCTAAATTTGCTCCAGGTTGGTATCCAGGCCCATAAACTAGCAGTCTGATTTTTCCCAAAACCATGCTGAATGTCCTATGTCTTGAGTTTCTCTGGAGTGAGGGGCTAAGGGCTTAGCAATTCCAAACTACCAGGCCTAGAGTCAAACTTCTGAAATATGAACATCTAGAATTAGGTAGCAATGGTCTGATCCAAAGCCCAGTAAAGTGAATGGAGAGACTGCTGCTGGACTTCTGGTTCTGTATGTGGCTAATTCAGCTATGCTTAGGTGTCAGAGTGAAAATTGCCTCCTTTGGGGCCAGGTCAGTCCTGAGCAATCACTGTTTTTGCTCATTTTGAGTAGTTCCTTCTGCAAAGAGTGCCTTTAACAAAGGAGGTGGCATGGCAGAGAGGATGGGGTACTAAAGTGTCACCTGGGCAATCCTCTCATGCACAGGAACTGTGCTCCACTGATGTCCTGGGCATGCTGTGTAAAACTTCTCGTGGGACAAATGCTGAAATACAAATGCATACGAGGGGCCAAGCAGCTGGAAAGCAGCTCTGCAGAGGACCTGAGGCTCACTGTGGGCACCAGGCTGACCATGAACCAAAAATGGGTCCCTGCAGCAGAAACCAAACAGCCTCCTGCATCAGGTAAACATTGCCAGTAGACGGAGGGAGGTGATCCTACTTTTTTGCTCAGCACTGGAGACATTTCTGGAATGCTGTGTCCAGAGCTGGACTTTCCAGTACAAGAGAGACATGCAGAGACTCTAGCAAAGGGTCATGAAGATGAGGGAGCATCTGACATATGAAAAAAGGCTGAAAGAGCTGGGATTGTTTAGCCTGGACAAGGCTTAGAGGAGTCTTTTCAGTGTATGCAAACACCTGATGGGTGGGAATGAACAAGACAGAGCCAGACCCTTCTCAGTGGTGCCCAACAACAATACAAAAGGAAATGGGAACAAACTCAAAGGCAGAAAACACATTTAAACATAAGATATTTTAATTTTTTTTTTTTATTATGAGGACAGTCAAGCACTGGAACTCTTTACCCAAGGAGGCTGGAGGGACTACAGCAGCTACTTACGCTAAAGTATTGTTTTAATGAAAATTCTGCCTAAAATAATTTGACTGATAAACTCAAGACAAATCACTGTTAGCCCAGAAGTCCTTTGATGTTCTCCATCTCCCTTATACTGCTAAGGGATGGAGAATCATGACAACATGCATGTCCAAAAAGCCATCTCCCATCAAGGGATTCTTTGGTGAGCAAGAAGGTAAAGGAGAGAGTTTGAGCCTTAAGGGTCACACCAAACACCTAAGGTCCCTCAACCATTATGGTCCCTCAAACTAGGAATATTTGTATTTATATATCTGCATTTGGTTGGAGTTCTTTGACATTAATGTACCTGTTCACCTACAAAGTGCTGGCTCTTCACAGCATCTGGCACTAAATGTTGAATTGCCTTTTTCCTCAGTTTCAGGCAAATGACCTAGGCAAGTAATTTATCTCATTCAAAATCTGCTTGAAAACTTCTCTCTCTGAAAAGAGAGCCACTTAGACTGGTATTCTCACTATTAGGAACTTGTTTGAGGGGATTTACCTTAATTGTATTGTTAAAGTCAGATGTGTGTCAACGCTGAAAAAGATCGGTGACTAAAGGTTGTGGATGACCCAGACTCTCCAGAATATTTTCTTAGCATCTTTCAGCACACACACAGCCTGGGTAGAGAACGGATTGACAGCAGTCCTGAGGAAAAGGGCTTGGGGGCATCAGATAATGAGAACTGAACACGACCCAGCCGTGTGCACTGACATCCCAGAAAGCCAATCCTGTCCTGGGCTGCATCCAAAGCCCTGTGGGCAGCAGGGCCAGGGAGGGGATTCTGCCCCTCTGCTCTGCTCTGCTCAGACGCCACCTGCAGGGCTGCATCCAGCTCTGGGGGCCCAGCACAGGGAGGGCAGGGACCTGCTGGAGAGAGTCCAGAGAGGGACAGCAGGATGATCAGAGGGATGGGGAACCTCTCCTATGAGGAAAGGCTGAGAGAACTGTTTAGCCTGGAGAAGAGAAGGCCTCGAGAACACGTTCTACAGCCTTCCAGTTCCTAAAGGGGTCTGCTGGAGAGCTGAAGAGGAACATTGTACAAGGGCATGTAGTGATAGGACAAGGGGGGTGGATCTAAAGTGAAAGAGGGGTCTAGTGGAAGATGTCCCTGCCCTTGCCAGGAGGAGTTGGAACTAAGTGATCTTCAAGGTCCCTGGCAAAAGAAACCACTCTGTGATTCTTCCTATCTGAACACTGCTAGGATCACTTAGAACTGTTTCTGAACCATTGCTGGTTCAGACAATGAAGCCCACCCCTCTGGTTTTTCCATTGCTATACTGAGATGAGCCCAAAAATGTCAATTTACTCATAGTATTGCTCTCTTCTGGGAGTTATAGCCAGTGAAAGATTCTCATCTTTCATACTGATTTATCAAGTATTCACAGTACTTAAAAATAGATTTTCCATGTCCTTCTCCAGCCATTGCTTGCATGTCTCAGCCAAGCTTATGAACACAAACAGATCATGTGCAATACTGATAAAAGAGCAGCATCTGGTGCAAGGTGGGCTGCAGAGAAAGGCAATGTCCCTTGCTGACAGAAGTTCGTTTCAATGTCTCAGTGCTTTTTTCAGAAAATTTGCCATCCCTGGAAGTGCTGGAGGCAGGTTTGCTCATTTGTAGCCAAGAATAAACAAGAGGTGACGTTTTTGCATTGCACTGCAGTGGGGATTCCCTGACTGGGAGAATCTGCACAAACTGCAAGACTGCAAACCCAGATGGACAGTACAAATGACACAGGGCAAGGGCTCACTTATTAGCAAACTCTAGCAACACAAACCCTGATAAGTGGTGCTATCAGATTATTTGCTCTTTCCTTAATGCCTGGGCCCAAACCCCATCTGTGAGGGACAGCTCTGCCTCACCATCAAAGATCTGGGTAGCCCAGCACAGCCCTGCAATGTTGCCTGCTCCTTCCAGACACCTGGAAGGGAAAGAGACATGTATCAGCAGCATGGCTGCTTCCTACATACTTGCTGCCTTCCTACAGGAAGCTGTACTTTGTAGAAGATGCTGATTGTCTGAAGCCATTAAAATGACAGATGAGGAATCCCTAGGTGGAGTTTGATTACTGATTTCACAAGCCCAGGAGCTGTGGGCTCTTCAAGCTGGCTCAAGATGTTTTAGCAGGCGCTGACACCATCACAGCAACGCAGAGGCAGTCACGCCTCAGCCTCCCGAGGCTGGCACGGCTGTGCCATGACGCCTGGCGTGCCACACTGCACCCAGAGGGAATTCTGCTCTGGGCAAGGCTCACAGCAGGGCTGGGGTGCCAGCAGGAACCTACGCCTGCCATTGGCCGGGCTCGTCCCTCCAGGCACTGCTCCAAAAACAGCTCGGTCCAAAATAGAACTGTGGGAATCCCTGCCCGAAATCAAGCCTCAGAAAACACAATTATTGACAAAGTCCCAGAGGGACAAAGGCTCTCTCTGAACTCCATGTCCACAGGCATCAAGTGTGTGAGTCTTTCTGGACAGAAGAGTCACCCAAACAGGTCATATATGTGGTTACAGGTCTGTTATGCTGCAGGGTTTCCATTTATGGAACTCTTTAAAAAATACAAATTAAACTGTAAGTAGGAGGAACAAGCAAACCATCCCACTTTCATATCACACTGTACCACAGCTATTATCAGCTCAGGTCAGGAAAGGGATAAGGCTCCAAAAAATGGTTTTACCTGGTCTTTATTTAAACAAAATGTGCAAGTGAAAGCCAAAGTTTCACATTCCTTTTTGCTAAGCAAGTCTATGCCTTTTACATTGGATAATACAGGCTCTTACTTTACACACAGCAGTTTTACACCCTCCAGAACCCGACACTGACACCAAACAAGCCGGTGTGGTGGGCTGGGAGTACAGAAACTACTGGAGGAGACAGCCACATCCAGCTGTTCCTAAGCATCTCACACTTACACTTTACAGCTGGGATCACTGCAGACTGAAAGAATCACACCATCACAGACCCATTACAGACATGAGGGCAAGCAACAAATTGGAGAGAGTGAGAAATAAAGGTTCAGGACATCCTCAGTCGGCTCAAAGCTAATTGCTGTGGCATGCTGTGGGTGTTACTGATGCCTGCAGAGGCACCTCCAGAGTTTCTGAGAGTCTTTCAATCCTGATAAGACTTCACAAGGAGCCACATGAGGATCACAGTAATCAGGACAATCATGAAGTTGAGGCAAATTTCTCGTGTGGAACGTTCCATTTTTGGGGAGTAATGAGGAGAGAGCAGAGGTCAGCAGGCACAGCAAAGGGAAAACTCTGGTGACTTGCTTGGATGTGTCCTTGAGCTCAACCTTCAGGTCACAGGCTCTTTGGGAAAAAAAAAACAAACCAAAAAAAAAGTAAAGGACAGATGCATGAAGGTTGCATATTCAGTAGAGCTTTTTATGTCAGTCTAAATAAATGTTGTTTCAGTGTCCAGGAATCAGTAAGCACTGGGGTGCTAAGAAGTAAAAGCCATCTTTGGCAGCTTATCACCTTCTTTGATTTCCAGCATTTGACAAGGATGTTCCCAGTGTCACCCCAGAATACTGTGCACAGGGGTGAGCAGTCTGTGGAAACCAATGCTGCTCTCTGCAAGCATTTTCAAATAAATAATGCCCAAGTCCCATTTAACACTTTCAACAATTATGCATTGTAAATATATACTACTGTTAAGAGGTTTAAAATTCCCATATTTGTTGGTGTATAGTTCTTAAGAAATTAAGTGCAAACTATTATTTTATAGAGAAATACTAATAAATCTGAATTATTTGTTACTACTAAAAGTACAAGGAGAACCTAAGGTTAGACATTTTCATTTCTGAAGAACTTCACATATTTTGTGAGTAATTTCCACAGACTAAATAGTATTTTCTCAAGAAATTTCTGCCTTTCCTGAAATTTCAAGGAAAAATTGAATTGAAAAATGCTAAAAATTTCATATTTAAAAAATCCCATTCAAGCTGTACTCAAAAACTTCTCTGTTGGTTATTGCTTTTATTTGCTTTTTGAGAGCAATTTTTGAATTTTATATGATTTTGGAGTTCATGCAGATAAAAGAGAATACTTTATCATGAATATCATGCACTAATCTCTGCATACCATATAAATAAAATAAGAACCCTTTAACAAATGAAGCATTAAGTCCAGACAAAGAATTTCAGCTACCCAACCAGATTAGGCTGTAACATCTCTGGTGCAAATGAGAAGCCTTGGGACCATACCAACATGAACATAGGGAATTTCAGTTGAAATTGCTTTAGTTTGCAGATAAAATATTAAAAGCCTAGTGCATGCAGTTAACAAATTCCCACATTTTCCAGTTGATTTGCCAGCCTCTGATGTCCTTGCACACCTTGACCTAATAAGTAAGCCAGTTCTCTTACCTTGAGGAGGGAAATGGAGCCCAGTGGTTCTGCCTCTGGACTTTGGGTCACTGCAGATATTATTTCCCTCCAAGCTTCTGCCTATCTCCCACCCGGTCTGGATGCTCTGTCCCTGCGTGGGAACTAAAGTAGGCTGAGGGTGGAGACCATCAAGTGCGTTGGCAATCCAGGTGCTGACATCACCCCCCCTAAATATTTTTAAAGGGCTAAGCTGGGCTGCAAAATTGGTTAAGGCTGTTTATGCAGTGGGCTCTGTGAGCTGATTTGCTTCTTTTGCCATGGTGCAGCACTAACAGCAGAGCTGTGTTCATCCCTTGGGAGTCACTTGGATCTGATAGAGAATTTCATACAATCATAGAATGGTTTTGGTTGAAAGGAACCTTAAAAATTATCTAGTTCCAACTCCTCTGCCATGGACAGGGACACCTTCCACTAGACCAGGTTGTTCAGAGTCCGATCCAACCTGGCCTTGAACACTAATGGGAGTTGGGCCACCCACCCATCATCCCTGGGCAACCTGTTCCAGTGTTTCAGCACCCTCACAGTGAAGAATTTCTTCACAATATCTAATCTAAACCCCCTCTCTGAGCTGGAAGCCATTCCCCCATGTTCTGTCACTACATTCTTTCCTTTGGCCTGTTAGTGTCTTCCCAGTGAGGGGAAAGGGAAAGAAAGATCCACTTGAAGAGTTCTGTGTGGAGAACTAAGGATCTCAAGACCATTTCCAGGATATGGAGCCTGTCTACATATCTACCCTTCTGAGTACAGTACAGCTGTTGCTGTTCCACATACCTGTAGTCTGCACAGCTTCTTGAGTTCATATGCATTTAAAAGTGAAAAGGAGCAAAATATACTCTTTATTTCAATACAAATAACTGAAACAGCATTATTTGCTGGATATAAAAGTTTGGGACTAGTTTGTGCTGAAAAGTACAACTCTGAGCTGGAAGGAACTGCTGTAGTTCTTTAAGACATGCTGTCTTGCATGCTCATCCCCCATTGAATTTCAGTGCTGGTGTGAATTCTTCACCTATCTGAGCTTACAGAGAAGTATTTCTGCCACCCTGCAGTGTTTCACCCCAGAAAGACACTGCTCTGTGGCCTAGAGAGCTGTAACCCCCACATTCCCTTATCTTTGCTCAAAGCACTGCTAGAACTTGCTCTAAACACAAATGAGAAGTGATATTTGCTCCCTTTGAATTGACACAGCAGAGCGAGCTGGAATGAACTGGGAGCAGACAGTGCCATGGGTTTCCCCTCACTTGGAAAATAGAAATATTTCCACTGAAGTCAGAGGGGCTACTTCTGCAACACACTGCCACCAGAGGAGTGGGGGGATCCTGCTCATGTTTGAGTGTGTAAGGCTATCCACAACACTGACCTTATTCTCACTGCCAAACACAGTGTGACACATAGCACGCAGATTATTTATTGATTCTGATGCCTTTTGTATATTTATATTCAGGCATGCTGGGACATACTTTAGCTCAGAGTATCCAAGCTTGGTTGTCACTGTCCCCCTCGCTGAGCTCCCAGGTTTCTCCCTCTGCACCATTGCTGGCACTCACATCACAGGACCATGGCCTGGTGAGCGAGGCCAGCTGGCTGGAAACCCACCCGGTGGAAAACACAACAAAACAAACAGCTGTGGGTAACCAGGGGGGTGGAGGGGAGGGTTGCTTGGGTTTTGCTGGATGATCTCCCTAAATAGTCTTCCCACGGGATCAGTGGAGGTAGGAGGGGGATGGGAACAGTAGAAGCTTTCCTTTTCATTGGTTTGACTGCCTTGCCACTGCCCTCCTACACAGCCAGGCAGCACGTTCAAAAAAGCCAGGGTGCTGCGTGGGAGCCTTGTGCTAAAGTACACAGATCAAACAGCAAAGGCTTTAACCCATGCCTCATTCAGGAGTTACATGCCTAAGTAGGTTTGCAGGGTCCTATTACGATGCTTGCTCTGCTGAGCCATCCTTTTAGGGAAAACTTGGACAAACATCCCACACTTGCAGGGATTTGGGACATCCAGATTGAAAATGCTCCTTTTAGCCAGGGGGAAGCAAGATTATGACTGTCATGAGCCTACCCTAGACTATTTCCTCTCTTGGCATGTTCTGAAGCAGAAATCTGTGGATTTCTCATGCTATACCTAATCTATTTCACCTTGAATCACATAAATCTTCACCAGAGAAATAGTGAAAATTTTGGATGCCATTCACCCTAATTATTAAATGTCACACAGCATTGCCCAAATATTCCCCTTGGGCTATGGAAACCCTGGATTTATTTTACTCTCTGCTAACAGAAAACTCAAAAGTGTATTTTTTAACCTAGATCCCGCCAGCTCTGGTCCCCAGGCTGAGGTCCCCTGCACTTCCACACTGACAGAGAGCTCCTTCCTCTTCTGTCCCAGTTCATCTCCTTCTTCTTTAATGTCCTGCATGACAGCTAGAAAATTTCCCTTCTCCAAAGCAGGGAAAAAGCGCTACAAATGTCATTAATCACAATACACACGATACACACAATAAACAACCAAACTCACCACTACAGGCACAGATGTTTCTCTCATTTTTTGTGCTGAGGATCTTGCAGTAGACCATGGATAAGCACACAGGATCACAAGCATTCATTGTTGAACGAGAACAAAGTTCATCTAACCCAACACACTGACTGGCAGGGAAATCTGGGGAAAGTATATAGAAACACAGGAAATGTAACATGATCTTTGCCTAGATAGCCTCAAACGTCTGAGATTCAGTCTACTGGGATTGCTAGATAGGGACTACAAACAGGCTGGGTTTATTGCTCCCTCTTGCTCATTCCATGAATAATTCTAGACCAGGCAACTTGTTCATAGTTGAGCTTAACCCATACATTACGTATGTACACACCGAGGCACACATACACAGAGACTTGTGGGGGAAAAAAGGGCTTAGCACTGACCAGGAGGTCCAATAAACACTCCTGAGTTGTGGAATGTGCCTGGATGCTAACTGTGAATCCAACCAGTGTCTGAATATCTGGCTTCAACTCGTCACTGATTCGAGTCTGTGGTTGCCAGAGGATGAAAATTCTGCCCCCTCCACCCAACAATCCCCACTTCCCCCCCCAAAAAAGAAACAACCCTGTTTATTTCTGCTCTTTATGAGCTAAAAGCATAAGAGCCTTAAAGCTTGTTTCCTTAAGAAGTTGGTTTATTGATCCAAATGATTCAGTACTAATTAGGAAAGCAGAAAGGAGAGGAAGAGAATTAACGTAGTGCTTGTACTTTAAATGCTACCCCAGAGGTTTAGATACAGTGTTGAATATTTTTCTCATTATCACTTTTTCTTCTTTTTCTGACAGATCTGGATGTTCTCAGCTTTCATGTGGCCATGCCAAAGCTCCATTTTCATGCCTTGCATACTCAAACTTAAGGCTCTAGTCTATATTTAAAGCTGCTGTGACCATCTCACGTTCTTCCCAGCCTACTAATCAAGTACCACATAATCTTTCAAAGCCATTCTTACACAGTTAGAGGATATTGTGTTCATTTCTGCTCATAGCATTACCTTTCTTACCAAATGCAGTGTATGTCTGTATATATGTATATATAAGTATGGGCCATACTTACTCACCCAGGTGTTGCCAGCATAAGTCCTTGTTCTCTGTCTGAGCTCATTTCTTTTTATATTATCTTCTTACAACATTTTTAGGTTTTGGGTGTTGTTTCATTAATTTTAGACTTCAGAAGATACTCCTCATTTCTTTACAGTATTTTCAACTGGATAAATGTTGCAATACTGTGAGACAAATGGCAATGTACTCAGGCCAATAAAAGACCATGTGCAACCCTGAACACAGAGGGGAAAGAAGAAAACTTGAAATTCCTTCTAAAGCACCACAAATCAGAGGTAAGATAAGAAAGATAAAGCAAAGGAGGCCTTAATTTTAATCTTTTATAGCTGGCTGTCTCAAAAAGAAATTTAAATGTCAGGTCAAGAGCAAAGAAAACATCAATTCACCTTCAACACCAGCTGCCCAGTCACTTCAGAGACAATCAAGCAGTGAATAGCATTAGGAGATTAAATATCACAGTTGGAATTGTACAAAAATGCTGTTGAAAGTTAGACAAAAACAGGTGTATTTTACATCGTGCCTCTTATATTCTTGCATCTCGCTTGTTCTGAATGGAGTTGTATTCTGGAACACAGCCTTCATCTTTCACATGGCTTTACAGAAAACCATTAAAAGCCAACTTCCCTCCATGATGCTAAATGTCAGACCTTGAAGTAAATGAGTTTCTTCAGGAAGATAACTAAAGGCTAGTAGGGAATGCATGGCTATGCACTGGGATATGCTATTGCTGCTCTTGCTTGACTAGACAGTACTGGTGGAAGCTATGGAGAGGGTTTTGAGCTTAAATGCTTGTAAAGCTAATTTCAGCAATCAGGATCAAGGTCACAGGCATACAGATTTACTGAGGCTACATTCTTCCATACCACCTTAAAATGTGCTGCCAGACAGAGCTGCAGTTTGGGCAGACAGAGTCAGCAGGAACACATTAAATCCATGGGAATATGAATCCCCGCATTGGCTACATCTTCAGAAGCACAATAGTTGTGACCTTTGCCACATCTGTCTTCCAATTAATGCCATTTATGAGGTTTATGCTTGAACCAGCAGACTTCCTTCCACAAGCATAAGGTGTTAGCAGAACAGATCAAAAATCCAGTCAGCACTTTTTTTTCAAAGAAAAAACAATCTGCAGACTAGTAAGGAAATACATGAGGATGGCAGAAGATGCAGTGGAAGAAGAACACATCCAAATCTGTAACAAAATAAATTTCTTTAAAAGTGATTTCTGAGCGGTGCAGAAAATTTCTGCAGGTGGTGGAGGAGAGATTGGTGCAGCAGGGTCAGAGGCACAGGCAAGGTGCAGATTTCTGTACTCAGGCCATGGTGTTCAGTGCTTTTGCATCAAGAATTATTGATGCCCTTATAGCTATCAACATGTCACAAGTCTCCTGCAAAGGGTTCAGATATCCTGGAACAGGTATGGACACAGAGCAACAAGGGTGGCTGTGAGTTTCCAATCTGTTGGTTGCATCCTGTTAAATGGACATATAAGCAAAGACAGAATGTTTATCTGTGAAAAAAAAAAAAAAAGGAGCAGCTTTGTAACTGTAAAGCAACTTCTGAGTAGGAGTTTGGCCACAAGTTTCCACTAATGTGAGTCAGGTTCTCCCCTTACTCTAGCACAGAGTGAGGCATCTATGCACTTACAGCCTGGTTTGATCTCTTCCGTGGAAAGAAGTGAGTCTTCAATAAACTATGTCCTGGCACCATGAAGAAATACAATTTTTATCTCTGTGAACAACAGTATCAGCACTACTGGTATGTGACAAGCTTTCAACTTAACCCATACAGCTGTTGTGTGAGTTCTGGCACCTCTGAAGCCTCTTAGAAGGAAGGCAGTCAGTAACCTCTCCCTGAGAAGGAGGTTTGCCTTTAGTTACTAAGTAGCCACCAGTTGTTGTGCCAACACACCCTGGTCCTTCCAGCCTGGAGTGTTTGTGTGGTTTAGCAGGGCTGTGGGCTGATGAATGCTCCTCTGGAGGCTGCCAGCCCAGCTCTGCTCAGCCCAGCAGCATGAAGCCACAGGGCTGCCCTCACCCACAGTGTGCTGTGTGGTCCTTCCACCTCTGTCACCTTTACCACGGAACAGCAAACACAGATGCCATGGAGCACGTGCTGCATTTCAAGAAAGCAGCACTATTTCTCCTCAGACAGACAACATCCTGCCCAAATCCTCACGACAAAGCTGTGGCAGCCACAGGGTTAAACACCCCTGGCTGACTCTAAAAATACAAAGAGGGGTGTGCTCCAAAAGGGTGTAGGGGCTGCCCTGAAGGATTGGCTCTGCTGGAGCAGAGTGCGGCAGGGGAGCAGCCTGTGCATGGAAAATCAGAAAGGAGCAGACCTGGGAAACAAATCCTTTGACAGCCCCACCAGAGTCCAACAGATAGTCCCAGCTGAATCCAACAAAGGAAAAACCCTGGAATTCTCACTAAACCTTGGCGAAACTGGGTTCTCAAATACCACTCCAAGAAGCAGGAAATTCTGGGTTTGCCCTACTTGTTAGTACAAGCTTTCATTCCCTCCCATTCTCACTACTTTACAGACACCAACAGCAAACACTTTGACAAAACAGTGCACTTGGTTCAATGAAAAAAAAAAACAAACTAAACCAAAGAAGACCATGGTGGGACCTCCCATTCAGCCAGGAGATCATCAGGAAGTAACTACCGGCCCTAGGGTGATATTTTATACAGGCCATCCTCCACAACAAGAAGACAGAGATCACACTCCTGGGCACATGGAAAGGAACTGTCCTTCCCTAGGGACACTCAGAGAAGCATGTGAACAGAACCAGAAAGCTGAAGCCTTAGCCTGGAACCAAGTCTGAGGAGGGGGAAGAAAGGAAAAAAGAAAACCAAACCACAAACAAAACCAAAAAAAGCCATCAAAAAAACCCCCAAACCCCACCAAGAAAAACAAATAGAAAGCTACTGCCCTGCTCCTGGAGTTATGGATCTCAGAGGCAAGCCACATAGCAAACCACATACTTTCATCCTGAAATCAAGAAAAAGATGTGTGGGGGTCTGCAAAAGAGAATGTGTAAGGTGAGCCCTGAGTCCAGCTCAAAAATGGTCGAGAGGAAACCACACTAATCTGGGTATCTGTATTAGAACCAGGTATATTGCTGAATTTAAACAACAATAAAAGCTTATCTCTCTAAATGCTTCACTGTATGAGCCCTGGTAAAGCACAGTTTAGCACTCACCATCAGTTAGATACTGGGTTTTACAGTAGTCTGAGTTTCTGGATGCTGTAGAAAAGAACCCTCAGACAATACCTGGAACAGGGGGAAGCCAACAGGCCTGGAAGACCTAATGCTTCTGCAAGATTAAGGTGTCCTCTACAAATATAAATGCAAGTTATTAATAGATAAACTGCCACTAAACAGGACCTAAGACATCTCTTCTGGCCCACCACTACCTCAAATTCCCCTTGCAGAGATGTTGACAGTCACATTTCAGTACTATCCATTGAGACAAATCCAAAGCCAGTATAATTTAGCAAGAAAAGCTCATGAAGGATCTCATCCTTCTGTCACTGAATTCCAGAGGAATCTTGCTATGGGTTTTAACAGGGACTGAGCTGAACCCAAAGCATTGGGTTGCATTTCTTTTTGTTCATTAGGAAAAGCAGAGCTAATTAGGGCTGGATTGATTTGATGGGGGGCAAGGCAGGAGCAGATCCTCTCTCAGCATGAATTCACCCTTCATTTGATATTGTGGTTTGGGCCNGTACTATCCATTGAGACAAATCCAAAGCCAGTATAATTTAGCAAGAAAAGCTCATGAAGGATCTCATCCTTCTGTCACTGAATTCCAGAGGAATCTTGCTATGGGTTTTAACAGGGACTGAGCTTAACCCAAAGCATTGGGTTGCATTGCTTTGTGTTCATTAGGAAAAGCAGAGCTAATTAGGGCTGGATTGATTTGATGGGGGGCAAGGCAGGAGCAGATCCTCTCTCGGCATGAATTCACCCTTCATTTTTGAGGTGTTTATACACAGCCAAAGAGAGTCAAGAGGTCTCTAATGACTTTCTAATCACAGCAGCCATTGACCCTGTGTGAGTGGTATGAAGTCTAATATAAAGCTTGACTCAAGACAATCCAGACCAGAGTTTTGTAACAACTAATGAAATGAAATTGTTATTCTTTCTCAGAACAATGTACTTTTATGGAATAAATGAGAAGTAAAACATGGTTAATCTCAACAATTCAGTAACCCCTTCCCTCTCCAGGACCCAGATGATTGCTCCAGGCTATGAAATGCACCTGAGAAAACTTTTGAGGATTTAATCTAGAAAAAAAAAGTTTGAACAGCGAAATTAATGGTACAGAACAGCATCCTCAGCCTGGACCCCACCAGTGCTTCTTCCTTCTCTGTTACTTAGTCAAAATCTACATCTATTGTAATTGTTCTCCCAGTCTGTTTTGATGGGCATACATTCTGGGTCTTGGAAAGACAAGTATTAAGAGTGAACAGTAACTTCTAACAGGACTACTGACCAGTAATGTATTGGGAGCAAAGTCTTTGAACATTAGATAGCTGCATTACTAAGGTTAGGCTTCCTCTGTTGTTTGTGATAAATGCTCTTTGCCCTCTTCTTCTCCTAGTAATCACAGTTTGTGCATGACTGATGAATAGTTAAATCCACTTTTTGCTTTCTACAAAATCAATTCACACATCTCTGTGTGAGCAGATGGAGGCTTTGTTACCTGAGGGTGTACAACTGCAGAGAGAATCAAGTGAGCAGCACACAGACACCCACGCTTACGCCCACAGACTTAAGTGTTATGTGCCTAAGGGGCAAATAGGAGATCCACTCCCTGCTCAGCTGTCATACCTTTCCTTCCCTTCCTCTATTAACATATTATTTTTAATTCCCTCCCCTGGAATAGGAAACTACTTGCTTTACCCTCTCAGGGCTTGATTATAACAGCTTATATCAAACCTGTGCACTACCAAACCAGCTGTCAGCATGGCTCTCTTTGGATCGGGTCCTGGTACTAATGCTGCAGCAGTGAAGCTGGCCTGCCAGCGTGCACTCAGTGTTTATGGCAGCTGGAGCTGGGCATCCCACCTTCCCTTCACCCTTCAGTGTGCTCCCCAGTGCTACCCCTTTTGCACTGTGCAAACCTTTCATGGTTACAAGATACTCTGCTTGAGAGTGCTGTGTTGAAAGTATTGGCTCCATGCACCTCTGGCATCTGCCCCTCTGAAGTATCTCCCAGTTCTTCTTTATTGGAAGACGTGTTATCTGCCATCTTCCAGACCTTTCTGCATCACAGGACACACTTCCCAGGTAGGTGGTCTGGCTAAACTGTGGACAAGAATTAATTCCTACCTATTGCAGAACATGATCCAGTGTGTGCCCAGGGGGCCAAGGAGGCCGATGGCATCCTGGCCTGGCTCAGCAATGGTGTGGGCAGCAGGAGCAGGGCAGTGACCGTCCCCCTGTCCTGGGCACTGGGGAGGCCACAGCTCCCATGCTGTGCTCAGTTCTGGGCCCCTCACTGCAAGAGAGACCCTGAGGGGCTGGAGCGTGTCCAGAGAAGGGCAGCGGGGCTGGGGAAGGGTCTGGGGCACCAGTGCTGTGAGGAGCAGCTGAGGGAGCTGGGGGGGCTCAGCCTGGAGAAAAGGAGGCTCAGGGGGAACCTCATCATTCTCTGCAGCTGCCTGAAAGGAGGGTGCAGCCAGGAGGGGGTCGGCCTCTTCTGCCGGGTAACAAGGGACAGGACAAGAGGAAACGGCCTCAAGTTGCCACATGGGTGGTTTAGATTTTATTAGGAAAAATTTCTTCTCTGAAAGGATTGTCAAACATTGGAACAGGCTGCCCAGGGTAGTGGTGAAGTTGTCATCCCTGGAGGCGTTTGAAAATGCCTAGGTATGTCACCAGGGGTTGGAGTGACATGGTTTAGTGGTGAACACAGCAGTGCTGGGTTAACAGTTGGACTCAGTGACCTTAGAGGTCTTTTCCAACCTAAATGATTCTATAACTGTAACTCTTCCCTGCAAGAGGAGGCCAGGAGTGCAAGTCAGTACACTCTTTGGCTTGATTTGATAATATTAACAAGATCAGTACTTTGCCCATAGGACCTAAGCAACCATCTGACACCTAATAGACTGCTCAGGCTGGATGACATGACACTGACCTGTGTCAAACCTGGATAATAGAAGTATCTCTTAATCCAGCAGGAACAGCCAGAGACCCACACTCTGATCCTCTGCAGAACTCCTGCGGGGCTTGTTATGCTTTTGGAGAGAAGCAGCAATCTGTGCCAGGTCAGACAAGAAACTCGTTATTCCAGGAAACATTAGAGGGATGTTGCTTCATTAGCTTGAGCTAAAGTTCAGTTTTTCCACCTCGACACTCTGACAAGGGTTGAAGTTGTTGATGATTACCTGGGCAATAAGGGCACAAGAACCTTGCTAGTTTGTGTTGTTTTCTCTGTGCAATCCTCTTGGTAATAAGTTACTGGCTTTGTGCCAATTATTTTTAGAGGTTTGCCAGCAAGTGGCTTCAGTATGACCAGCCTGGGAGAATGGAAGGTGCTGGGGAAATGTCAGCCAAGGAGTAATGGAGGAGTGTGTGTGGTATACAAGGGGGGCAGGATGCACTGGATACCCTGAGCCTGCTTGCTCCCCACGCCCAGAGGCATGATAGCATGCCTTTGCCTGATTGCTGTCCCCCAAACCATTTGACTTGGAAGAAAAAGAAGGTCTTGCCCCATAAGTGCTCTCAAGAAATTCAGTCTATTAAACTTGGTTGGAGGGAAAAGTGGCCAAGCAGAGCTCTACTAAAATTCAGGGAAACTGGTGACAGACAAGTCACAGTGACTTAAAAAATGCTGTTTGGCCCCAGGTGGGGTTGGCAGGACTCAGAGACCACATCCAGTTAGAACAGGGCTGAACATAGCTGGAGACAGATGTAGGGCACAGAGCTTTCTGCATCCAGCAGCAAATACTTTTGAGCATGATTGACCCCACCATCAGTTTTCACTTGGTTAGCAGTGGTACCTAGAATGGGACTTTCTGTGATTAATGCACAAGGCTGGTGCTTCTGGCTTTACTGCACTAACCAGGCATAATAGAACTAGTTTAGAAATGTCAAGGAAATACATCTTATTTTGGGCAGAAAACTGCAAATAAAAACTGTATAAATAACTGGACTTGACTGTATAAATAACATAAATAATAAACATGACTGTATAAATAACTGGATTTTACCAACTAACCTTAAAATCCTTTCCTTGGCAGAAATTCATACAATTACCAATTTTAAAATGCAGTAGGCAAGGGCACAAAAAGCCCATCCCAGTTTCATTAATATGAGATTGTTTCTAAAATCAGGTTATTTGGGCTGCTTTCCTTCCCTCACAACCGTCCTCTGTTCTTCAATCCATAACCACTCAGCTCAGACCCAGGTTATCTTAGTTGTTCAAGCTATGAATTTCATAAACACCTTTGGCACTTCAGCAGGTTGACGTCTGTAAAATAACCATCATCTCAGCAAGAAATACTGCTGATCCCACCTACAAATCCTACCTTGGATTTGGGTTGCAATCTCATTAGTGCACGTCTTGTCCAAAACACATCACAGAACACATGCAGGAGGTGATGAGTTTTCTGACCGACCTTCTGAGTGCACAACAGAGACAAAAATTGCAGCCATCTGTCTGCAGCATCCCCAGCACCCACCCTGAGGGACTCCATGACATATGTGGTACCCATCGAGCCCTGTCCCCATGGAGGAGGGAAATTTGTTTCTGCTGAAATCAAACTCAGTGCCCGTCAGCTCTGCATGTCTGTCACATTCACTGCTCTGTTTTTAGTATTCCCTTTCTGTTGTGTTTTATTCAGAAGTTGCAGATTCACATCACAGGTTATCGGGTTGCACATGATAGAGCAAGTGAGGAAAAAGGCATGTTGTATTACTTGATCTCAGTCCCACCAGGTTTATCATAGACCCAAAAGTATCCCCTGTAGGAGGCAAGTATTGAACAATGCACAGCTTGCCACACTTCACACATGCTTAGGTGCAAATCCTAACTTACTGGGTTGCTGAAAATTTAGCTAAGCTCCAGTTTGAAAAGTAAAAAGATGTGACAGGATTCACCTACCCATAAATTTGGTAGGACTGTCTCTCTGCTGGTCTTGTCTTTTCAGCAAAGTGTCCAGGCACACAGGAGGAGTGGAGGGCTCTGCTCCCCTCTAAAACTCCAGCGATTCCCCCCTTTGCCATACAGAGGGCCCCACCTCTGTGCTTCCCATTTGTCCCCTCAGGACACACAGGCTGAACCCCACAGAGGCACGTGCCCAAGCATGGCTTCTGCAGTGTGTTACTGGGACTCTCATCCCATCTTAAGAGGGAAGAGAGCTATGGGCAGGGCAGCTGGGCCATACCTCCCCCTCTCAGGGCAAATAATGGCCCTGGTTTGTTTTATTCAGGAGCACAGGCACAGCTGTGTAGGGCTAACACTGTGCCAGGCTGCTCAGCCTCAGCATAGCCTGACCTGCCCTCGCTCCTGCCCTTTGCCCAGCTCTCCACGCCCCCTCACCTGGTCCACCTTGTTGGACCTTCATTTGAGTTCTTTTGGGCTGAAATTAAAAGCAAAGTGTTAAACTGAGCCTGGGAGAGGAGCAGCAGCTCTGGGACTCCTGAGAAAGGGGATCCACACTATTAAGAGTGTCACAAGGGAACAGCTGTCCCACTTACAGTCCGTGAAACATTTCTGAAATAAACTTCTGGAATATGGTACTAAGGTCTGATAGGATGTTATCTCCTGGCATTAACAGATCACTGGAAGTACTGTAAGGTCACAGTCCTGTGACAAAGAGCAGCTCTGGAGGAAAGCCACCGCCCTCCTCTGCTGTTTGGATTTGCGGGACGCAGGCACATAGTCGAGAGGCCCCTGGTGCCAAGGGCCACTCCGGCACAGGATCAGCCATGGCCACTTGTGCAGCGCTGGAAGGAGGTGCCAGACCCAAGCAGGTCTCTCGACTCAGAAGGAAAGACACAGGCTTGCCTTCTCTGGGGAATCCATTAGGCGCTTGACTGCCCCTGACTTTTGTACATCCACACAGGCTACAAGAACATTCCCTCCCCAGGCTGGACTGTGGATCTGTCCAGCCTCTCATGGCGATGTTTGCTATCCACGTCCCAGGGGAGGGAGAGGCGAGGCTGGCACCTGGGGCAGACAGAGGCGCGCACGGAATGGGGTACCCCGGCACACGGGGGGCTCTGCGGGAGCTCCGGAGTCACTGCAGTGCCCTCGGGAGGCAGCGTGCGAGAGGGACCCAGGGGAGCTGCCCAGTACCCATGGAGCCTATGCTATGGTCTCATGGCGTTGGAAAAGTCAAAGCCAAGTCAGGCAACTTCAGGGAGCCAAACTAAGGGATTTTTATGGCATTTTCCTGCTTACGTTCTAGGTACACTGCTCAGTGCATATCGGAGGAGGTCAATCGTTAATTGCCCCCTCCTAATTTCGGGTGTTTCTAAAGGGTAGGGTGCTCTACAGGTGGGAATTGCTGATAGGAGGCATACCTCACCACAGGAATATCCTGGTTTCTGCCACAGAAGGATAATGCAAGCAGAGTGGCAACCCCCAATTTCTCACCAGCCTTCCAGCCCAGCTAGCACATTATAACCTAAAACCAGCTTGGTGACAGGAAGGCAGAAGGAGGAGGCAGGTCCATGTGCTTCGATGGCTTTTACCTGATTCATGCTGCATAGTTTCCTCATTCTGTATAATCCCAGCTACCAGAAAATGTCAGGAGTATTAAATTAGCTACATTGGGGTTTGTATGCACCTTTTTCCATTAGGAACATCCCCCAAAAATTTCTGGTAAAAACTTATTTTAGCACTTTTTTTTTTTATTCTGCTAAAAAACGTTTGAGCTAAGAAAGCCTGGAGAAAATCACTGACACTTTGAGTGAGATTTTTAAATATCGCTTCTCCCATCTTCCTCTTGGTAGGACTGGGGAGGAATTATTCACAGTTTATTTCTCACAATCTTTCCTGAGAACGGTTCACTGAGGTGATGAATGTACGTAAATTCATCTGATCTGTAAATACTGTACTATTTCTTAGTTTTCCTATAATATGTTCCTGGACAAATGTGAAAATTTCAGTAGAGAAGCAGTTAATATTTACTGCAAATTGTAACTGCAGTGAGCTCAGGGAGAAACAGCACAGCTGGCAAAACAACTTCCCTCTAGGGCCTGATTTCAACCCCAGGAAATCCAGAGAGATTCTGTCATGTTTTTAGTTCAAGCAAGACTTATTCTGCCCATCTCTTGGACCTTTCACACTCTTGTGAAAATTGGATGGACCTGCAGGACAAGCTACTGAAAAAAAATTGAAAATATTTTCAGGTCTACTTATTCCATTTGGACAAAAAATTCTTTGAAAAAATGTTGGATGTTTCATTCAAGAGACAGAAAGAGGAAAGACTGAAAACATTACTTATTAAAAAAAAAAAAAGTTGGTTTTTTTCCATTTGAAAGCATTATTTATTTACTTTTTAGACAGCAAGTCCTTTTCTTTCCATTTCAAAGGATCACTAAAGAACAAGCTATATTCTTTCCATTTGATAAGGGGCATACTAGAAAGCTGTTTGCTGTAGGTAGTTCAGGGACAATGAAACTATTGCACTGAATCTTTTTTGTTCCTGGATAAACCCAGAGGAGAGGACAGAGGAAAAAAAGATGAAAAAGGCATATACAGAAAGCCAGTATGATTTTTTTTATGTTCACCTGTCTGTATAATGAAGATTTAGGTGCACACAGCCAAAGCCCAACTTCAGCCCGACAAGGCCAATCTTTCTGAGATGCTGCAGCAGTCAGTGGAGAGAAAGGCCAAACTCAGCATCTCTGGAGACCCTTCTATGGGATGGCAGCCAGTGCAGGCCACTGTGGACAGCGGGGTGGTGCTGGGGCAGGTGGCTGCCTTGGTCCCACCCACCCCTTGTGGGGAGAGTCTAACCTGCAGCCCCTCAGGAGTGGGGATGAGCCTTCCCGAGCCAACCTCATGAGATCAGTGCCAAGCCTTTCACAGGAGCACAAGGATCCCTGCGTGTCCAGCACTTTCAAGGAAGAGTCGTGCTGCGGTTCAGCTCTACACAGGACTGGGACAGCTTTGGTGGTGTCTGCAGAGGCCAGAAAACCCAAGAAGAAATTCCTGAGACTGCTGAAGGACTGGGGCAACTTTTCCTTAACACAGTTTGAGTTCTCCAACTTTCACAGGCCACCTGCTTCAGTCTCAGGTGGAGATGAACAGAGAAAATCAGCTGTGTAGATATGTATGAGCACAAGACATTTACATTTCTTTCTACCATAGTCCAAAGAACTAGACAGGTAACCTCTTCTGCTGTTCTTGGAGGTAAAGAAGAACCAGAAAGAATATTTTCATAACTAGCCACCATTAAGGATGCCAAAATAATCCTCATCCAATGTCAGAAGCATTTTATTCCAATACAAAACTGCTTCCTGAGAACAGAAAGAACATAGCCATGGCACAAGATGCTCTCAGCATCTTGAGGAAAGGGAGTCTAGATATGAAGCCTGGAGTTCATACAGGATTCACCACTAACCCCTTTATTGCAGCTTAGATAAATTTCCTTAATAATTGCAATCCAAACCCAGCTGGGATCAGTCTTCAAAGTCATACATTTGAAAATATTTGTATTGTTCATATATTTTATGTACTGTAAATATCTTCTGTAGCAATCTAGGAAAGTTAGGTTTTTTTTAAAAAAGTCTATTTCAAAAACTAGTTTTTCAAAAAGAAACATACCAACCACAAATTCCCTGCTCTCGCTCCAGGTAACAAGATTTCCCTGTTGGTACTGTGTCTTTTAATTATTGTGAATATGGGTCTTTTACCGGACCTTTGGAACTTGTCATTCCTGTGAGGAGATAATCTGAAGGTCTTGGTTTTTAAGGACAGGCAAAGGACAGATTCTGAAGCTAATCTTCATAGACAATGAATTTCAAGCAGAATTTTCCCCCTCAGCCATTAGTCCTTGCTGCAGCAGCATCTGAAGTATTCTTTGCCGCTCACAGTTCCATACATCCACACCAGCCCTGTTCCAATGCAGTCCTGAGGCCTGGCAGGTTTCCTGGGATGAGCTGTGTGGTCTCCAGCAGCCAAAGAACAATGTACAGCCACAGCCTGCTGTTGACAACGTGGCCAAGGAAACATCATGCCACTGCTGCCCTGGGTCTGGGGCTCCAAAGCTCCCCCCACAGCTATCCCTGGAATGTGCATCCATCCCTGCCACAGGACACCTGTCAGCTCTTGCTTCAAATTCTCATTAAGGACTGGCTGGGCATTATCTAATCCCAGAAAGATTTATTTGGATGAATTATTTCTAGAGCGAGGATCCGGCAGCTAAATTTAATGTTTCGGCTAAATCATAGTGCTCTTATTCTTCCAGGCATGGAAATCAAGAGAACACATGGAGACAGATTAGGAGGACTAGATAACTCTTCACTGAGGGCACTGGTTAAGTAATCCACCATCACCTTCAGCCCTTATCTGTCTACTAAGAGGCAATCCCAAAATGGACACATCTGACAAAATCAAAGTAAGCAACAAAAGCACAAAAACCCTGTAAGTGTTCTTGGCCTGAAAAAAATACCTCTTCACATACAAGCAAAGTGTTTTAAGACATTTAAATAAGTGCTTTAGTTATACAGTGGAAGGAATGTGGGTAGGCAATTAACTTGCTGGGTGCTTGCAGCCCAGCTGACACCACAGGAGGGGACCCTGACTTCAGGACCTCCTGAGAGCCACACTCCAATTTGGAACTGAAGGGAACCAGGGGAGGGAAGGCAAAACTCACCAGTGCCACTGGCTCTTAGATTCCAACCTCTTTTCTGCCTAGTGCCAAAAAAAGTGACAATATAATAAATGTACAACTCAGGGGGTGGGGGATGTCCATTCCCTTCACCTCCAGCCTGGCTGGGTGCCGAGCTCCCCGCAGGCAAGGAGCCACACTGCAGCCTCCCAACAAGTGCTTAAGTGTATGTTTAGCTGTTTGTGAGTCAGCTGCTGATTTCAGAACAGCTCTTCTCACTCAGAGTTGAGTGCTCTTGAGGAGCTTTGCTGAATCAGGCCATGGGCAAATTGTTATGCAGGCGTGTTATATTCAAATGGTGATGCCCTTAATGAAAAAAATGTATCTCGTCTTGTTCCAGCCATTTGAGATTTTGCCACTGACCAACAGAGGGCCTTTCTGTAGCCCAAAGAATATCATGAAAACACCAATACAGCTGGAGTGTAACCAATTTCAGCTTTTTAGAAGCTTTCCATTCCATTAGCCAGAAGCCACATGTTCAGGCAGTACATGAAATGGTAATGACAGGTACATAACCTTTGCTCTGTGTGTAGCAGGGTGATATCATGTGCCACGGCCACAGAACAAAGGGAGAGACCATGGCCCAGTGTTCCTGCAGTCTGGTCCCACATATTCAGCCAAGCCAGGCTAAGGACACTTTGTACCTCAGTTACCATCCCCATTTTCCCCAAACTCAAGTCCCTATCATCCCATGAGCCTTCAATGCCTCATTTTACACCACCAGGTGAAAAATACCTCCCTCAAGCCATACTGGGAGAAGCAAACCTAGGGTCTTCCCTAGGCTGAGGGAATTGACTCCAAGTCTTTCATTTCCCATGTGAATGCTGCAGTCATTTCTCATTACATTCCAGGCAAGCAGCTGTCACAACAGTCACCAGTGCCACCACTGAATTTAGTGAGGACCCTGCTCCTGAAGGCAGGGGGACACAGGTGCAGACACCAATATATGGGCTCCAAGAGGATCAGGTGACACCTCTGGAGACCTCTGCGTGAGATGTGATGCCAACCCATGCTCCCTGTTCAGACCCTGGCGCCAAACATTGGAGCATGATGAGTGTGGGCAACATGCAGGAATAGACTGTGGCTTGGCTTGAACCATTTGAAGGAATACATTTGGTCTGGGATGATTCAGTTCTGTCTCAGTCCCTTTTCAGACAGGATTAATTTTGGAATCATTGGCCGTCTTCCCACAGGTCTTCAATGTCACACTCTGCTCAGAGTCTCATCCTGGTGGTGGGTCAGTAGAGGAAGGTGTTGCCCTTTGACTGACTTCTGACATCCTCCTGCAGGTTTCCAACAGGAACCAATGCTACCATAGGCAAAACAGTGGTCCAAAGTGGGGGCAAAGTACTCCATAAAGACACATAGAGAAAAGGCTCCCAGGAATTATCAACAAGCCTCAAAAGTCCTGCAGCCAGGCTGCCTTGCCAGAAGCAGGAGGTTGAACTTACCAGCAAAAATTATGATAATGGCTTCTAATTGATTTAGCCCCTGGTGGTTTTTGTTAATCTGGTCCTTTTGATTCTATTTTGCATTTGCTTTTTTGGGGTTCTTTTAATTGCTGTGATGCCTTCTTCAGTACCATGTTCTTTAACACCTCAGTTTTAGAAGTGCATGTCCTCGCAGAGGGAATATTGGTTGGGTTGCTCCTTATCAGTACAGTGTAGCCAAAACAGGGGCCTGACACCCATTGAAGAGACATGCAGTAGTCAGGATAACATCAGTAATAACATGCCTTCAACCTGGACACTAAAATAGGGCAATCACCAACTGCATGCAAGTATTTTGTAACATTGTGATGGCATCAGGAGGCACAATTTTTCAAAACCGTGTGAGCAAGGTAATCACCAAAAGGGCAAAGCTGTAGTTGCATATCAGAGGTATCCCAGTAAAAAAAAGTTTCCAGAGAGAGGAGAAGTGCAGGGGCATAGAAATAGATGAGGTAAGAACCGTTGGCAAGGCAATAGAAAATAGCACAAGTGTCATCAGGAACAGAGGAGACCTTCTGTCCCTGTTTGGAGAGGGTCAGTAGCATGAAAACATAAGGCATCAACAAGGAAAATCAGAGAAGGGGGAGACCACCTGTGCTCTGAGTTCTCTTTCTGATGAACTCTCAGGAGCTCAGTGGTTATGAATGACCAAGACTGTAGCCAGCAGTGCAAACTGTTCTCTCTGTGTTTTCACACACTCACAGCTAATTCATGGCTGTCAGGGACTGACTGTTCTCTTTGTAGTGGCAGTGCTTATTATGGTGCAGGAAATACCCATTTGCAAGTGTGTTGCTAATGAATAAATGTAGCAGATGATTTCATTTTAGAGTTAAGTTGGTTTGATTTGCCAGTCTTCTAAATACTGCCATCCTTGGTCTTGAGCAGCCTGGAGGATATAATGAACAATATAGTCAGTTACATCGGCAGGACCTACCCAAGCTGTAGCTGTATCTTGTGTCAGCTAATATGTAAGTACAATTTTATTCCCACATTAAGAGCTGCAGTATAGCCAAGGGCTACTTATGAACTTACAAGTGATTTTGTTGCTGCCCTTTGAATTAGGAGCTGGAAACCAGAACATTTGCTTGAAAGGTGAAATACAAATTGCTGGGTTAGGAGGTCATTTGCCTGATGGCTTTGCACCTCGAGACTCCTATTTTCAAGCACTTCTAACTATGCACATATGATTTTCAGTTTAAGTGGAGTATTTCTGTTTGCTAATATGCTTCCTCATGCTGGAGCTGCAAGGGGGACTTCAAAGACACTGTGAAAATCATTATGAATCACAAGACTTGACACGTTTATACCAACTGAAAACTGAAGTTCCTAAAGATTTAACCTGGATTTTGATTGATAAAGGGACCCCAAACATGTCAGAACTTTGAATCTATTTCTACAAGGGCAAGTAATTAAATCAGTCCACTGACTCAGTTGCACTATCAGGGAAAGGGCTCAGATTCACAATTAAGAGATCTCTCTTTCATTTCAGGTTCAGCAAAGCCTCAGTCTTTTCTGTCAAGAGCTCACTGATCAGTCTCCAGACATTTCCCTGCTTATCAGGCTTATCTGAAATCCTCCTTTTGGTGTATTCTTCTCTTCTCATTGTCTGCCATCAAGCATGGCTGGTTTTTTCATGATCAGTATGAGCTCAATACTGATAAAGATGTTTTGGTCTTGGTTCCTCCACCAAGGTGGCTGTAAACAACTGCAGTCCATCTGCCTTTGTAATGAAAAGGATGAAGAGGAACGTGATTTGGAAAAGATGCTGTGCCTATTTACAAGGCCAGCTCGAGCTATATTTAGGCAGTACTCATCTGGATGTGAAGGAGGTCCCTGAGCTGTAATGCAATACTTGCGTAGAGTAGAGTAGGAACAAATTTGAAACGCCGAACCCAAAGACTGGATAAAATATGGAATAAAATTGAGGAGATGAAAATGTGGAAGAAAAAGAAAATGCAAAATTAAAATCTACACTGGATTTTCTACCCACGTTTTACACTAAACCTTCTTTTTAGCCTACAAATTAACTCCCTCCATGTCTAAATGTTTTCATCCCAGAAAGAAAGAGAGGCAGGAGCACAGAAAGGGGAGAAGAGCACTTCACAAGTTGCAACTATTTTTTTAATCTCATTAACTATTTAGCTTTACCTCAGGATATGTAAATAAAAAGCATCCCTCAACTGTACTGCTGTCTTGTATCTGCCAGATCTTCTAGGGGCTCATGGGATCTCCCCAGCCAGGGAGAAGTCTCCAACTACTGATAAGCATATGGAACAAAACCAAATTTGGTAAAAATGGGGGCGAACCAAAAGTACAGGTATTTGGAGGCCGAATGAACACACAGAATCACAGAAAGTTCTAAGCAGGAAGGGCCCTGCACGGACCATCAAGTCCAGCTCTGAAGTGAATGGCCCATAGGGCAATCAAACCCATGACCTTGGTGCCATTAGTACCGTGCTCTAGCCAACCCCATCCATTTTATCTTGCTGATTCAACATACTGCAAATTTCTGACCTCATATTGATTTCTGATTTTAGTGGAGATGGTGTTTATAAGAACCAATTGTAACTTGACCTACTTACGCTTTCCAGGTCTAAGAATAGCATGTTTGGGCTGCTGCTGCCTGCCAGGGCTGGCAGCCGTGGTGTCTCAGATCACTATCAAACATACTTGAAAGGGTGCTTTCCACTTAAGGAGATCGACAAGATGCCTTCTGCCTTTTTTGGGTTTCACTTATTGATGGAGGGAAAAAATACTAATATCAAAGTATTTGTGACCTAAAATGAGCCTTGCAAGAGGTTGCCCTCCCTGTCCCTGCAGCAGCCCTCGGCAGCACTCAGCCCACCTCTTTGTGGCTGCACCAGGCCCTAATTTTACACCTGTCTTTCCATTATCCTATTCTGGGTTTTCCGCTTCATTTTAACATATTTTTTTCCCAAGATCAAATACACTCCTGGGTTTCTGGTGACAGCCAAATAGCTTTGATTTTTTTTCTCTTTTTTATTTCTAATTTTAATTCTTTCCTACTTTTAGGATTATACAGCACCGTCTAGGTAAGAGCTGTCAGATTTCTCTCCCTGAGGAACAATTGTGTTTTACAAAAATGAAACTCAAAAATAATTAATTGCAAATATTAAAAGTTGTGGGGAAGGCAGAGAGGGTGTGGAATAAAGCTTGATTTTTTTTATTTTAAAGAAAGCAAAGGAGCATGGACTTTACTGTAGAAGAGCATACTCTACTGTGAAGAGCATACTCTTCACTGTAGGGTGGTGAAGTCCATGCAAATCCCTGGGCGCATTTTGCAGGGATTGTGAGGGAGGCCAAAATGCTGCAGCAGGCATGTCCCTGGCTCTGTGCCATGGCTGTGGCACCCAGGCTGTGGGGCTGGCTGGGCTCTTGCCAAGTTGCCCAGCCCCAGTGTGCTCTCCCCCGGGTGCCATGGACCCCATGGGCACCTCGGCTCTCCCTGCACACCCCAGGGCCAGCTCTGCAGGGGGAGCTGAGCGGGCATGGCAGCAGCCAGAGCTGCTGGAGACTAATCCCAGGGAAAATTTATCACTGGGGCCCATAAGGTGCAGACGTGTGGGAATGCGAAGCTGCAGGGCCACCAGCCCCAGCAAGGCCCGGCCAGCCCCGGGCGCTGCAGCCATGAGCAGGCAGCAGCTCCCGCAGGGCCCCAGCGCCAGGGGCACTGCCAGGGCCCACCTCTGGGGCTTTCTGGGATGCTGAGAGCTGATTACACCGCACATTGCTCCCCACTGAGAGCAGCTGACAGGTCTTGGGCACAAGGTATGTGTGCAGTGCTGCAGTTGGAGACACCAATGGTTCCTTGCCCAGGGATCACTGGGGAGTAGCGCAAGGGAAATTGTAGGGAAGGGCCCATGGAGGTCTTTGTTGTGTGGACACCCACACTCCCAGATGGAGAAAGACGCCTCATGGTGTTTTAGACCAGAGTCCAGAGATCCCAGTGCCAAGGTGAGTGGTGAGGGCCAAGCTGAGTGCAAGGGAAGGTGATTGTCATGGGCAGCCCTGTGTGGGAGAGAAGAGCTCTCCTCCCTGCACAGCCTGGGCAGATCCTCCTCCCCTGCTGTCCATGGGCCAGGGCCCTCTCTGTCCCCAGCTACAGCATCACTGCTTCCCACGGGTTTTCCTGTGAGATACTAATTTCCCCTTTTCAAGCAGAGGACCAAACAGGACATTCTCTGGAGTGAGCCAGGGCCCCCAGCTAACTGAATCTTGTTTTGATGACTATTGGGCATCTTTTCCACCACGGAGTGTGGCTGTGAGGCATCTTCTCCCCTGCAGTCCCTGAGATGCAGAGCAAGCCCTTTCCTTTCTGGCCACCCAAACAAACCACTACTCTACCCTGTAAACGTAACCACTTATGCTAAGGGCCTAACAGGTTAGAGCCAGCCTCTCCATTCCCCTGACCTTCAGAGACTGAGGATAGGATTTATCTGACTCCATGCACAGACCTCCTGAAGGCTGGAGCTGCAGGATGGGTCTCCACCACCTCTTTTTTCCCCCTTGCTTCAGCTGTTTTTTGTGGAGACTGTGGCTGGCCAAGGACATGCCATGGTAGGGCATGGCCAAAAACTGATCTTGACTGAGAGGTTGAAATTTAGAAGATTTAAGACTTATATGCTCTCAGCCTCTGAGACAGTGGCAAGAAAGACATACTTATATAAACATACATATTTAAAATATGAAGGGCTTCTCAGTGGAATATGACGTTTATTAATGTGATGCTTATTGGCATTAAAATTGGTGGTATTTATTAATACTTGTCATTCATAATGGACATGTTTTGTAGAAACATGTTTTGATCCATCTTTCTATGTCACCTAATAGCTGTTACTAACTGCCACAGTTTTGTGATTTGCTGCTTTAAAATATCATAGATCACTGGAATCACCATTGTCATCTTTCCGACTGAGCAGTGTAGATTTATGAAAAGGAATCCCCTCATCTCCTTGGAAATTACATTTACTAGCTCTAATTTATAGTCTATTAGCTATGTGGTAAATAAAAGCGTTTGACAACACCTAAAAACTAATTTCAGTAAGTGCCCTCTCAAAGACACTATTATCATCTTGTTTTATTAAAAGATAGTGTTTCAAGATCAGACCCCACCCAGGATGCACCAAGCAGTTAAATAACAATAATATCCCTGTCTTAAAGAACTTATGTCTATACTCAACAGTATAAAAAGAGATAACCAAACATACAGGTTTTCTTTGCATTTACTGCAAATAAATGCATGAGGAAGAACAAGCAATCTAAAAATGTTATTGGAGGAAAAATCTTTTTTACTGACACAATAAAATATAATGCGCTTAATTCATATAATCCAGCACTCAAATACCTGAAACATTGTGGGATTCATTTGCTGTGTACTGATGATAATATTCTCCATGTTGGTTTTGTTCGGCTTCATTTGCCCAGTCTTCCTCTTCAGGACAGCCAGGAAGCAGCACCAGAGCAATCACCTCCCTGCTGCTGTGATGCACAAAGAAACCAGGGTTGTGGACTGTAGCTTGGTCTGAATTGCCTGAGTAGTGGCTTCTTTTGATCCAAGGAATTGAACAAAATTGCAAAATGTTTCTGGTAGGAAGAAAGGCTAAGCCGTATGTCATTTTCCAAGTATGAAAAGCATACTGAGTATACAGCAAGAGACCACCAGGAACACCCATGGTCTCTGGCCTTGACTCCTTCCACCCAAGTTTCATGCTTTGTTCCTTTTTTTCTCATCGTTTCACAGAAAGCACTTCTCTGGTTGCCTAAAAAGCTGAACCTTGATGGTTTCCCTCTTTCTCTCACAAATACACTGCAGCTACCACACCTTTACTTCTTACTGAGGTTTTTCAGTCAGAGCAGGGTCCAAACTCATCACTTCATCATAGGATTATGGAACGGTTTGGGTTATATGGGACCTTTAAAGATCTAGTCCAGCTCCTCACTGTGGGCATCTTTCACTAGATCAGGTTGCTCAAAGCCTAGTCCAATGTGACTTTGAACTCTTCCTATGAAGGGGCATCCATAATTTCTCTCAGGAACTGGTTCCAGTGAACTCACCACCCTCATCATTTTACCCATGTGCAATAGTTTTCCAGTGTGTCTAACCAAGGGGGCATTCAGTCTTCCTTTGCTCCCCAAAATGAGGGCAGCTGCCATGGCCAGAAGCTTCTGCATGCAGATATGACCACTCAACACTGAGCACACTAAGGATTTGTTAATTCTGCTTCTGTTTGATGATGTTTTGGAGGCATGAAGTCAAAATGCACAGAACAAACAGAGGCAAACACACAGAACAGCAAACATCCAATCCTTGAGTAAGGCATCAGCCTCTCAGAGCAGAATGTGAGTGAGACCAAAAAAAATTTAAGCATTAACTTTACTACTTCTGCCACATACATTTTGACCTTTCTGGAAACTACTTTGGCTCCAGAATGAAACAGATCAAGGTCAGGGTGAGGGTATGGGTAATGTCGACGTTAAGCTTTTGATAGGCACTTTATAGCACGGTAACCAGAGAATTATCTCACAGGCTGCATACCCCCTGTGTCCCCTCTACAGTGACAGTGACCCCTGAGCTAGCAAACATCTTTGATAGGAAGGAGAGCTGCACTGAGATCTGAATCTAAGTTACCAACCTGTGCTTTGCTTTAACCTTCTTACTTCAAAAAGGCAGATGAAGCCTTTAAAATGAAAACCCTTGCTCTGTTCCTTCTATTTTTTTTTTTTTATTAGCAAGTAACACATAGCTCAGTGAATGAAAATAGCATTGGAAATTAATAAAATGCTTCATAGAACTACATTATGCTAATTGTTTTAATGGAAAAGCATTGCTTTCTTGGACCCCATTTTGCCTGCTCCACAGCCTTGTTTTTAACCAGACTAATTGCTCTTGTTTCTGCAGGACTTTCTGCACACTTCTTGCAGAAAAGACATGGATGCACACAATTGTCAATGTCGATTAAAAGTCATTTACAGCCTCAAAATCTGCACCATGTTGTGCAGCCACTCAGCTGAGCCACAGACCCACAGCCCCTCCTCTGCCAGGGCTTGATGATATTGAGAGTGGCAACAGCTTCTTGCAGGAGTGCTGAGGTTGTGCTAATTCTCTTCCCTGGTTCTAATTTAACCAGGCTCTTTCTCCCATCAAGATGACAAATAAGAGCCCCAGGAACCGAGGGGATGTGCATGGATACCTAGTGTTTTCTTGACTTAGGCTGGTATTATTCCTTTGGAAGCACAAGGGCAAGAAATTTATTTTTTTGTAAAAAGGAAGACACTCATCTCAGATCTTCAGAACCCACAGGTCTAAAAGCTCCCAAGGTGACTAAAAACATCACAGCCATAGTGCTAAATGAACCTGTATCCAAATGCTGCTTTGTTTCCCAAGCACATTGACTTGTTACTGGACTTCTTCTCTTCTCCTCAGTGCTTTTTTTGTTTCACGTACAGAGGCGAAAACACTGTTTTAGAGGGTAGCATGATAACATTCTTGCAAGTAGGTTTTTTCCTCCTTGAAATGCCTTAGATTATGAGATATTTTCAAGCTTAAAAACTGTCAGGGAAGGAAATTTCTTCAGAAGTGTCCTTTGAGCCAGAGATAAAAGTAATGCCCAGCAGGTATAGGCTAGCAGTAGTCAAAGAAATATGAACTCCTAGCAGAAGCTGTGAGATTCACTCCCTCTAGTTGTGCTACTGTGTAAGACTACATCACTCTTTATTTCTAACCTTTTCCTATCCACTGTCTGTACCAAAAAATCTGCCTGTGACTCTGTGTTCTTAGCCTAATTATCCTGCTGTTTATGATGTTTTCCCTGAGCACAGGACTCAGACTACCAGCCACTTCATGCAGTGACCCCAGCTCCATCAAGGTGTGACACATCTGGACACCTCTGCAGAAGGTGGAGCACACCCCAGGGCTGTGGGAGCAGGCACCAACTTGGACCTCAGGAAGGCAATATTCAGCTTCCATGTTTAGCAAGGATCTTTTGATACATCAGTGAGCATTTAACATCTTCTGCTTTGGTAAATCTGAGGGTTTGTGAAAGTTCATTGATAGTCTCTGGAATTATACATTTGAATGCAATGCTGTGAATGCAAGAAATGTTAAGACCCCTTTGCAAAGGGGAAAAATTTACCAGCAAAGGCAGGGTAAGAGCATCCAGACGTAACAGGAGAGATGCTGATGGTGAGAAGAGTGCTTCTGAGAAACCTGCTTTTATCTCCTGCAAATCTGTTTTACCACCTTAGCCCATATTCCCCATTTGCCCTTACCTCATGCCATGCATGTTTAATTTAAACAAGAGACAAGCCAAGGACAGAAACACAAACTCTGTATCCACGACTCTCTCATGCCATCTCCAGCTTCCCCATGAAAGCCAAATATGCAGAGGAGAGTGACACAGCAACACCTGTTCTGGCAGAGCAAATTAAAATGTTGGATTCATTGGTCCTACAACATAAAATCAGTGTTGCACATTAAAGGGTCCTTTAATGGACATCAGGGAGGAAATTACATTCTTGTCTGGCTAAATAAATTAACTTTTAGATAATAATATTTAGAGATTAGTATTCCTAATCCATTTCTAACTCCCAGCCCTTTAAGATTGTTGAGGAACAAATGCCTTATAAGCTGTTTCCAACTCCAGAAACATTTACAAAGGGAGCTGCTATAATACCTGGAAAACTTGAGTTTGGAAGATCAAATGACAATTCACAGCCAATTACCGGAGCTGTGACAGACTGACTCTCCTGTCTCAGCTCCTGGGGTCTCAGCTATCAGTACAGCTGCTCAGACCATGGCAGTTTCATTGTGTTATTTGAGCACCTGTAATAAAATACCTTATTTCCATGCTTTCTAAGTAACCTGTACTTCATGCACCCCATCTGTGCCAGTATTGCAGGCAGAAACCAAATAAGCCTGTGCTGACTCCTGCCTACCCAAACAGTAACCAACACCCCTGCATGCAAAATGCCTCAAATACACTTTTTCCAAGTAAACTCAATGTTGCTGATGTTGACTGATAAATAAAAGCCCTATAAACTGTTCCCAGTGGTACAGTAGTGAGCATAGAGAAGTGTATCTGAAGGCAACTCTTGTACACTGAAGTTTTATATGAAGAATATACTGAAGCTTCATCATAAATAATTAAATACCTTTCTAAACTATTAATGCAGCTTGTTGATGGCTTCTGTTTTGCTTATGGTGTTTCAAAGGTGTTGACTGCAGGCAAGCATAGATCTTTATCAGCGATAAAAAAAGCTTTGAAAATATTATAACACTTTTGCAGTTGAAAGTCTTTCTCCAGACAGGGACTTAAAACTGAAATGTGCTGTCTGCAAGGCAACACTCCTAAGGAGGAAGACCTAAAGATCAAAACAGAGCCCAGTAAAGTCATTGCAAACAAATCTATTTGGTGTTTGACCAGCTAATGTCAGCCGCTTACAAAACACAGGAGTTTCACTGCATAAGGTCATCACCAGAAACATGCTGGGCTAGACAGAAATTGTCTGAAGCAATAATTGACATTATTTCCAAACTAACAAACACCAAAAGTGGTTATTCAAGGCACTCCAGTGCTGAGAAATCAGGTGTGAGACTGCAGTATATCACTTTTCCTTACAGTTCCCCTGCATTTAGAAAGAGCTTAAGGGTGTCAAGGCAGATGGTATCTAACAGACAAATACTATCCCAGTTTCTGGAGGCTACCATGATGTTTCAGATTATCAGAACTGTATTTTTGAACTTGGAGAAATGTGACAGAGGTTTCCTAGTTATTCTTCTGTTCAGAAAGATTTGAGGTTTTTAATCAACTTCATCAGCTGATGAAGTGTTGCATAGAGAAGCCTGGAATATTCCAGGTCTCAGCCTCCACCAAGCAGAGGGCACAAATATCACAGCTTTAGTGTCAGATTTATAAAATATCCCTGTCTAAGCTCACTCTGCTAAGAATGATCCCACTTGGCCACGAGCAATTTTTCTTGTGAGCCACATGTCCTCTGCCCCAAAAAACTCCAAGCTGACCCACAGCTAATATTTCTGTGCACTCTGGTGATGATGACAGCCCATTAAGGGCAAGTGTCCCAGTGGATTGCATTAGTGATTTCACGTCAAAATAAAAAGGTTTACATGAAAGGAAAGAGGGAAAACTAAGCTCAGAAGAAAAAATAATATTCCACTAGCTTGTAAGTAGAGTCCTAGAAGTGGACAAGTGCCCCACCTCACCCCAACCCCACATCCTTGCCTTGGTGCTGCTGCAGTAAAACAACCAAATTCTAAATGCCAACATTAAATCATCTCCTGTTAGTGTAGTAAACCTGCAGATTAGCTCTGCTGACCCGTCCTGCAGAGCGCAGGGAGCTCCTGTTAGTGCTGTTATCTGCTGAGCTGGGATTCCCACGCTGCTCATGGCTGCAAGGCATTGGAATGCTGGAGCCCATCTGCTCTGATGTTTATGTTAAATGGGTTGTTCATGTAAATACCAATGTAAATGGTCAAACTCATTATTTCCTCGTAGGAAGGTGCTCTATCTGTTTCAGTTACAAGGGGCTGCTTCTGTTGATTCCTGCAGCCTGCCTGCAGACCTGTCATTGCAACATGATCTCTAATCAATTAGGCCACTTCAAAACAAAATGAGAATATTGAGTGTCACCGGCAGATGGTGAAGATCTGTACCAAGTAGATCAAATCCCTGTACATTTTTGAGGAATATGAAATGAAAAGAATAAGGAGGAAAAAAAAGAAATATTGCTCAGCTTTGGAGAAAAATCATGTTCTGCTTTGGCTGGACAGGAATAGCAGAGCAAGGAGCAGTGGCATCAGAGGGGATGTTCTCCTGCAGCCTGATCTGCATCCTCGAGATCCCGAAAAGCCTCCACTCACAAACAGAGCCTAAGGAAAATAGTTAAAGTCTTGAGTACTTTGCAGTTCAATCCAGTTACCATGAGTAATGCACCACTTCCTCCCCATCTCATATAGCACCAATATATTTTGGTATCATGTTGGGTCACAAATATTTTTCTGAGTGCCTGGTTCATCTTCCAGAGAGGGCACTTTAGAAACTACCAAAAGGCTTTCAAATTGCTTCTGTATAACACTATTGGTCTAGATTCTTATCTTGGCAATTTAGCATCAAAATGTCACTGCCTGATCAAAGCGCTGGAATTCAAACTATTTTTCTTTGCTTGAAGAAGCAAAATGATTAACTAGGTTATTAGAATAAAAACTTAACAGTGTATGTATCCACAATATTTTGTTCCCACTAATTAATTTCTGATCAAATATCCTGCCAGAGGATGAGCTTACTACTGAGACAGATATCACAGCACACAGAAGCTTAATTGTGTCCCAGAAGGACACAACTCCGCTGCATCTTGATGCTGTGCTGGATCAAAGGCTGCCAGGGGCTGGGCAGAACTGGAACCCCATGAACATGGCTGCAAATGCAGTTGCAAGGCTTTCCTGGCAGCAGGGCCCTCGTTGCAGGCACCAGAGCATCAGAGCACAGGAGAGAGGGTGAGTCCTTGATAATGAAGAGGGTCTTCAGCCAGCCTTGCATCCCTGAAGGAGGCAGGCTGACATCTCAGCAACAGGATGGTCAGGTGCTCCACAGCATTGTGCTGGGGTGGGGATGCTGGCACACCTCAGGTGTGCCTCTGCAGGGCACATCCCCAAGGCTGGCTGCCAGAGCTCTTGCTTGGGTCACTCAGAATTCCTTCACACCTCAGTGGCCATGTGTCTGTGCAGCCTTCAGCAGCAGACAGGGAGGCAGGGAGACCTGGAATGGGCACCGTGCTCATGCCCCTCCCTCCTGGGCCCAAAAGGCCATTCAGGACCTCATGCCCCCTGCCAGACCATGCTGCCAGCAGACACTGCTAGGGACATGTCTATTGTGGGGCAAAACTGGCCTTGCTGTGGCTGATGGCAGAAAGGGAACACCAATGCATTCAGGTTCTTTTTAGCCAGTTTTAGTCAATTAAACCAGGAATGTGACCAAAATCATCCAATAAAAGCATCCATACGACACTTCCTTACGGAGAGAAGTTAAATTGGCAGTTGTCATGTGTTCTTTCTTCCCTGCCTTAAGGGAAGAGTATGAAGGATTTGGTCACAGCTCAGCTTCTGTCCTACACTGACTTTAAGACCTGTCACATTTTCAGTACATGGTCAGTACCTCATGGACACAAACCTGTCAACATTGTCTGAAGGACGTAGGATACAATCCTCAGAAGAGTTCTTCTGTGAGGCTAAAGGTCAATCCAGTAGAGTAACTCTACGTGCAGCTTCTCCAAATTATAATCAAAATTGAATATTGGATCATTTAAATGAAATTAATCCATCACTTCTACTAACTGAATTGTGGTTAAATGACCTGGGGCAAATTGAGGCAGTCCCTGTGGAAAACTTCTTAGCACTACAAGCAAATTAAAAAGAAAAATGCAGGTCTTTTAAAAACAGTCTTGATTCAGTTCGTTATGAATCTGACTCCAGGTTCTGCCAGCAGCCTGATAATGCTGCTAAAGACAGTGGTACTCTGCTGCAGAAGGAAAGGGGAGCAGTCCTTCAGTTCTGCTCATTCAATACTGAGATGAAAGATCCTTTTCTTTACAAAGAAGTTACTAGCTCTCAGTAGACCATAGTCCTCATGTTGGAGTCTTAAGGTTAATAGCCTGGGTTGGGACATTCATCTTTTGAAATGTCTTTCATGCTTGGATAAATCATTCCTTTCCCTCAATGCAGTACCTTTTTTCCCAGCAGCCATTCAAAAATGAATGAAAAAATCTGTGAAGGAATTGTAGACAAAAGAAAGCAGACACCTCAAACTTACAAGGAGTTTCGAAAAGACCTACAGAAAACTCAGATGCGTGTGTGATACAACATTACATGTTTTATTAGCAGCAGTCGTAGTAGCTCACTGGAGCCTCTGAAGCAACTAATTCACTCCTCTGAGTGACTCATTTCTTCCTCATCCCAAACACTGCAGCCCATCACAGTGGAAAATACTGACTTTGCAGAGCAGCATTAAGGGATGAAGATCGTGCACTCTGAAATTCCCGATGCTGTCCTTTAACAAAAATAGACCTTGCTGAAAGAAACCAGGGCCCAGGTGTGTGCACAGACTTGACACTTGAGAGATTGTCATCACACCAGCACTGATGAAGCCTGCACTAAGGCTCACCACTGCTTGTTCCTAGGTGAAATATGTGCAGAGTCCTGTTATCCAAATGATTTGTTGCAGAAATCACACAGCAGAGGGTAGTGAAGGAAGTTATAAAAGGAATCTGGAGCATCAGTGAGGTGGGCCTCGCACATTTAACCTTGCTGAGTCTCCTGAAAAAGTGTCACAACAGGATCATGGTGCCCATGAGGATGTGGAGGAATTACTGGATCCTTCCCTACTGACTTCGCTTGTGATAACTACAGGTGCAGCTAACTTCTGCCAGAGTCTTCACTGGGTGAAATATGGAAAATAAAGTAAGGGCTAGCAAATTGTGGCCTATGTTGGCTGAACTTCCCCAGGCAAAGCCAGGGAAGACAAGCACAGATCAGCAGCTCACCCTGGAAGGCAGATCCATGAAGCCCCAGCCTTTAAGGAGGGAAGTGTAGGTGTGGGACACAAGCTGTGTCACACCACCTGCATGCAGAGCCAGTCAATGGGTTATCTTAGTTTCCTTGCTGACTTCTGGATCTTGCTGTTCTGATCATCCAAGTCAGCATCCTCTGCAACCAAAGCCAGCCCAGCCAAGGGCTGCTCCAAGTGAGCAGCCTGGATAAAGCTGCTCTGGTCTGGGCTCTCACAGCCTCCTGTAGCACCCAGCACTCTCCCTGGGGACTCAGACAGAACTTTCTACTGCCTGCCAGGGCCTGTGAGATGCATCAGTTCCATGAGATGAAACCATTCTGCTGGTTGATTATAACTCACCCTTCATCCTTTTTCAGACTCTGCAACTCAGGAACTCCCAAAATGATAACCAGGATCTCAGAGATTTCCCCTGAGCCCAGGGAGGGTGAGGACTGAGTACCACAGCAGGGGAAGCAGCTGCCAGCTGTAAGCACAGCTTACAGGGCCACACCACTCCAGGAGACCAGAGCCTGGGCACCAGGCAAGGTCCATGATGATCCACAGTCTCTCAGAAAAAAATGCTGCTACTGCAAGTCTGTGTGAGGCAGCCAGTCTGACAGGATTTCTTTTGTTTCCACTGGTTTCTCCTTTCTGCTGAGAACTGTTTTCATGGCAAGAAATGCTAAGAAATATATTAATATAAAGCAAAACAGGAAGGGGGAAAACAAATGCAAGGATTAAGTTAAACATGGTGTTTTCATGGTGTTTCTCAGAACTTTCTTCATATCATCTGCCATGAAGATGGGGATGCTCTCCTCTTTGCAGAACAAGACCTCAGTTGTGGCTGAACCTGCATTTTTGGCTTAGCGGCCAGAAAACAGCCTCTCCTATTTACTGGTGCAAACACATCCATAAAGTTGTGCCAGTGACCTGGCTCTGCAGAACGTGGCTCATATGGAGACACGTGTTTTGCATCCAGAGTTGAAGCATCCCAGATTTACATGGCAATCCTGCATTTGGCATCTGGTTAGGATCCTCACCAGAGTGCAGGGCTGAGGTAACTCCCAATCCGGCCATGTGTTCCTCACACCCTGCTGCAAATCCCTTCCAGGAAGTCATCACCTGTGTATCCCAAAGTGGGCTCCAGAAAGGGAGGCTGGACCCAGGTTTCACTGCAGTTAGGATGATTTGGGTCCCAACACCTTCACTGTCCTTGTGAGCACAGACTGATGCTGCCAGAGGGCCTATGGCAGCTCTAGAGCTGCAGTAACTGCTCTTTGCAGAGACCAGCGGTCACTCACCTTTGCCAAATGATGCTCCACTGGAAACCAAGACCCTGAGAAAGCCACTGCAGCTGCAGTGCATCCCAGCCAAGGGCTGCCCTCCTGCAGGTCCTTCCTGCTGCCCCAGGGGAAGCCCCACAGCAGCTCCTGGAGAGTTAGGCAAAGGTGAGAGGTGCCCAGCCCCTTGCCCTTTCTCCTAATTTTCCTGTGCAAAGAGAGCAACAGCTTTCAACAGCTCACTTCCTGCCTCCCTTAGACTGAAGAAAACAAGTGGGATAAAAGCAAAATCTCTCTGTCAGAGCACAGCATGTCATTGCCCCTGAGCTGAGGTGGCATCTCCCGTCTGCGCGCACGAAACCCGCAGGTAGTCCTCGGGTCCTGTTCAGCTAACACAGACATTTGCATGTCAGCACGAGCAGACAAATACCATAGGAAGGAAGGAAGACCATCTTTGTGCACACTGGTTCCTGTTTCACTACATTCATAACCTTAATATCCCATTAGCACAGCAAGTGCATTGATGCTGTAATTGCATTCCAGCTGCCTGAATGCTCCTCTTAATTTTGTCATGCTACTTTAGCTTTGTTGTGAGTTACAAATCATTCTTGCTCTCAAGAAGCAAATCAATTTACAGATGTTGCAAGAGATAGGACTACCCAGCAGGTTTTCTTTTTTTAACGCATACAATGTATAAACTTTATTAAATGAAAGCAATTTCTCCAGAGAAGTCCAATAGGCACTTACACTGATAGCAGAGGGAGAAAAATTGCAAAGGTTTTTGAGCTTCAAGGGGCATCACAGTTTCCTTGCAACTGACTTGAAGGAATTCTGCCACAAACAATACAGCAAAGCAAGAATACAAGTTGTATCCTGTACCTGTGCAGGTTTTTAAATACTCTTTGATTTTTCAAGGGCACAGATATTATGCATATACATATATTATTATCAGACCATGAAGCATTGGCTTGTTTGAGATTGGTGACATCTTTTTTACTCTGAGCAAGGTTTCTCAGTCAGTTTGAATTTTGCCATGGTTTTGACAAGAAAAGGTGACCCAATAGTTTGAGGCTAAAATTTAAAACATTCCCTACTTTGTTACAATGATCTGTGTATGGATGAGTTATCTGGTTTATTAAATAATAATAATGGATTAAAGCAAAACAAATTTTTTCTAGACTACTGGCAAGCAGCCATACTCTTGTGCAGCCTTTTTCTGCTATGTTTACCCCATTTCCAATCACCCCCTTGGTCATGCATTTACTGAATTAGATGGTTGTGCTGGGGTAGCTGCACTTTTGCCTGTATGATTGCTATTCCTAATTAAAATAATTAGAGACAGTGTCAGCAGATTGTGCTGAAGAGCAGCAACATCGCCTTGGACTGCTGTAAGATCAAAAATATTCCAGAGAACTGCAACCATTGTCACCAGCTGCTACCTAAACTTCCAGTGATAGGTACTTCTGGAGATATTTTACTATTTCCAGGCATCAGTACATAATAAACTTTGGTATTTCTATGAAAAAATCATAACACCTCAAATAAATGTCAGCATTTCATTTTGTACAATAATAATACCTATCTCTAATTTTTTTTAAGCCATCTTCTTTAGAGCCTTCTTTGGAAGTTGTCTGTAATGCAGTCTCAGTTCATGTCACCTGCTCCTTTGGAGTACTCTGAAGACTGTGATAGCATGATTCATGGGGATGAAACACACATTTCACCTGTAGTGCCAGTGATCTTCCTGCCTTCCTGCACAAGCTGTGCTCCTGGTACTGACAGAGGGAGACAGGCTGGAGATGAGTTGGTGAAACTAAGTTTATTTTGAATAGGGTGATGTCATGGGCCTGAGTCCAGTGATACCGACCTCAGGTCATACATTTAAGATGAAAATATCACAACTGTTCCCAGCTGGCACTTTAACAAAAATACATCAGTCTTGAAGGGCATGGAAACCTGCTTTCGGAGGCTGTTTACTCTCAGAGAGCTCTGAGAACTGTAATTTTCTTCACACTTTATATATCCAAGAGCCAGTTTATGAAAATAAAATCAACCCTCCTACTTCCAGAAGGGATTAATTCAATATTGCTTTGAGAATTCATTACCAAGATTTTAAAGAATGCTGCTACATTACCAAAATCTATACCTTTTTCTGGTTTTGGCTGAGATAGAGTTTATTTTCTTCCTAGTAGCTGGTACAGTGCTGTGTTTTTTACTTGTGAGCAATCAGATGCAATATGTTGACCTGTGTTGTACAAGAAATTGGATTTTTCCTTCTGGGTCTTTTCTGTAAAATCTATAACTTTCAGTCTTGAATGCTCTTATACAAGAGAAAAATTAAATTGCATCAGGAGAGGAGTGAAGGAAGCACATTTTAGATACTACTGCACACAAAATCTCTTTGAACCAGCCACGGGCTTCCCATAGCTGCTAGGAAAATCTCTCTATGCCTCTTTCATCTCTCACATAAATTATAAGAGTTTCAGTTTGTATAGCCCCTTACTACAGACACCAATGTCCATAAGAATGGGACAATGCACTGGATTGGGATCGCTAGGTTTGGCTTGACTCCACCCAAAACGAGCAAACTCAATAAATAAATATTGGCATCTCCAAGGGAGAGCTGAAATGCTCCAAGAGGGTGAGGTTCCAATACCTTGGATGCTGTTTGTCTGATGAATGTATGTTTAGGTGTAGCCTCAAGTTAAATGTTAAATCTGCAACATCACAGCTCATTGGATTCTCATCAGGTGTAACACTGAAATTGCCAGGAGTCTGTACTTTGGGGAAAGACCAAACCAGTCACAGGATCCTTCACTGCATTTTTAGGAATCTCTGTCTGCTTGCTCAAAATTGTTCATGATTGATCACATAGCACGTGCAGCTTCTCTCTGTCAAACCTCCTAAACTGACTGAAATAGATGGTTCCAAGACAAGCATATATATAACACAATGAAATATTCCCCAATAAATAGTGTCAATGAATGGTGCTGACAAGAACTGATGTGCTTGTTTCAGACATCACATCGTACAGAACTGAGTATGTACGACCTAGAGAAGGTCAAAAGCCTTAAAATAGCTGATGTCCACAAGGCCATCCTCTCCCTCAAGCTCTAGAGACGTTAGGACTCAACTAGTGACACACTTATTAATTTCTTACTTCCCAACATACCGTGACATTTTGATGCTAGATAACTTCTGCTGTTTTGTAACCAAACCTTGAAGGGAAGCTGGATGTCACATATTTTTATTTGGATTCTTGTGTTTAATACAAGTGACAGATGGATTTTCTTTTTTTCCCCAGCTTATTTCAATATTCCAGAAAGATTTATGTTAAAGACTCACCCAGGCACCTTGTCCCAGAGGTACCAGAGGATCTGGCATATGTGATTCGTTAACCAAACATTTGTTTCCCCACGAGCAATACATGTGTCACTTGTGGTCTGAAGCAATGCATCTTTCTTTAATGGTCTGCACCCCCTTCCTTCTGATTCATGGGACAGACAGCAAGGACAACTGATATATCTGCCCCCCTCCCACACAAAGCAGGTTCAAGGGACCAGCACCCCATGCTGAGGACTCTTCAAGGCCAGGCTTCAAGTGCCTGATGAGCCCAGAGCTTGGACCACACCATGGTGCAGGTTTGTGATGCAGAACTCTTCTGCAAGTCAACTTTGCCTCCTCTCCATCCAGACAGCCATTCCATGGGGATGCAGTAGAAATTTAAGGTGATGAAAGGAAGGACACTAGATGTGCATGATCATCAGCATGTGGCTGGCCACCATCCCAGACTGCCAGAGGAGGCCCCTGCATCCAGCAGGATCACAAGGAGATAAATGGGAGCCATCATGAGGATGGCAAGAGCACAGAGCCATTGACAGAAGGATAGAAAAAAAATCAACCCTTGTCCTCACTGAGAGCTTGAAAGACCTTCTTGGTGGCATTAGCACACATGAACCTGAGCTACTCCACAATATGCCAGGAAATCTTTTGCATGGGGTAAAATCACAGCATAAGAAATTAAATCACAGCCTGTATCTCTGAAACAGAGTTTTAAAGTTTTCAACTCAGAATGTAAGCATCAAATCACTAAGGTGTCCCAGAGCCCATGCTGGGGAATCTGAGCTGCTCCACACTGCTCCCCTCTCCTTGCAGCTCAGCAGAAGTCCTGTCTGGCTCAATTTGCTTGAATCAGATTCCAACCACTTATTACAGTCAGTTTTTAAAAGCCTTGGAACTAAAAATCTGGGCTGTGCCTAGAATCCCACCCAAGTTTTACACAATGTCAATTGCAGTGGTCTATATGCTGAGAAGATGAGCTACTGCCTGAGCACTCAACCACACCACAAGATGATCTTGTGTTTTGAAGACTGGCCACAGCCTGAGTCAGTACAAGTTCCCATGCACTTTCAGATAAAATCTACATTATGTTACACTGATCTGTGTTCTGATGTCATTACCACATAATTTTAGAAAATAAAATAAATACCATCCCCCCTCAAAAGGACCATTCTACATATGAGAGGACCCAAATGCTTTCCATAAAATGTCAGCACCTGTTCATACTTCTGTGCATGAACTACACAGTGAAAAAGCAGTGATCTGTTGAACCTTTGTTTTCCTATGGCTAAATAACAATCAGTTAAGATTTTTCCTGAAAAATGTTGCTGAATAAACTACACCAGAAGCACAAATCCAGTCTGTGACATTTGATCACCAGTATCTTCAGAAAATGTCGTATTTCCTTCTAGAGCAAAGCTCAGCCAGGAAAAGGATTATTTAGTTGGCAAAATTAATGAAAACAATTTCGAGCAGTAAAGATAAGCAAACCAAGACCAACTGTCCAGCTGCTGAATACTTTATTCTTTTTATACTTCATACACCTGAGTTCTTAAGGCTTGTACAAAATATAAAATAAAAAAAAAACAGTATGGTTTTACCAATCTTGAAATCTTGAAACTGCAGCCTTGTATTTTTTCATCATTTATTGTAAATATAAAGAGGGGTAGGAAAATTGTCAGTGTATCTACTGAAAGCACCTAACCTTTTGGATATTATGTCATTATTGTTGCCATGAGAGTTGGCTTAGATTATTCAATTTTTTGAAGAAACGCCAATTTTATTACAACTCTTTCAGCAGAAACATGTCCCATTTCAGGGAGAAATTCACTTAGAAGTGACCTTCCATTCAAACCTTTTTGCTTTCTCATCCAGAAAAAAACCCCACTTTCAGTTCTACAGAAGAGAGGAAGAGCCTGACTTTGCCTCCCTCACAGCTAATAGGAATGCACCTAACAAAAGGCCACAGAGATAAACAGGAGGAGTTATAAAAACCCATATTCAAACTTCCCAAACTAGTAAAACTAGTAAAATTCAAAACAAAATACACGTGGCAGCCCCAGCGGCTGCAGGGAGTGCAGCAATATGAAGAGATGAACATTTGGGTGGAATGTAGGCAGTAAATCCTTCCGTAGAGGAATGCAGTCCACCGGCACGTAGAAGGTGTATGAATGTACTATGGCTTGCAGAACCAGGTCCTGTGAGAAGCTGACAAGCTTTTGCAAGATGCTATAGAGGACACCCTGCACCAAGGGGTGGAAACCATGAAGACCTCAGACAGCATCGTGCAGATTTAGGTCCCTAATGCAATATAAAACATATTTGCTCCCCATTAAGTGACCTGGGAGCTTGCTTTGCCTTAGGTTTTTTCCCCAAGCATTTGTTGTTAAGTTAATTAAGCTCTTAAAAATAACAGTCTCCCACTTTCCAGAGACTCCACATAAATACTAATCTGTCTTCGTCTAAAGGCCAGATTTTCTGCAAGGGCAAATCAATACAGTTTCACTGATTGAGGATCTGGCCTTAAAAGTCTATCAAGCGCATTAAACCCAGCACAGTATGACATGTGCCTTGGCAGTAGGACAGTTCTCTGGATTAATATTTGAGGGAAATTTGGCAATTAAAAAAAAGCTCTGCTTTGAAGTGCTGCCATTCCTTTAATCAGCGCTGACCACCACCGTTTCTCCTCGGGTGAACTGCACAGTCACGGCCGCGCTTTCGCCGTCGTTCTCCTCGAGCTTCAGCGCAGCGTTGTCCAGGCCGGCGCTGCCCGCCTGCGGCACGGCCGTGGGCTCTGCCGTCCGAGTGGGAGCGGAGCAGTACAAGGTGAAGCCCACCATGATGATAACAAAGGACAGGATGTAAAGACCTGAAAACTGGCAGAGGAGAGAAGGAGATGCATTAAGAACATGCCAACGCTGCCTTGTTTCAAGAATGTGAAAGCTACCCTTCCTCGCAAAAATTATTTTAATGAGGATTATCACCATGGGTTGGATTCAGGTCTGAAAACCAAAATTCAACAGCTCTATTTACTTCAAGACTTGGGCCACTGGCTGATTTTCTCAGCACCTTGATCCCAAGACTGTTGGACAAGGAGTTTCCTTGGGTCTACACACAAGATTTTTAACAGAGAGAAGAAATGGGTGTAAACACAGTTATACTGAATGAAAGTTGTTTACACACATGAATACTGAAACACTCTAAGAGAATTTCGATTCAGCACATGCAAGTATTTCAGGTTCTGGCAAGAGATGAATCTCTGTGCTATTGCAAGTCACCAGAGCATCTAGTTCTCTGCACAGATCTCTTAACCACCTGCAGGACTAGATGAGTGTTATTGCTGGATCAAAACCAGCTTGGTCTCTACAAATAACAGGTCTTTGAGGCTGGGGCTCTTTTTACAAGATTGGCATATGCAAGCTATGAAGAGTGGTGAGAGCTGAAGAGTACAAATCGCAGAGGTGCATCAGGCACTCTATTGTTCACTTGCCTGTTAAAATTCCAGCAATTGCCAACATTCATCTACCTTGACAGAAAGACAAATACTTACTTCATTACACCAGATTCAATAATACCAAGTGTTGAAGTTGTCCACAGCCAGGAACACTTTTCAGTAGGTTTATTAAAATCCTCCATATTCCCTTAGTCAAACCACACTGATGAAACACTAGGAGGAAGGACACAGCATATCCTACATACCTCTGTTAATATCCTTTAACTTCCTTAGTTTCCTTAGACACGCTTGAAAATTATGTTCTAGTTTATCATGATGAAATGAATGGTAGGACCTAGACAGTGGCCTCTCCTCCAAAAAAGACTGAGGCATCTACAATTAAGGCATTGCAATTCCTAGCTGGCGGTCACTTGGCTTAGAAACTCTTGGATGGCAACACACAAAAGCAAAAGCAGACTGAAACACAGTGGCCTTGTGTTAAATACCCTCTCTCCTCACCTTGTTGGCTGCTTGCCTGGAGGAGTTCGGACTCAAGCGCTTGCCCCACACAGGAGGAAGCATCAAGCTCTGAACTATCCCAACAGAGGCAGCAGGATCACCCATGGTTGTACCTCTCACTGACCTGTTCCCAGCAAATGGGCAGAGCCTGGGGCCGTACCCAACCACCTGCACAAACCCTGCAGCTAAGGGCCTCAGTGAGCAGGTGCCTGTGTGCAAGGACCGGCGGCTGGGCAGTCACAGGAACTGCAGGCCCCGCTCGCAGTGCAGTGCGCACAGGGCTGGAAGCATCTCTGATCCTGATGAGTCAATTCCTCCAGGAGTGGATACAGTCACCCAGGCAGGGTGCCAAAGCTGTTGCAGTGTAGCTGTGACTCAAGGCCTGCCTGTATTTTTGCATTTATTGACACAGGTGAACATTACCCATGCTGCTCCATCAGGCCTACGCTCTTTCATTTTTTCCTTTTGAGAAGAACTCAGTGGTTTTTTCCTGGGTTTTCTCTTTATTTTCTTTTTAATTTCAAATATAACAGCAACCTTGTTTCTTCAGACACTGATTTCAGTCATAATTCGTGCAGCTGTCTCTACATTCCCACTGCTGAGCCTAGACTACTTCAAATGTTACTGGAGGACTGTATCTCCATCTAGTGTCTGTTTGTGCAGTATACTCCCTTCTACAGTGGTTCATACAACTAATGCATGTGAAGATCTTTCTCAATATCTCTTGAGGGATTACAGGTATCTACATAATGAGTTCATTAGGAAGCACAGCAAGGATTCATTATGGAGTAAAAGGAAAAAAATTTAAAAGAGTTCAAAAGAGGCATGAAAAATTCACATTTCACTTAAAACAGACATGGCCTGGGGCCAAAAAGTTAAGTGTATTAGCAAAACACTGTCTACAAGTCAAAACTTTATCAATTCCTGGGCCTGGCCTCTGCTGTAGCCACTGCTTGTGGTCCTTCTGTTTGTTTGTTTCAGAGCAGGCTCAGACCATGGCAATTCAGAGCTCTCCATGGCTCTCTCCACTCTACAGCCCAGCCAAGCCTCCAGCAGCTTGTTGTGAAATATCATCTGATAATGGGGAATACAGAGCAATTCACTATATTTTTGCTTGTAGATTCCTGTATCCAGAGTGCTTTTTAATCCAGCAAACATCCTACTTGGTTTCTTTGACCCACAGGTAAAGAAACTATATGGTTAATTTGGCAATAAGATTTTCTACTGCTAAGAGCCATTTCAAAATTAGGCTCTCTCAGTTCATGGTTATCTCAGATAACAGATGAGATAATAATTTATCCCTGATCCTCTGATTACTAAAGATGTGGCATTATTATTTTTGGTACTTCATTGTTTCTAACCCTAGATGCAAGTTCCTATTTCAATAAATATCTGAAGTTCTCTCAACACAATCTCAAAGTCTTCACCTATTCATTTTTCCTTTTGGTACCAGAATACCTCACTGTTAGCAATTATGAGATGGCCTGCTCCCAGAAAAACCTCTTCCAAAACAAGCTAAAAACCTGGAAAATAAAAATTGAATATATCCCTTCCAAAGCTCTTCTTCCTCTTCACTATTATGAATATAAATTTGTATCACTTCTTGAGTTAAGCTATCTGGGTGCCAAAATTCCCATTTGGAAGTGACTCAGAAAGGATTTAATTGTTAGACCTTAAGTATGGTTTGCTTCCTGCATTCATTTTTAATGGATGCTCTGTAGTTTGGAGCAAAGTTTGGAACCTAAAACAGGGAGGAAAGCTGAGTTAAGAGACTCTTGAAAAGGAAAATCTAGCTGCTCTCAGACCCTACCATGACCAGACTCTGCACTGCCTTCATTTTCAGAAAACACATCTGACCTAAAAGCTTCTGGCTGAAGAGAAAGCAACCACATGGAATAATACAAATTAAGTTCCTAAGCAAAGTTCACAAGCTTCTCACTCTCATAAGCCCTTCCAGTCATGGAGCAGCTGACTCAATTACTCCAATTACTTTAATGAGCTAGGTTCTCACAAGTGATTCTAGATGAAAAATGGAGGGGGAAATGAAATCCTTTTAGCACTGTCATTTAGCTTGAGCAGACACTGTCAAAAATATTCTAGAGCACAAGAAAAGTAACTGCCTTTTGGAGACTGTACAGAATAATATATTTCTCTGTATTTTTTCAGATCCTTTAGTCTCTCCTTAGCAGTAGCCCTGAGAGAGCTTGATTCTCATCCCAAAATGTTGGTAATGAACAGATTATACCTCTGGACTTCTTTCAGACACCAAATGCCATTCAGGACAGGGAGACTCAAACCCTCTCTTTGGACATTAGGAGTAATGAACCAGATCTAACATACAGTTCCACAAAGGGCTTTCGGTGAGAACTCTATTACTGGAACACCTCAGGAAATTATTTACTATCTCTTAACATTAACTTATTCCTTCAAGTGTGAAACAGTTTGAAAATGGCTCTCTGGCTCACATTGTGAGGCTCTGTCATTAACTAACACGACTCCTCCTGACTGACACCTGCCAACAATGAACGAGAGAGGCTGCAGAAATGTGCAGGTGCAAATGGCTGTTCTGGGGCTTTTAGGAACATTATGCTTATTTATAATTTTGGTGTAGAAACGTAACTGAAAGAACGTGAAAGTGAAGGAAGGAATGTACTCACCTTGTGGTGAAACAGGAAAAGCCCAAGGAAGAGACTGTAGAGATCTGAAGTCAGAATGGCCAGGTTGACGGAGGTTGCGCTGGTAACTTTAATCACCACTGGCATGAAGCTGTACAGCCCAAACATGCACAGGGCAAAGGCTGTGAACAGGAGTGCTGCAAAACAAGGAGACACATTACTCCTCAGGCACAGAACTATGGGTTTATAGAGCACTGATATCCTTCAGATGCTTTAAAATTATGCTTTTGTATGTCCTAAAAGATATGGGAATGTATATGCAAGAGAAGCATGAAGATTACCTTGTATTGCAAGAATTACTGTATCTATACAAGAAAGTTCTCATTCATTCCTACATAACCTAAGAGCTGACTGAAGAAATTTAGAGCCACACTTCTTGACAGCATTTAGTTCTGTTCAGGTCAAAATGTGTCAATTTTTCCTGTACTTCATTTAGGACGGACAACAGAAAAACGTTCTTGTGATGTTTCAACAAACACGTCAGTAATTAAAAAGGTTTCATTTTCACTTATTTCAATTTATTTTGAAAAATTATTTCAAGTTATATATAAAATGCAAAATCTGTTTTAATGTTCAATCCCTCTCTCCTTGCTGAGCTGCAAAGTTTGAAGAAAATAAACTTGTGAAATATATTAATGCTGCTTGTTATTCAGAGAAAGAAAAGCCCCACCATTCAAAGTCTAAATTATTATCACTTTCCAGTGTTCTGTAACATGCACATTATTTTGTCATACACATACCAACTTTCCAGTTCCACTGAACCCTCATTATCTCCTTATGTTCCAAAATGGCTCTAGAGTTAGAGAAAAGATACAATAGAGTAAAAAAGGAAAAAAAATCATATTCAAATAGAGAATTTAATTATCAAATATATAAGAAACATTTTTATCTATAAGCCATTTATTTTTTTGTTTCAAATTTCACCAAATGACACAAGCTCAAACATCAGCAAGCATGAAAAAAAGACATAAAAATTAAAGTGCCTGAAAGTCAAGAGCACTGTTATTTAATTCTTATGCCTTCTTCACAGGCGTTTTAATCCTTCAGCGATTCAGTTTTATTTGATATACCATTTGAGGAAATTATTAACTATAATGATGAGAAATGAGGACTATATAATTCATTAGACAGACTTAAGTGCATCGGGTCTGTTACTCAAATGTGGTTATTTGTAAGACTATACACGGCTTCATTTTAAACTTGAGTTTATTATGGAAGATCTCCTGCTAACAATTATCTCCTACTCTTTTCCACAGATAAAATTATTTAAGAAATACATTCCTATGAACAGTCCTCAGCATACTGAGTGTCCTCACAAACATCAACAAAATCAAAAATACAGCCAAGTATCCTATGTGTTCAACTGCAGGGGTTCAGCTTTAGAACTGCTGTAATAAGAGTAGTGCAAATAAAAAGGATATAAAACAAATGCTGATCAGCAACATAAATCAATTCAAGTGGAAGGACTCCCATACAGGCCAAATACAGATGCAACAAAAAATTTAATAACATCATTTCAGGGTATACAAGCAATCATCTGTAGTATATTCTTAATTAGTTTTAAAATAAATATTAGATCCTTACAGCTGTAGACCGCTGATAATAGTCCCAAACAAGCCCACCATTCCTAGAAACTCCACTCTGCTCAGAGTTTTCACAATGTATTCCTCACCCACATTAGAAATGGCATACAAAGAAGCAGCAAGAAGCACTAAGACATCTCCAATCACCACGTCACTACCTGTACAGAAATATTAATCCACAATAAGGGTAATGCCGCAAACACTTTTTAACTTTCCTTAAAAAAGCAAGCAAATTTATCTTGAACATCTCTATCTCCCTAGCTCATTCCAGGGGAAGGGGGAAGGAAACCCTTCCTGTGTGTGCAGAGGAGTGTCTGAGCACGGACTCTGCTGCCTGCTCACCTCACCCTGCACAGTGTGGAGTGAGCTAAAACCAGCATTTACATCTCATCCCAGCCAAGACACTGCTGTATCATCTGGTCCAATCCTACTTCTGCTGACCTCGGGCACTGTAGGGAATTGAGCAAATTCCCAGTTAGAGATGCTCTCTGCATTTTGAGAGTATTGTCCCCACTTTGGCAATAAGGCCTGATTCAAGGCTTGCTAAAACCAGTCTATTGATTTTGGAGGGACCTGGACTCAGCCTCAGGTTAATGACATGTCCTAAGTGGGCACTGCAGATGGGTGGTACCGTGTCTCCTGCTGCAATGCATTTATACTGCAAACAGGACTCCCTGTACTATGATCACTCATCATTAAATGTCTCTGTGCATCAGCTATACAGCAAGAGGATCACTGCTGTTTAAATCCTTTGATCGGTTTAAAATTTCCTTCCCTAAGCAATCACTTAGAAAATATGAGGGTAAGCAGCAGTAAGGATCCCCAGGTCAGCAGATAAAGCACAATTTCCTAATGTCTCAGGGACATTTTCCTCTCCCTCCAAGATACTTTTACCACATAGCAGTAAAGCTAAACTTATGTGTTACCTACAGTAAGGCCCCAAAATAACACCACACAGTCTTATCTCTATGCTGCCTGATGAAGGCAATGCACTGAAATTTACCTTCTCTAATAGCCTCTGGCTCTGAAAATTCAAAATTCTTATTCCAAATAAGATTGCTATGATATGGGTTCATTTAGGCATCTCCCACAGAGAAGACAAGACCTGCCCTCATCTGGACCCAGCTGGCTCCTGGCCCCAGAGCCCAGCCTTCCTCGCAGAGGTCCCAGGAATCCTGGCATCCTGCCCCACCTCCTCTTGCACCCCTGTAGTAAGCCCCTGCTTTCCAGGCTGTGACCTTGGGGACACATGGACCATTTCTGTTGGGTCTGCCAAAGAGCACTCTGAGAAGTCAGCTGCTGTGAGCAACTTTTTATGTGGTACTTGCACCCAGAGAAAACCGCAAATCAGAGAAGTCTGGCTGCCAGTAGGTTGATACTGTACAAACAAGACAAGGTTTGCAGGGAGAGGCAGCTTCTTCTGTTAAACCACCTCACATGACAGTCAAAGTGAGCAAGCTTTCAGGAATGAGACGTTTCATTACATTGTCTAATGAACAGTAGCAAAATACAAACTTAACACCAAGTGGGGTTTTTTTAAGGTGGTAGAAATATCCAAACATACAAGCAAAGAAATTCCACAGCTCCCCATAAAATCAACATCTCCTCTTCCTGGACAAGAAATAAAAATAGCAACATGTTCTCTTTTAAAACAGAACTGTATCTGCTACTATTTCTGCTTTACAAGTTCCTGTCCACAGCAGGAACCATCTCCCTGCTCTTTCCCCCCCCACAATAAAGGACTCCTTACCTTCAGCATCCTGCCTCCCTGACAAAATGTCTGCACCCACCATTGTTGCCACACCTAGCAAACAGATGGCAACAGCAACAAAATGTATCAGCCTGTATCTTGCTCGGAGAATGAACCACGACAAAGCCATCAGCACGGGAATCCCAAAACAGTCCAGGAGCTGTGTGTACAGAAAAATTGTTTGAGTTAGAAACCCACCCCAAATCTGGACTGCAACTTCTTCAAAGCAAATGCACAGGATCTTAACTTCCAAGCATCAGATGTTAGGGAAACCTGCAAAGCGGTCCCAGTAGATTTGTTTAAGAGAGGGGTGAGACCCACATATCACCACTGAAAGCATTTTGCAAGTGAATGAGGAGCTGGAACAGGGGTCCAGTTTCTCTTGGTAGGAAAGCACTGATTTAGAAACACTTCTAATGATGGATCTAATCAATCTTTACGGCTTCACAAGTGAATGCTAGGATGTTGCTCTGAAACAGCATTGTTCCCCAGGGCTCCATGCACACAAAGCAAAAATATGGAACTATTGATAGGTACAAGTAAACTGATTTTACATTGACGCGACTGTGGCAAGGACCTGACCCTGCAGCTTTGGGTTTGATACTCTGACTTATCTTTCCTTCATTTTTTCTGTAAAAGTTTCTATATATCTTTGCTCTGCTTTTAGACCCACCCACAGAATCACAGAACTGCTTGGATTGGAAGGGACTTTAAAGTTCATCCAGTTCCAACCCTCCTGCCATGGGTAGGGACACTTTCCACTCAACCACTCCAACCTGGCCTTGGACACTTCCAAGGATCTTCTACCTATTCTCCTTCAGTACAGGAAGCAGCAAGAGATAGCTGAGTACTTAATACAGAAGAATATACACTGCAGCATAAGATGGGCATATTGTTCTAAAACAGCCAAACACCATCAAGATCACTGTGCTAATCATAATTGGTTTAATATTTAATTCAAAAAAATAGAAACAAAAATTTTGTTTCTAAATTTGTCGAAGGAAAGAAAAGGTGTATTTTCTGACCTGTCAGTAGTGCCACAGAACTACATAAGGGAACAGCCTACAGCAGAACATACAGTCAACTTCCCAATGATTCTTCAGAAATTATTCTCAAATGTCAGCCCTTAAAACTTGGCCTCTTGAAGCCCCAGCAAAATATGTCCAGATCAGTAGGACTGGGGCATAATCCCTGCAATCAAGACAAGAGTCCTTAGTTCTTAATGTTTATTTCCAGACTCTGTCTGCCTCAGCACATCACTGCAGTCGACTTCTGTGCTGTGCCATTGTCCCCAAGGGCTTCAACCAAGCTTGTTAACATTTTGATGGTAAGTCTGGTTCTATTTGTTCATAATTATACATAGTAAAGTCTTACAAGCATAGTGCTAAGAGCAGCTATTAAAGATTAAATCCTAACAATGCCTCTAATCCTTCCATCTATTTGTCTTTGCTACTTGGATTGCCTCCATCTTGTCCAGTTTGTAAAGTTTATGAAGTGTAAAAGTATTTCTTCAGGCTGTATTACAAGCCTTTACAAGTACCTGAGTCCCAATATGTGATACCAAGTACTTCAGTACAACTTTACACTATGGAAAATATCATACTGTGACTTTCTGTCTTGTCACAGGTCTTGTTCTCTATCTTACCTTTAGTCTAGACTCAAGAAAACAATTAACATTTCCTTCAGATTTGACTGTTTTGACTGGTATCAAACAATAAGAAATACTACAAGCAATTAGAAAGCAAAATTTTTACCCCTCTAGTGTTAGATGCCTCTTCTATTAATAAGTGTGTTTTCACTCCCCACTGACTGAGATACGAGGAGTAGGTTGGATGTAGTCTTCCAACATCCAAGGAGTTTTTCAACCCAAACAGAAAGAGTAGAAAAGCTTTAAAAAATATCTTAATTAGGATGTAAGGGAGCAGTAAATAATGAGCCAGAAGCTCTTCCATTTCAGTAATGCCAGATGGGGAATTGCTGCATCCAGACCAAGAACACACTGTAGAACCACAGCACCATGTTTAGAGGACTTGCAGCGAGGACACACAGGCACCAAATGATGAAGAACATGCCCAGGTAATCTGTTCCAGGAGACAATTACCCTCAATTACAGACAGACAAAATCAGATTTCCAACTATTGGATCTTGCCTCCCCTTCATCTAGAACATTACAGAGCTCTTCTGTACAGGATCAAGATCAAAGAGGTGCAAAGCAGATGTAATATCACAACGAATTGTGTCAATGGAACCAATTAAAAGAATCAAGTTTATTTATTGAGGGTTTACAGCAGTACTGTGGTATTGACTACTATTTCCAGTAGAGCTTCTTCAAACTCTCATCTTACTCAATTCTAGCCTGTATTTTTAACAAGGCGGGGGAAAAAACAGATAACCTGGTGATGTGATTTGATTTTCAAATGTTTTGACTCAAGCCATGCTTTGGCCACAGTTTATAGGAGGTTTTAAATGTAGGGTAAATTATTAAAAGATGTTTTAATACATGGTTAATAAATTATCATAAACAGTTGGAGGTCATTGGTTTGCTTATAATTGCCAGCTTCAGACAGCTTTGTAAGCAAGACAGCTCAACTGCTCATTCCCCACAAGGCACCCTGAGGGCAGCCTCCAGCTGAGTCCCAGGGGCTCATCCTATATTTTCTCCTGTTGAGGCCAGCACTCTTCCATTAGCTGATAATCTGTCAACAGGTGCCTGAAAAATATTTCTATGTGAACTATCTACAGAGTGAATGCTAAATGTGCCAAATAACATGTTAAAAACATCAAACCACAGCTTGGTTTTTCACTATAAATCACAGCACTGTTATCACAGAATATCCTGAGTTGGAAGGGACCTATCAGGATCTTTAAGTCCAGCTCCTGGCTGTGCACAGGACACCCCAAGAGTCACACCATGTGCCATTGTCCAAATGCTTCTTGAACTCTTTCAGGCTGTGACCACTTCCCTGAGGAGCCTGTTCCAGCGCCCAAACACTCTCTGGGTGAAAAACCTTTTCCTAATATCCAACCCGAACCTCTCCTGACTCAGCTTCGTGCCATAACAGCGGTCAAACTGCAGCACAGTCAAGTCCTGCCACAGGAAAAAAGGACACTGGCAGCAAGGAGTATCCTGGCACTGCCCCAGCCAAACAGTGCAGCTGTGGACCAAAGTCTTTTTCTGTATTTACTGAGAAATGAGAGCTGCCATCTCACAGTTATCACCTTAAAAATCTCCAAGCCCCTCCTGTAAAATGCTGGCATTTGATAATTAAAGGGAAACCAGTTCTGCCTGTGTGTGCCTGTGTGAGAAAATACATGGAAGTTCCTTGCTGAGCTGAAAAAAACTTCTTTGAAGCTACATTTCATAGTGGTGAGCTGCCTCTCCAGCCAGACAGCATTTTAACAATGATTACACTGCATTTGGGAAGGTGCCATAAACCCCTGTGTTGTTTTTATGGTCCCTGGGCATCCACTCACAGCCAGTACTGCAGACAGGCCATCAGGCTGGGTGCTCTGGACCACAGGTACTGATGTAGCTGCAAAATTGCTTGCCAAAACCAAAAAGAGCAAATTTGCACTAGAGCAAATCACAGGCTTTTGTTGTGTTTTGTTTTGGCTTTTTTTTTTCCTGTATCTCATTTCTGACAATGGTGAGAAACCGGGACTTCAGAGAATGTGCAAGAAACCTCAGAGCAAATTGCAAAAAAGTCTCAATTACTGAACTGACACAAAGCAGCATCAGTCACAAGGTTACCAAAAGGGAAAAAGGCTCAGAAAATGCTTGTTTTTGGCAACTGGCTAGGACAATCTATTATATCTATTCTTTCTTAAATTCTATGAAAGAAATCATGGGAATAGCTTTACTACTTCTGAGAATTTGGATCAAAGTCCTGGCTTGTTCAGCTGTGAAGTATAAGGTCAAATAGTGTCTCACTTACCAGCTTAACTTGATCTTGAGACTGAAACAAATAACTCTAAAAACTTTGATTTCTTAGGCATTATTTGTAAGGAGATTAAAGACCTAACGAGTCATAACACGTAAGTGTGAAGTGGAAATGTGACAAAACAACTCAAGAGACACAAGCGGTCTTCAGCAGTGCAAAGAAAATTTACTGCAATTCTCTAAAGGGAGCCCAGACTGCAGGAGTTCATTGATTTACAGGTAATTCTCTTAAATATTAACCTCTATTACTCTGACTCTGTAAAACACTGACTCCTTTCCCACAAACAGCCAAGTCTTCATGTTATGTTTTTTTTTTTTTAATTCAGGTCAGTGGGGCCATGACCCCAGCCACAGATCCCCATCACTGGTAAGAGCAGGCATGAACTGGCACAACCTGGACACACTCCCTGCTTGCTCAGGCACCATCCTCTCTCTTGTTCCCACAGCAGCTGTGAAGCCACACAGTGAGTTAACTTGGGCCTGACACAGCTCACTAACAGTACAGCCAAAGGCAGAGTTTACTTCCACTTTGCTCAGTGTTCTGAGTTAGTTTCTTCGAGGAAACTGGCCTTGCAAGCTCAGGAGACTGCAGCTGGAGGCAGGAGGAAAGCACTGACTCTTCCAGCAGCTTTTGTCTTTGTAGTGTGACAAAGAAACCCCAGATTTAGCCCTTCTGTTTATAGAGTTTTAGAATATATAATTTATCCTGGGGCAGCAACACAGCATCATGCACTGGTGTTGCAGAGGATATCTACTATTACTTTACTTGTGTTGACCTTCCTTCTACCTCTTCCAGAGAGGGCCCTGAACTGCCACATCCCAAAGCCACAAGGCTTTGGTGTTGCATGGGCAGCAACACCAGCTGACATTCAGTGTGTCCTCACTGGTGGGGTTACATCCTGCAGCTTCTAGGACTAGGCAAGAGATGCACCTCACTGTCATCAGCAAGAACCTGCACTGAGTGACTGTTATCTGTCATAAATCTTTGTGTCAGGAGAAAAAACTGAGCGGCTGTCAGCAAACTCTTTGAAGTGCTTTTATCAAAATAATTAGGATTCAACTCAAGAGCTGGCCAATCTTCTCTGTTTCCTGGAAAGGTTATTCATGATACAGTATGCTCTTCCCTCTCTGTACTGCAGAGAGAAAATAGATACTGGAAAGTTCTTTTCAGGTTTAAATAGCTTCCATATCTGTCCTCTGAATCTCATTTTAGAAACCAGTCCAAAACTGTAATAAAAGCAACAGTTCAAAAAGAGACATTAGTCCTTACCTGCACACTTGTGAGGGTTGTATATTGGTAGGCTCTTACAATTGTGTAATTGGCTTCAACATCAGCCAGTCCCAAAAAAACATACTTCCACCACCTCTGTTTCAAAATCTGCCAAAGACCGTAAATGCCTGTTTAGAAAAAAGCAGTAATCAATATGTGTTTCTTTCCAACCAAACGTTGCACAGGAATTTTGCTTTTTAGAAGCATAAATAATACCAAGATTGACTTTGCCTGCCCCTGCTTAAGATACAATAACAGGAAACACAGCCTGGGAGGAGACAATGCAAATGGTGAAAAGCACAGAAATTCTTCCACATGAAGCAAAACATAGCAAGACTAAAGTTGTCTAAAGAGTCTAAAGAATAGGAGGAATACTAAATAGCCTCTGGTAACAAAGCCAGTTACAACAAAGCTTATTTTTCCTAATACAACATATGACTTCAAACCATAGAGCACAAAACTATAAACAGATGTGACATTATATCAAATTAAATGCACATTTAACCTGTGAAATTAAATTCCCTGTGTTGCTATAAAGCAGGAACTTTAAAAACTAGGATGAGTATTGAGGTCTTTATTTTCAAATTCTGAAAGGAAAATGTAGAAAGGGAAAAAAAAAAAAGATGGATCAGAATCTCCCATCCCATATTTCACATACCAGTCTTAAACGTCAGCATTGTGGTATAAACTAAAAGCAACAAAAAATAGTTGATGAAACTTTGCAACATTGGAGTCTTCACGTGGTATTTTTCTGCCAAGTACTGGCTTGTAACAGCAGTCGCACAGATAAACAAGGAGAGCACCTGGCCCAGAATTACAGTTTTCCAAACATGCCTGTGAACATAAAAGACAAAACAGTAAGCTTAGAATTAAACATTCAAGTTTCAAAAAAAAAAAAATTTCTAGTTTTACAGGGAAAATGTCATTTTTTTAGACTGTCACTTTATTTTTTTTTACTCCCTACCAGTGTTCCCCTGATCTACAGGTAAGCAGGGTTTTGTGTACACAGAAGGTCTAGTCTGACCTCAGGACAGCCACGAGAGAAGTGAGGCCAGTTCAAACCACCAACCACGGAGACTTGCATGGATCTTCAAACAGCCTTACTGGGCAGGCTCTACCCAATAGCAGCTATTCTTATTTAGTAGGTTTTGAGTCAAATCCTTTGTCCTCCACTGAATTCCATCCTGACTTTGGTCAACAAAGATCTACAACATGGAGATAAAGCACGACTACCTTCAGGCTCATCTGAGACCTGAGTTTTAGCAAGCTGAGACCTTAAGATGAGCAGTGCTGAAGAAACACCAAAGTATTAATGATAAAACCAAGTAACAGCTCAGTTTGGAACGATCTTGACAGATCATCTGGTCCAGCCTTTCATGGGAAAGGGAGCCTCGATGAGACTATTTAGTGCCCTGTCCAGTTGCATCTTGCAAACCTCCAGTGACAGGGGCTGAGGAGGTTGTTCCAGTGATTGCTTGTTCTCACCTTAAAATAAATCTTTCTAATTATAAGAATTATTATAATTAACACTTATTGTGGATTTTTTCAGTTCTATTACATCATGTTCTGCTGCAACTGAGGATGGAGTCAAGAATGCATTTTGAGTAAGATCACGTTTGCATTTACATCTCTTAAGTCCCACCCACATCCAGGGAAAAAAAAAGAAAAAAAGCTCATGCTCTTTTAGTAGCAATTCTTCACCTAATGTAAGATGAACTATTCCAGATGCTTCTAGATAAACAGGGGCACATAACTCTATGTATTTTTTTTGGCTTGCTCTTCCTCTTGCCAGCAAAGTTCTGCAGATTTGTATCCCCCCAGTCTCTGCACATGCACAATACACAGTGACAGGAGCTCAGCCTCATGCTGTCTGTACAGGTCTGCTAAGTTCACATTTAATCTGTTTACTCTGAAGACTATTGATGAATTTAACTGTCTGCACAATTGATTCATTTGTTTCCACTCAAATTAATCAAGCAAGGGAAAAACCTAACCCATTACGATTCTGCACCTACCCTGGGCCCACATCTCTCCACGCTGACTTCTGCCAGGACACCCATGTGCCAGGCACACCACCTGACAGTAACACTGGCTGTCTTCCCAAGCTGGGTGACCTCAAAGCAGAAAATACCAACTCACCCTGCTGTGCTGTGCAAGCCAGGCAATGAGAAGGGTGTGTTTGACACTACAATCGTACAATCAGTCCCTGCTTTTGGAAGGAAAGCATCTTCCTTGCACAGACTCTAATGCACCTACATGAATCCTGTTTTCAATTCAGCCTGACACCAAGCTCTTCCGACTGAAAATGCTGCTGGGCACATTTTTCTCTCCAAGTCCATTCTGATGAGACAGCAAATCTCTACCAAGTCCAGCCATGCTGTACTTCCAAGAGATTTGAATCCCATGCTTTACTACAGCTTGCCTTGCCAATCCCAGGGATGGTGCATATTCACACTCTAAGTATTATATATCATGTGACAATCTTGGAAGGTACTATCCAGTCTCATCTGAGTAACTCTTACTGGTGTGTGAAAGAAAAACATTCTCATTTCTAAACAGATTTCTCAAATATGGGGGAGGGGGAGTGGTTTTCATTAAAAACAGGAGAAAAAATGGAAGCTACCTCACTTCTGTCATATTTTAACTGATTTCTTTTTCATTTCTTTATATTCTGGTCAAAGGTCTGATTGTGCTATTTAGTGAACAAATCAGACACATTCTGGCTAATTATTCTAGTTGATGCAAAAATACCTTTTTATGATCATGTAAAGAATTTAATCAGTTGCCATTAGAACAAATGTGATGTAGGTAGGCTAAAATTTCAAGCAGGCATGGATGAGGATTCCAGCTTGCCCCTTGCCAGCCCTGTGAACACTGGCTCCTTTGCAGCAGGTAAAATGACAGAAGACCCACTGAAATTCAAAGGAAGATACACTGTGGTGAACAACAAACAAAAACGTGGTTTCAGGCATTTTAAAAAATACACGTATACCTTTTATTACTCAAATAAAGCTTCTTGCCCCAAACTAGCAGAAAAATTTTTCTTCTTCACCATCAGCACATGTGGGACACAGCAAGCCTTCAGCAAGTTATTGGACTAAAATCACCCTGCACTTGGACTAGCTGGGAGGAGAGTGTGGAGGTAGGGATTAGACATGAATAGAGACATGATTGGGCAAAACTGCTCCAATTTTACTGGAGCAAAGCCTGTGTGCTGCACAAAATGAACTGCACTTGTCAATACACTACCAGGAGAAGTCAAAGCTGCCTTGGCTGGCAGAAGTCCTGATCTGGACACAAACTCCCCTTCATCCATCTCCTGGGTGTTGCCAGAGAGAAGGGCAGAAGCACAGGCAATACCACCCCACAAGCCCATTTAAGGAGGCTTGTTTAACATGGACTTCTGTGTGGTAGGGCTTTAAACACTTAGGTCTAGGATATGAGTTGCAAGGGGCAGCTCTGCTCCTGCTGAGCTACAGCACCTTCTCTACAGCAAAGGCCTGGACTCCACGTGCAGCATCCTGGCAAACGGGATGGCAACCATGTTCCAATGAGAGGGTAAAATGGGAAAAACCTGCTGCCATTCCAATTTGTTTACAATTGACCTGCTTCAACTTTCATTTACTGAAAACAAGAGAGACCCATCTGCCCTCTTGCAGTGGAGTAACTCTACTAAGCTGATCCTCAGCTTTTCTAACAACCAAACTTCCCCAGTTTAAAGTATCTAAGGAATTATCTTCCTTGTATTCCTGCATTTGGGAAGAGAGGCAGGTCCAGAACCTACAGAACTGTTTGCTTTGTGATTACTGCCCCAGCAATCACTGCTATTTAGTTAATATATGTCTTGGCAGTGCTGCAGCATTTACTTCTACCATAACAAAGGTGTCTGACAAAGCAAGCAGGCTTCATTACACCTCATGCCCTTCTCTATTTTTGTCCATTTTAATTCAAAGAGTTTTTTCCTTGCCTGAACAGATTCAAAATGTTAACATCAAAAATCACATAGGAAGACGTAGTTCACCAACAGTGGAAAACTGCCCTCAAAAAATGTCCTCTGGGAATCCCAAAATGCTCCGTACCTGGCAGCTTTCTCAGCTTTGTGTAAGGTAAGAGCCTCTCGCCCTGACTGCTCCCCAATGCCAAGTGGAAGCCTCAGCAGGAAGCAGCAATGGTTTCCCCTCACACCATTTGCCAAAGCATCAGAATTAATTTCTTCAACTTAAGAAGACGTAACCATACTCCTGGCATGATGCACTGGGCTCATAGCTCGTCTTTAAAAATACATTTGATTCTCTGTAAAACGTGACAGCAAACTTTAAATCCTACTGTTTGCATTTTGCAAGACAATTTCTTCTGAGAAAAATGCTTTAAAGACAGAAGACTCCATTCATTTTGGTATTGATATGAGTATCGATGACAGTGACTTTCTTATTAATAATTGATCAGGTTTTGAAATATATTAATTATTAACTTTTCCATGTCAGAACTTAAGCGTCTTCTTTCTCTCTCTTTTTTTTTTTTTTTTTTTAATTGCATTGAAAAGGACTAATTCACTTTGGAGGCTCAGATGATGCAAGGTAAGTGATCTGAAAAGGCCTTTAGTTTTCTAGTCGGAGGGGGTGGGTTTTGTTGGCTTTTAATGCTTGGTAGCAAGCTACTAAGCACTTACTCCTCCCTTCAGCCACCCTATCTTAGCTAGCTGGATCTATGGCTTTGAGCAAAACTGAAGTCATTTTGGGACTTTTTAGATCATGAAAGTTTGCCACAAATTAGTCTAAAGTGAACACTGAACAATGTGCAGCTCTCAACATCATGAGAAACTCAGGCTAGCTTTCCTTGGCTCCATGTGAAATGCAGAATAAAAAAATACACCAAGATACTAAAATAGAGTCTATATCAGAGGAATTTAAAGAAAATTTAAAAGACCATAGTTAACAATTTTACTGGTAATTAGTTTACTAAATCTTGTCATTTTAATGTGAATTTCATAATAAATACAGCTTTTCAAATATTCACTTTATTTATGCCGCCAATCTAATACTGACATGGCAAAGCCTGGCAACACTGTTCACCTACAGAGTTTACTTGCAGTTAGCTTTAACTACTGAATCTTTCCTTAACAGGGGAGGAAATGAGCTTTTAATTTCAATGATCTCACTTTTTCATGCTATCAGTTAAGGGAACATGCAGGTTCAGACTGAATCCATACTGCAACATAATTAGTAATTAACTAAGAACAATAGAGTATATTTTTAAGAACTAACATCACCAGAAGTTAGTTTTTCCGTATTCTGCTTTGAAACTGACATCATTTTAATTTGCAAAAGGTAAGAAATAGAAGAGCACCAGAAATATACTTTCTAATGGTACTAAAAAAAAAAAAAAAGGAAAAAAAACCCACAAGAAAACCCAGAGCCAAATTTATTACTTAAAATATTAAACCTTCCTACGACTCAGAAAGGCCTCTAACAAAACTGAAGTGGCTGAGCCTGCTGTCACCTGGAAAAAAAAATAGGAAAAAATATAAATTCAGTATCTCAGATAACACTTTGTGAAATTCAGTGAAAGCTATTGATTTTCTTTCAAGTACCTTCCATAGACTCACTTAGTGTAGCCCTTTGGCAAAATGAATTACATAGGTGAGGTTACTGAACAAATCAACAAGTTTCTCTCTTGCCTTTTGGGTCTCTCCTGACAGGCAGGAGGAGTGAAAAGAGAAATACTTATAAGCAGAAAAGGAGGTTTTGCCCACTGCAATAAGGCTCTGCTTGGCCAGCACACACCATCGCATAGTCCAGCAGCCAGACTACAGCTTATGAGCACGCAGCTGGCAGGAAAGCCATCACACCCTTGGCTGACAAATCTGATGCAATAACTGTAAGTGACCAAACTTATAGATCAAAAAAAGCCTTTTAAATAGGGACTGTTTTTCCACCCATAGAGGGCAAGTGAAGGTGTAAGTGGATGGCCTAGAAGTCTGAGGATGTAATCCTTCTCTCCTGGAAGGCAGTGCTTCTGAAGTACCAGCTTGCCGGCACAGCTTGGCAAATATTTTTCCGCAAGTTTTCCATGCTGAACTAGTGCTTATATTTCAAGAGAGGCACCAGAACGGCTCTCTATCGTAAGCTGATTCACGGAAGGAGGAAATGGGGATATTGGTCTTTCTGGACTCCACACCTTATTTCAGTTATTTTGTTCTATTACCTTCACTACCTCCCATGACCTGTCCTTCATAATGATGCTGATCGAAGACTACAAAACACATAAAGTGCAGGGACAAAAAATGGAAAACAGAAGAACAAAAAAGAACAAAAAAGCATGTGTTTATGTGCGAGAGCTGAGCCCTACTTTAACAGTGTCAAAACGACACTCGCTAATTCCACGCTCAGCCTGGGCGACCCAGAGCGCTTCCCGCCCCGCAGCACCCGCAGGCTGCAGCTCGGCGGCGCTCCCGGAGCAGCGCCGGCATCAGAGCATCCCGGGGCAGCGGCCACAGCTCCGCGGGCTCCCTCCCCTGCGCCGGGCCGGCCGAAGGGGCCGGGCTCTGCTCAGCCCCGCGCCCCCCGGCCGTAACCCCGGGCCCGCACCGCGGCGGCCGCTCCGGCCCGGGCTCCCCGCGGCTGCTCCCNGCTCGGCCCCGGCAGCAGCAGCAGCAGCAGCGGCGAGCGGCGGTGCCCCGGCAGCAGCGGCCGCCTCCTCCATGGCGCGGCGCTGCCCCGGCCCCGCGCCCGCCGGCAGCGGGCAGGGAGCGACGGAGGGCGGGCGCTACGGAGGCGGCACCCGGCGGAAGGAAGGGATGAGCAGCAGCACCGGGACAGCGGCACACTGCTCCCCGGCCAGCGGCCGAGCCCGGCTTTGTGCCCGCCGAGGGGCCGCCCCCGGGAGGAGCACGGCTCGTGCTGGGGCGTGGGGTCGGAGCTCTTCTGGTGGTGCTGCTCCTGGGCGCGCTCCGGCCCTGCGGCTTCCTTCAACCGCCTCGCGTAGGTAGCACAAATCACGGGCTTTAGCAGCGCCAACGCCAAGCTGGCGTTCCCGCTCTCCCGCGGGGCTCCCCGGCAGCAGCCCAGCCTGGTGCCCCGGTGCGGGTCCCTGCAGGGCTACTCTGCCCGCAGCCCCCGCGCAGGCATCGAGCCCCAGGGCACGTGTGAGCCTGGCAGCCGCTGGTGGGTGTGCGGGCAGCTCAGGCGCACCTGCCGGTTACAGGAGCAACAGTCGCTGTGTACCCTGCAAGCTGAACTTCTCGCAGCTCTCTGCGCAGCCTCGAGTCTTCTAACGTTTCAACTCCCACTTCTTTGCGGCTTGTTTCCCGTGCCTCTGGAGTTTTCACATCCTGTTTGTCTTCACCCACATCTCAAGCATCGCACCTGGAGAACCTGGTGACATTTTGCATACTTTCGTGGGTTTTTTACCAGTACTTACAATGTTGCTTTGTATGTGTCACAGATGATGGAATTGAACTCCCAAGTTGTCTCTATGGAGAGCAATCTTCTGCCCTCATTGGGGCAAATATTTGTCCTCGATGAGCTGGCAGAAAGGATTTTCTGCCACAAGACACTGTTGGTCTCCACACTCAGCTTTATCCCGCAGAGTACCACGATTTAATCTTCTTCCCCCCAACAACAAACCATTNAGACACTGTTGGTCTCCACACTCAAGATTTAATCTTCTTCCCCCCCTACAACAAACCATATTTTTTCAGATGTGTTTTTCTTTGTCATAGTTCTGTCATTCAAATTGCGTTTATTTCCCTATGCTACTACTCAAATTCATCCTCATAGGATTAGATTTAGGAGAGTCAAAGAGGCATTACTGTTCCATTTTCAGGCACATCTTTACAATTCTATGTGCTTGTCATTAATGAAGGTGAATTTTAGTCTCCCCTTTCCCCAAGAGCCCAGGATCAAATAACCACTAAGGTACTGGCTACATAGGAGAGGACCCCAAACATCCTCTTTGAGGCTGTGATGGTGTAATGTTAAAGGTCATTATGGAAGAAAAGTTGTGTAATTATATGTTTTAAAAGCTTTAATAAATATACTTCTGTATTTATAATATACATACCCATTTCTTTATTATACTGAGATTTTATGTATTTTTTCCTTCACTTTTATAACAGAATAGTTTATCGGTATTTTAATTTTGAATTCCTTATCCATTAAAAATCCTGCTGTGACTCGTACAAGAAATCAGTCTGTCAAGATTAGTCTCAATGCTATGATAGTTATGAATCAGGTCCTAATTCTTCACAACCTAAACTAACTAAAAGTTTAAAAGAAGCAGACTTATCAGGCCCTGTGTATTTAGTCCTATATGAGTTCCACAACTGTGGTACAATTATCTTCACATTTAATTTTATTCATCTTATGTCTGCAATCTGGTGCCAGTTTTCCAGCGATGAGGAATCATGTCTTTAGTGTTCTTTGTCTCCATTTAAGCTCATCTCTTGGAATTCCTTGTTGCAGGTAGGCTGCAGCAGCCTCACACCAAAAAGACACTGCCAGGCCAGAGCTTTACCCTGCAGCTGCTCAGCTTCAGAAAAATTGCAGTTCCAGAGGGGTATCTATGAACTGTAAAAATATGAAACAAAGTGAGAGTTTGAACAGGCTGAGATCTCTTTTTAATTTAAATTTTAACAACAACAACCAAAAAAACCCAGCAACAATAACTGTTCAAAGTGCCGTCTGATAGACTCTGGGGACTAAGTTCATTGCAAAGTATAATAAATTTCACTGTCGAAAGGAAATAATTATGGCTTGTGGACAACATGGCCACAAATGCAGAGATACCTGAGATGTCTAAACATGATTTTGTGTTCAGTTACTCCTGCTTCAGGCTGCTGCTTTTCTACAATTCAGGGTCCATCTCATGTGTGATGGTGGCTGTATGTTTCTGGATCTGTGCTGGCCCCTGAGTGTGCCTCATGCCAGTGAAGAGATCCACGTGCCTGCAGTGTGAGCCAGCCAGGCTGGCCAGCCCTGCAGACACCCTCCATTCAGCCCAGAACCAATATCTCCCCTCGCCTGGGCTGCCCCACCAGTGGAACATGGCCATGTGTGCCTTCAAGGCTGTGTGTCCTCCTTCAGAGATAGAAACTCTGTTCCTGGTGCTCTACAAAAGTAACTAGCTTCACTGTAACGTGGTTTGCTGTGTCTTTTCCAGGACCAGTAAAATCCCTGGGAATGACTAGGTTATCTGCAGGCAGGATGTATTTGGAAGCTTAATGGGCTCCTAGACTAACTGGTAGGTATATACCTCCTTTTCAACTAAGAATTTTTAACAAATTTATTGAATTCTTTAAAAATTAGGTATTCATATTCAAAAGTTGTGTCTAAAGTATCAAACTATTTTGAAGTGTGACTGAAAGGAACTAAGAATCCAAATATTTCTTATAGCTTTTTTTGCTCTTTAAAAAAAAAAAAAAAACAACGACAAACTTTTGAGATGAGGACAAATAAAATAATTAGTAAAGCCATAACAAATAAGAGACAGACATAACTCTGGTATCCTCGTCTGCTTTCAACTCCTTTTTGCTAAACAGTTTCATTTCAGTGTGCCTTATCAGGCTGTTCCTCCTGCTCAGAAAATCATAAGTTGGAATAGGTGATAAAAGTAGATAACAATAATAAGTCAAAATCTGAAACTGCAGAAGTGATTCCTTCTAAAATGCCAAGCAAGCATAATGTCAGGGCTTTTTTGATTGGAAGTAAATGTGCCACTAGAGGTCCTTTATGGTCAGATTATGTTTTCCTCCACAGCAGTTTGGAAGGGTTTTTTCTATACTTTTATCCATGATATATATGAGAATTACAAATTCTAAATATATTTATTTTGTTTAATGTATTAAATTCTTAGAATAATATACTGATTTTATCATGATTAAGCGTTTTCTGGGAAGATGCCAATACAATTTTTCAGATAGCATTTCCTCAGTAAAAGCCTTTGTTTTATTATTAAATAATGTGTTAATTTTTTTTACTTCAAAAACTGCATGTTTTCAAACCTCCAATTTTTCATTGTCTTATATCATGTCTTCAACATAATCACTTTTCTCTTAGAAAAATAAAGGAAGGAAACAAATGTCAAACTAATGGGTGAAACTAAGATAAACAACTGGAACAATAAAACAAGATCTAAGGTAATTTTTCTCTACTGTGTCATTATTTTCTTACTTCTCCTAGTTTGAAGTTGGTTTAAAATGACTGAACACTGTTTGGAAGAACTATGCAGCCTTGGGACTGACATTAAATTTATCACTACAGAACACAATGTGATTTATCAGGAAACTAGTAACAAAGATTCATAGCTCATTAGTTGGAGATTATTAGGAACTAAGGCAAAGAAATACTTGCTGCTCCTGGGATGGTCATGAGCTGGAAAGGCCTGATAGCTGCACAAAGGGCAAATGGAATCACAGAATGCATCAGCTGTAATCAAGACAGAGATGTGTTACACTGTACAAAGTCCTGGGAGAACTTTTAATGAAAGGTAAGGCATGTGCTGGTTACTCATATTCGAGACAAACATGCAGAAAGATGTTAAAAGATCTGTGGGACACCATTGCAAAGGCCCTGAGAGCCAAAAGATTCCTTATCCCATACCGTAAAAAAAAAAAAAAAAATCTGCACATGAAGGAAATTATTACTATTATTTCCGTAAATAAAATTAAAATATTCAAATATTCTCTAATATTCTCTAAAATTCTCTAAAAAAATTTAATCTGAGAAACATCACAGTAAGATATTGAGTGGAAAAACACACCTTATGTCTGCACTGTCATATCCTGGGTTGTAGGGGTGCTCCACTGTCTCTGCCAAGAAGGAAATGTGAAGAAAGATGTGTTTTCACATTGTAATGTCAAAGAAGGTATCTACTAAGCAAAAGCAACTGAATGAGGAGGGATGAGGATTTCAATATGTGGTGAGGTTTATTCATGAGAAAATATCAAGAATGGCATTTAGGTACTTGACTGTAATTGAAAAATCACCAGAGCCAACAGAAGTGGTATGACAGATGCCTTTTGGGGGCAATCAGTACTAGGTCACACAAGACTATGCATCTGTAATTCTGATCTCACACACCATCCTCACTTCCCATTCACCTGAAATGTGACCCCCTGCAAAAAAAAAGTGGGGTTTTGTTGCAAATTTAGTGTTTCCAAAGCCTAAATAAACCAATGTGGGTGTTACTTTCACTAATAACTGGCAAAATCTCAAAGGAATCTGTTTTTTTACCCAGTCCAGACAGAGATCCCTCAAATCTTTAACCTTCCAGCACTGACACAACATATAAAATATTGAAAGAGCTAGTGGGACAACTGGAGATTACAACTTCAAACCATGAACTCAGCCTCAGAAAGGCAGACATAATAAAGCCCAAGGACCATCAAAATTTAAGCCTATTTAGCACATGTTGAGGGCTTTTTTTTTTAATCAAAACTCTCTGTCCCTGAAATAAAAGAAATACTCTTCAACCCTCTGACAGGTTTCTTTCTCTTAAAAGAAAGAGATCTACTCTCTTGCAGTGGTTTCATGGAATAGCATCTAATACCTCTGACTCTGCATCTGCAGGATCCAGTAGGTCCTCTATAATAGGCATCTTCTGCTCTTTGGACTATACAGAATAGTTCAGGATTTTAGTCTTAAAAAGAAAATCACAAACAAAATAGTCTTTTTACTACATTGACACAATTTTTCTTTTTTTATCAGAATACCCTATGACACTGTATTCAGCCTTGCTATTACATGAAAAATAAAATCTGTGTAAATTTAATTGCAAAACTTGCCAGTCTGAGATCTTCTTTGATTAAGACTGTATATTATTCATTTCAGTTTACTTGCTTGTCTGTGATGGGATATTGTTAGAGTAATTGAGACTAAACTTAAAGTAGTGACGGCCAGAATCCACAATTCCCTGCATGAGTGTGAACGCCAGACTTTGCATTGTGTGGTGCATCTTTAAATCTTACCACTCATCTACAGACTGGGGCTGAGAAGAGACTAACCAGGCCCCAGCTGAAACAGGTCTAAGGGCAGGATAGTATTTTACAGGCAGGTGAGACCCCTGTTTCCACTCCCAACCTAACAGAAGAGTTGGGACAATCTTTCCATGATTGTTTTTACACCTTACTGGCCCTGGCACTTTTCCTTCACACCTTGGTGAAAAAGTTGTAGGTAATATCATCTAAGGCAGCATTGTGATGATCCACCACAAACAAAACATGGATTCCAGGCAGAATAAATTCTTCCATTAAATCAACTAGTGTAATTTGAAAAGAGTTTAGCCAGACACACAGCAGTTCATCCCACTGGATTTGCACTGTTGCGGATTTGGGCTGCATCAATGCAATATTATTAAGACAGAGACCCTAGGATATCTCAAAAGATATCCATAGAATTGCAGAGTTGCTTGAGTTGAAAGGGATCCCTGGAAACTATCCAGCCCAAACCCCTGCTTAAAGCAGGGTCATCTCGAGCAGGTTGTTCAGGATCCTGGCCTGTTAAGCTTGAATATTTCCAAGGCTGAAGATTTCACAATCTTTTGTGTTTTTGTTCCAGTGTCTAAGTATGCTCACAGTACAATAGATAATAAATAAATAAATAAATCCTTTTCCTTATTGAGAAATTCCCTTGTTGCAAATTGTGATTGTCAGCCTTTCTCCTAATGCTGTGTGCCATCAGGAAGGTGAAGACTGTGAAAAGATCCCCCTTTTCATCTCCAGCTTCCCTCAGCTTCACCTTGGCTGGAATGTGTTGCAGACCCCTGACCACCTCCATAGCTGGACACCCTCCTAAATGCTATTGTCTTTCTTGTACTGGAGGGACCAAACCTGAACACAGCAATGAAGGTGATCATGCAGAGTGATTTCAGCAGTTTTAATATTATTGTCTCAGAAACATGGATTCTGCCCAGTCCCTTCTGAAGACTTACATTCTCTTACTGATCTATTGATTCTTCATTATTTTTGTGTTCATATCTACATTGGAAAAAAGTGTTACTTATTCTTAGGATAGACTTTGTTCTTAAAATAAAAACATGCCTTCTGACATTTTAAATCATACTTGGAGGAAAAGCATTCTGTAGAAGATATTGGGCGTTACACAAGGAAAAGCAAAAATTGAATATCTGCTTCAGTGTGGAACTAAGACCAAATTTTTTTTTCTTCCTTTTAGTTTTAGGCAACCCAACAAAGCACAAGTAATACCAGACATTTGAATGGTGTAAAATAAAACTATTCTACATATAAAAAGATACTGTAGAGAAGATACTATATAAATAATGCAGAGGTAAAGAGCTTTACTTTTTTTTTTTTTCTAAAATTCCTACATATCCAAAAGCCATTTCATTGAAATTTCTAGCTTGAAGAAATTTTAGTTAAATAACATCTTCACATCTCATAACAATTCCTTCTCAGAAAAATAATTATCTTTTTTCAAGAACATTACTTTTCAGTATCAAGTATTTAAAGTCGGGAGGGGGGATTAAATATCTCTGTTCTCTTACCCATGTTGGAGTTTAGGAGTTTGTATTTTTATTCTGAACTTTCTTTAAGTGAGGAGAAAGAGGTGAAGGTTTTACAAAAGTAAAATAAAAGCTAAAGAGGTTAGGTGTCAACAAGACCTGTGGAGCTGCATTCCACTCTCTGTTTTAATCTTGGCAAGGCATTCCACTAATGAGTAAATGATGCAAGCTGCACCTTGATTGTGCATTACTTTAGTTGAACTTTCGCCTTGCGGGCAGATGTTGGAAGACAATTTGAACCTACAGTTTAAGATACATTCTTAAGGGAAATTGTTTAGTTGTTCTCAAAAATTGACACAAAATAAGCCATGTTAATCACATGTTTGTTTGCTCGTTTGTTTTCAATATGACTGTAAGAAAATACTGATCTTTGAGACACTTGCAGAGTTTAGTTGCCAGGTTAGGAAAATATCAAGTACCCACTTAGCTTCATGTGCTGAAGTGCTTTCCTAAACGTTTTTCACCAAGAAGTGTAACCAGATCATTTTAGTAATTCCTATTATGATTCCATCATAGGACTTAGATATTTTAGGACTAAGATTGATCACAGAATTCTCTTTATCTGATAGTCTGAGTATATAAGCAACCTTAGTAAATGGAGTGTTATGTTGAAACATAAGCTAATAAGAGGGGAATTATTTTTGGGGGGGGGGAAGTTTAAAAATATATGCACTTATCTGAAAGTTTAGCTGTTTTATGATAAAGTGTGCTCTGCATTTCAAATTTTTAGATCCTTTATAACACTGTAAGGTAGTAATAAGTTTCCAAATCGTAGCATTGACCAGAATTTTATTTGGTCTTTTTCTTATCTGGTCTTCAGTCCTAGAAGCTGTAAGTTAGGTCTTTCCACAGGAAATACACATGCAGAGAGTGTGTGTCCAAGACTGAACTACCATGGTGTAACAGGGTGTTATGACTGTTGCTTTTTCATGCTGTTTGGGTATGATAAATGAAATATTCCATGCCAGAAAACTGGCATTACATCTGTGAAAGAAGAAGAAGAAGAGTGGCTAGACTGATTTACATTAATCACTTGCACAACTTTAGGTCACTACTCTATGAAAACTGTCATTTTTGTTGTGTGCCCTGTTTCTTTTGTTTACATTTCTTTTGTGTGGGATCTCTGGCACACACATTTTTCATGTCCCCCCCTGACGCTGTTGGACACACAAGGACACACACGGACACTTTTTGATGAGAAGGCATAAAACTATTTATTAAAACATTTTACTCCAAATTTATAGTATTTCTACACAGATCAGGGATTAGAGGAGAAGGTTGACACTTCTCCCATCCCATTGGTCAAGACAACTGCCCATCAGTTGTTTTTTCACTCTAAGAGACAGTATGTAAACAACCTCATCTTAACATAAACATGTTCTGATTATAACACCCATGTGTGAGAAAGAACGACCAGCTATGAAAACATCAAGTTAAAAAGCGCATTAGAAAAGCTTGAAAAATCAGGGCAACCCCCCTCCCCAGCAACCCTAAAGCCATCAATATCTCTTAGTCCACCACTACCACTGAGCCCACTTATACCACAAAACCCCTTATCAGCACTGCCCAGCCCTCCAAAGCAGTGGTATCAGCCATAAACTTCAGCAGTCACGTCAAATGTCTCAGGTCACAGTGACCACTTCAAAGACACCTTGTGATTCTATAACCACCATGTGCAAACCAGTGCTTGTTAAATTCTCTCAGCATGCTAAGGAGGGAACTCCTGTAATCTCCACTGCATTAACAGTGAGCTAAAGACTTTTTCAAATAGGTCTGCTGATTTTTTGCATTATGAAAAGGCCATTGTGTTTCCTGGAGCTGTAAATAGTACAATACCTTAGACAATGCACACTTAAGAAAAAGAACTTCCTAAATTTGTAGTCAAATAAGCACTTACTTGTATTTTGATCCATCTGGAGCTGTCACACCTTTTCCTGTTTCCTTAAAAGTCAGTCAGAACTCAACCAAAAGAAAGAACAAGGCATTCTGCTATGTGGAAACCACAAGCCAGATTTTGATTTGAGTTAGAGTGGAATAAATTCAGGGTGGCTGCCAAGACTGTACATATACATCTGAACTCCAGCTTTGATCTCAACACACTCTCTTTGTATAGAAAAATAACCCAAGTCAAAGGACCAGGTAGCTGAGCCTGCCAGCTGGCTTTGGCTAGCTGTAACTACTAGATGAAGGCAAAAATACACCCCAAAACTGTCTCTACAACTGTTTGACATCAATGCATCTATTTGAATGAAATACAAAACCCTGAATGTTTAAACAGACTAATGAGGCTTAATAAATGTTGACCAAGGTAAGTAGATTTTATCTTCAGGTCTGGCTTGAAGAGAGCTGGTGGTTGATCTGTAATGCCAAGAGACCTGTGTGTGTTCAGCACTTCCCAGAAAAAAGTGACGGGCTAAATGTATTTAAACATTTTAAAAGCAGCAGGGTAATTGTCTTCTAGATTTGATAATCTTGTATGGACAACTGCTTGTACTAAATAACACTCATTCCAGTGTTTCTGTTGGGGCGGTGAACATGATACTGTCATTTCCAAAGACATCACAGAGGAGAGAGTAGGAAACTCATCTTAATTACAGCAACTGGAATTTATTCCCAGAAAAAGTTTTTTATAAAAATGATCCATCTATAAACCTGTCTGTGGGCACGATCTTGAAAATCAGTGAGAATCTCCTCAGCACCAAGGGCTTTTTCCTTTGGCTTCAGCAAGAAAAACTTTGTCTAATCATTTGGGTTTTTTCCCATCTTAAAATGCCCCTGGTGCATGCAGACACGTTTCTGGCATAGCACATCATGGGCACAACGTGCCATTACAACTTCTTACCAAGTTTAATTACTGCTAATGCAGCCACGTAAACCTCAAATGTTCCATAGAACACAATGGGCTAAAGACAATGCATTTTAAGCCAAGGTGTAGATTTGGAAGGTAAAATATAAAGTTTTTCTGTAATATTAAAATTATAGAATTGTAGCATGGTTGAGGTTGGAAAAGGCCTGTAAGATCACAGAGGACAACTTAACCTGACACCACTGTGTTCTCCACTAAACCATGTCCCCAGGTGCTACAGACACGTTTTTTGAACACTTCCAGAGATGGCAATTGCATCGCTTCCCTGGGAAGCCTGCTCCAATGCCTGACCACCCTTTCAAAGAATAAATTCTCCATAATATCCAGTAAAAGCCTCCCTTGGTGCAACTTGAGACCATTTCCTCTTGTTCTATCATTTATTACTTGAGAGGCCGACCCCCACCCGGCTGCACCCTCCTTTCAGGCAGCTGCAGAGAGTGATGAGGTTCCCCCTGAGCCTCCTTTTCTCCAGGCTGAACCCCCCCAGCTCCCTCAGCTGCTCCTCACAGCACTGGTGCCCCAGACCCTTCCCCAGCCCCGCTGCCCTTCTCTGGACACGCTCCAGCCCCTCAGGGTCTCTCTTGCAGTGAGGGGCCCAGAACTGAGCACAGCATGGGAGCTGTGGCCTCCCCAGTGCCCAGGACAGGGGGACGGTCACTGCCCTGCTCCTGCTGCCCACACCATTGCTGAGCCAGGCCAGGATGCCA
>VYXF01000487.1:133888-145110 GCA_013397295.1 Polioptila caerulea | reverse complement strand
CCAGCCCCGTGCCCATCCCCGTGCCCAGCTCCATGCTCATCCCCGTGCCCAGCTCCATGCCCATCCCCGTGCCCAGCTCCGTGAGGCGCTCCCCCCACATCTCCAGGCCGCGCCCCTCCGGCGGAGCCCGAGCGCCTCCGTGCCGCCGCGGGCGGAGGGCGCCCTCTGGCGGTACCGCGGCGCCCCCAGGGGCCGCCGTGACAACAGCCCCTCACACACGGCCTGCGAGGGGTGCCCCGCTCCTCCCGAGCGAGAAAGGCAACATGCGCGGCAGCTTCACGGTTATTAAGGCATTCAAAGCTTTTTGTGTCCTCAGCCCTTTATAATGATAGAGCTTGGGCTGCTCGGTCCCCTGAATTTAAGGATCACGAGTGTGGGAACAGTGACCTTCCGTTTGTGGACGCTGAAATTGCAAGGGACCAGCTCTACCAGGTAAATGCTCCCAAGACCTGATGAGATTCACACCAGAGGTCTGAAGGAGCCTTCAGATATTATGGCAGGACCCCTCTTGATAGTCTCCCAAAGGTCTTGGGAGTCTGGGGAGGTCCCTACTGGCAGGATGTTAGTTCCACCTACAAAAAGTATGTGAGGGGTAGACTCAGAAAACTACAGACCTGTTAGTCTAACCTCGGTTCCTGGAAAAAATATGGAGAAGATGATAGTGGGTACTATTAAAAGCCATTTAAAGAAGAATTTGTAGTCAACATAGATTCACAAAGGGAAATCGTTGTTTAAGTCATTTGGTATCCTTCTGTGATAGGGTCACCTCCCTAGTGGATGAAGGGAAGGCAGTGGATGTAGTTTTCCTGGATTTTAGTACTGCACTCTTCTGGACAAGCTGTCCAGCTGTGAGATGGGTGGGTTCATGGTGTGCCAGCTGAAGAACTGGCTGAAAGGCAGAGCTCAAAGTGTTCTGGTGAATGGGGCTACTTCTGGCTGGCCACTGGTCACCCAGTTCTAGAGTGAGTTCTGTTCCATGTATTTGTTAATGATCTGGATGCAGGAGGTGAACACACCATTAGCAAATTTGCTGATAACACCAAACTGGGAGGTGCTGCTGGCTCTCTTGAGGGACAGGAGTCCCTGCAGAGGGATCTAGATAGATTGGAGCATTGGGCTTAAAGGTGATTATTACACTGTATTCCAGATTGGCATAGCCTTTTCTTGAGTGCCATGTGCAGTTCTGGCTCTACAATTTAGGAAGGATGTGAAGGTCCTTGAATGAGCTTGTCTCTTTTGGAGAAAAGGAGGCTCAGCAGCAACCTCATCTCTCTTCCCAGCTTCCTGAGGAGAGGAACTAGAGAGGGAGGTCCTGAGCTCTTCTCCCTGGGATCCAGTGGCAGGGAGAGTGGGAATGGTTGAAAGCTGTGCCAGAAGGGGTGGAGACTGGACGTTAGGAAGCACTTCTTCACCAAAAGGGTGGTCAAATACTGGAGAAAGCTTCCTGGAGAGGGGGTGAGTGCTCCAAACCTGTCAGTGTTTGAGAGGCTTTTGGATAATGCCCTTAATAACATGCTTTAACTTTTGGTCAGCCCTGAACTGGTCAGGCAGTTCGACTGGATGACCATTGTAGGTTCCTTCCAACAAAAATAGTCCTATTCTATTTTATTCTATTGTAGAGCTCCTATAACAATTACTGGGGGGATGGGGGAAGGCAAGTGCTCTTCTATTAAAAGGCTCTCTCTGCAATTCTGGGTAAATATTAACTATTTCTTTGGTAATGTTTGATTTTTAAAGAGTAAAGAGCAGTTTCCTCTGTATATATATCACACTTATTCAGCACGCCAGGCCACAGCATGTGTTTTGAGGAAGAAAAAGTGGTTTCATTGATTGCTTATCCAGGAAAATCTTTAACATTCATTGTCATACTCCAGATGCTAAGATGTGAGTTCTGACAAATCAATAATAGACTCAGAGGGCACTCATGGAAACATTACAGGTACAGAGATGTTACGCTATCGTTTTATGGCATAGGTATATTTTAGGAGCTGTATATTTTAGGAGCTGTGAGGATTTCTCAGGTTAGCTAAATTTCCAAATTCTGTCTCCGTACTTCCACACTGTAAATAAAATTTGTGAACTGAAGCTTCAGCATTTTTTCTGCTGCAAGTCATTCACAGTGACCTTTTGTAGGTGGATTAAAGGGCTGTTGCAATATAGACAAATACTCATCTGAACAGAGGCTCGGGTGCATTCACTTCCAGCATTACTGTGGTTTACTTTGTGCAGAACTACTTATCTGCAAGTACTGGAGCTTCTTCCTGTGTTGTGAGAGAACCCTTCTGGCTTGAGGATTGCTGGAGCTGGCAGTCCCACAGAGGCAAGGCTGCCGCAGCTCCCTGTTGTCAGATGCAGGAGGTACTGGGGTGGGCTATTGCTTGTGTTCCCAATGGTCCCACAGAGTGTGTGTGCATATTTATACACACAGCTGATCACACAACCAGAGGCAGAAACATCCTAATCCTGCCACCTCTTTGGCAGTTAAAGGGTTTTTTTAATTGTGAAATAATTTTTTTATTATGGCCATGGAATGAGTACAATTCAGGCACTCTGTCCAGTAACTGACTCTGGACCCTCGGCCTTCCACTTTACTTTACATGAGCCCACACAAACCAACACGGACATATGTGAACCATGGATCTTCCCAAGAACTATCCCTGGCTCCTCCTGTGTCCCCCTGACTCACACTCAGAGACATAAACATGCAGATATGTCTCAGGTTGACCACTGACCTCACAGCCTCTCCAGGGGTTGGTTTGGACCTCTTGGTCCCTCCAGGAGCCAACCAGACCACTCTGGTCTCCCTGGTATCCAGCCTAGACCTATGGCTTCTCCACTGTACAGCTTCCAAGCATCTCCTCCTTCTCACCAACTAATCCAACCTGATATTTGCAGGTGTGCACACACTGATATATATCCCTTCACAGCACACGGTCTCTTCCAAAAAAGCAGCATCCTCTCTTGATACAGATTTATTTCATCTGCATTTGCTCAAATCCCACCTCTCAGGTGGGCTTTGCAATGATCACTAGGACAGGAGTTGCCTTTTCCTTGTCACTTTGCATTTCTTTTCAATTGCTGCAGTTTGAATTCCTCCCCAGACTGTACTCCCCTTCAGTGTAGTACCTGCTCCTGCAGGGATGCCTTCATGGACTGCAGTCATCTCAGCATGTCTGCACTTAGGTCTTCTTGTGTGTCATCACTTGTACCCTCACAAATCTCCCAGCAGCCGCTCCTCTTTATTAAATGTGTTTCACAGAAATGCTGCATGCTTCTGTAATTGTTTTAGGTTTTGGCATATGGTGAGTTGGTGGTCTCTGTTGCAAACCCAGCTGGAAGCAGCTGTGACTGAAGGACAGACCTTCTCCTACACAGCTCGCCCCTGTAGCCCCACTGCTACCAGAACTCTGCCAGCTATGCACGATGTAGCGTTTTCTTTCTGTTGGAGGCAACCCATGATCTTTCGAGATCGGAGCGGTGTTTAGGCAGAAGCATTCTCAGCCTCATCTCAGGTTTCCCCAGCCTTTCACTGCCCTCCAGTGGATAGTGCTGCTTGTCAGCTTTGTCTGCCGTGGCATGTAAGGCAGCTTCAAGGTGTTTCCTTTCTTCCCACATCGTATCCTTTAGCAAATATAAGAAGAACGACGTGCATGTGAGTGGCAGTGTTCTAGGCTTGAACGCTGAGAATCCCTAAAGGTCTTTGATCGATTCCTGCAAAATCAGAGAGCTTTTCTTTTGAACCCAGACACATTCTGGGGCAGAAGAACTAAAGGAATGAGGGCAAAGATGCTTGATTTGAGAGATCCCAGAGAGGTGTTAGGGTGAGGTTTTGACATGTTGATAATAGGTTTTTCTTTTCATTCCTGTTTTCAGAAGGTCTGCTGAGTTCTGTTTCAATTCATAGTGTGTTTCACCTGGGATGAGGAGCAGGACTTCACTGAAGGAGGGCTTTTCTGTATTTCTTTCTAAAGAACTGTCTAGTCTGGGATTCAGGCATATTCCTGGCAGTAACACTAAATGATTCTGAAGGCATAGCAGAAGTGGAACCCTCTTGGGAGGATGGTCAGGAGCTAGTTCTTAACTGGCCTGCAAACAAACCCTCATGAAAAACACTCTTCTTCCCTCAGCACACCTGCCACCTCTCCTGTTCTCCCATTCTCTCACACGTGCATTGCACTCAGTCCCCTCAGGGAGGCAATGGCCAGTGCAGACACTGGGACCAGTGTGTAGTGGTTCCTCCAACGACAGCAGTCCCTTTAGAATCATGCCTGGTGGGCCCTGCTCAGGCATGGGTTTTGCTATACTCCTGGTCATTTTTTTCCTTCCCTGCTGGTGCTTCCTGCTCTTTCTAAAACAGGTGTTCCAGGTGCTACAAACCCATCTGGTGGCTCACAGCCACCAAGAAGCTTGGCTAAGGTGCTCAGCTGTGGCTTGCAGTGGGTCAGGAGGAGGCTGGCTGTGTCCAGTGTGGCTGTGACCTTCCCACAGAAGCTCATCCCTATAGCCCCTTCCCCAACCTGCTGATTACGTTTAGTAGACAGATATATGACATTATACAAATTATATGACTTCCCTGTGCCGTGGGAGAGATGGTGCAATGAAGGGGAGCAGTTGGGTAGGCTGGCATTGTGGTTTCATTCACAAGATCCTTGTTCTGCAGGAGACATGGTGCAAACCTGAAGGGAGCATGGGTGGGTCAGTGTGGTTGTCCTGCCATGCTCTGGCATCCTAACACAGGAATGTGGGTGGGTCTTGGGTTTCCCTCACTCCTTTCAGCTTCCTGAACTCAGAGGCTATAGATATAGTCCTGCATCCTGGAGCAGATTCAGAGGGCTTCCCTCCCCAGGGTCATTTTTCAGTCCCCTCCAGTTACCCCAGTACCCTTCCATGTCCTTAGTTATAGGATTGGTTAGACAGTACCTCATTGATGATTACATCACTGTAATTGTTTTCTGATTTGTTGTTGTTTTCCAGTTACTTCTGTGTGCCTTTCCAGTTACTTCTGGATGATTTTCCATTTCCTGATGATCATTGTCATAGATTGGCTATGTCCTTAAGCACCCCAAAGCCATCCCCCACTAGGAATGGAACCCAGTCAAAGGCCCCAGCCATTGCTGTCCTTCAGCACAGGCATACTGACCAGTAACCTATTTACATAGGTCCAGCTCCTTTTGTCTTCTTTCTTCTCTGTTTTTTCATACTCATTCCTCCCAGGTCCAATTGGATCTTTCTCTCCCCTGTCTTTGATCCTTCCCCTACACATCCCATAGTAAGTCTTGTACAACCCCAAAATGTTCTTTCCAGCTTCCCGTGGTGAGTCCTATGGTCCTGAAGGCATTAATTCTCCCTGAGTCTGTAAAGGCATTGATGGAGGGCCTCTTCAATTGATTCAGCTGGGGCTACCACCCCCAACTCACAGGGCTGGTGGCTGCCCTGTTCCAGCCCTGGGAACAATCCTGCCAGGAGCTCATTCAGCTCTGGTGCAGTTACTGGGGTTCCTCTGGCTCTGCTCCTCTGTGCCCATGGGAATGAGCCTTTAGTCACGTCACATGATCTTTATCTTGTCCATAAATGCTGTACTCAGTTGGGTTCACGTCTTGAAGTGCTTTGGGGTAAAAAGTCCCCGAACAGCTCTGTGACAGTCATCTTTCAAGTCTAACCCCTTCTGATGATTGCCCTAACTGTGAAAATTTTGTCCACTAATTTCTGCTAATTCCCTTCTACAAACTTCTTCTTTGTTCTAAATATCCTCTTATGATGCATGCTTTTTGAGCAGAGTCACAGTCTCTTAAGTTAGTAAGAAATTCTATTCACTTTTAAAATGCTTAAAATTCCCATGGACAGAGGGAAGTCTTCCTGTCCTAAAGGCATTCAGTCTACCTCCAGAGTAAACAAGGTGGGGCTTCAACTGGAAGCATAGGGGATGGTGTTCTGGGAGAAAGATCATGGGGCCTACTTGCAGTTGCAAGATCTAAGACAAGCCTTTACACCAGAAGTAGGAGTGCAGAACTCTCACTGTTGTTTGAATAAAAGCTGTGTCTGATCTACACCATGCATCCCATGGTCACGAGGAGATGAGATGTGATACAGTTTGCTGAGTGGATGGGTAAGTGGGTAATGATCCAGATCTGCAAACACATCCCATACAAGATCAGATCTTCAGCCCCACCAGTCCTAAACTGGTAATTCCAGAGGAGCTGGTCACTCACTCTGACTGGTCGATGTGCTGGGTCTATGTAGGGCTGTTTAGCTTCCATGCATTGCAGTTCCTGTGCTTCAGCTCCTACATGCTGTCAGATGACCACGTGTGGTGTTGTTCCCAAAGGACTATCACTTAATATGAAATACCTTTCATATGAAATCATTGATATAAGGTGGCAATGGCTCTGCTAATCACACGGCCTGGGCCCAGCATCTTTGACTTCCTCCATCTCAAAGGAAAATCAATCATTCACACCAGAGTTTCTATAACCCTCCAGCTCTCCATCCAAGTAATGCACAAGAGAAGAAACATTACCTGTGCTACCAGCTCATACTGGATTCACCAGTTCAAACTTGGCAGGTGTTAGCACAGCTTATTTGTCTGGGCAATTTTTCCAGATAGGCTAAACTCAGCAGAACTTACCACATAGGGTAATTCTTCATTTAATATTTGCCAGCAGTGCAGGGAGACTTGTTTGCTGAATTATCTCAGCAATTACATTTATGAAGGCAATTAAAAATAATACACCTTTTAAGAAATTGTCAGAGATTGCATCTGACCAAAAGTGGGACTCTGTGAAAAACAGACGACCATGATAGTGGGCCATGACTTGTAGGATTCCTTCAGAAATGCAGTGCTGACAGAAAAAAGTACCTCTTTGATCAATGTGCCCAAGGAGTCCATGGCCCAAATCTCAGACAAAAAGCATTCTTTGTTAGAGGAACTCTATATTGTTTCACACATCAGCATTTCCCAAACTTGTAGGAGAAATGTAGGAGACAGACTTTATCAGAGCAAAAGATGCATAGAATCCTAGAAGGAACCATTCCAAGCGACAAATGGAAGAGTGAGGCACAAGAACAAATAATTCACTTGTTTAGTGTTGTAGAATGAATTTCCATTTGGTTCTTAATTTCACCTGAAGTCAATCTAATCCTGCCTAAAGACAGACTCTCAGGCAGTTTAGGCATTATCTCTGAAATTTCAATGAGCATGAATTCACTTTATTATTTTAGTGGAGCAGGTTACATGTTCCTGTATTATCCTGACACTTTACTGAGTCGTGCTTCTGTAACTGTGGCTAAGATGCCATCTTAGATGTCTAAAATGGAAAGATTTTCAGAGCAAGATACCTTCTATTGCTCCTGGAATACATGGATGTTTGGAAGGGAAATACACTTCTTGTAGTACATCTTATCTAGGCACAGCAAAGATCAAGATGTGAGTCATTGTTCTGAGTATAACATAATATTCCTAACATTATGAGGGAGGAGATAGTTGGCCAAGAGGGGTGAGACAAGGATGGCCCTATAGTTCAGTGTTAACCAGTGTGGAACCCAGAGGGCTTAAGAGTTGATGAGATGTGAGGAAAAATATAAAAATATCTAATGGTTATAAAGCATTTGTAGAGTCCTTAATTTTTAATACTCTGTTAAGTTAGGAATTTTTTTTTTCCCAAGGCTTGTCTTTGAAATTGTGTTGTAGGTACTTCTGGAAGATCAGGTCTGAACAGTCAGAAGTTGTTTTTCTTGTCCCAGATGGGTGTTTCTCTTCCTCACTGAAACTGCCTCTGTGAGTTCATTCAGCTGTGGAGTAGTTTCACTTGTATCATCTCCACAGAGCCACTTTAATGCCTCCCAAAGTGGACTTGTATTTAGATATTTACCTATTTAGATATTTATTTATTTTTCTGTAAGTCCATTCATGGATTCTGATCACTCCGTTGGACAAGTCATTTTTTTCTGAGGTTTGTACGATGCTTTTCTATGCACATACTTATCTCAGCAACATAAGGAACACCCTCATCAAGCAAACATCATCTTCTAAGAGGTTGTCATTTAAGAAATATCCTTCCCACCATCATATGAAACCTAGCTGGCTGAATGACATCTTAGAGGAAGGGAAGTCACTGCTCATTAGTAGGGAGTATCCCACTTCCAGTACTACTCTATCAAAAGACAAGAGCTTGCAGCAAAAAAAATCAATAGTTTGCATCTATTGAAACTTGCTCTGTGAAAAAATGAACAGCTGTATCAGCCTCTAGACTAATAGCCTAGGCAATTAAAACAGGCATGGATGACATCTTGCTTCCAGACTGGTCCCTCAGTTCTCTTAGGTCCTTGAGTGGCAGCAGAAGGCATAATTTCTCAGTCACAGGCTGTCTGGGGTTAAAAAACAATTGCTTTCATCTCTGTTTCTCTAAATTTCTGGGTAAGCACATGAGTACATTCTTCAGGAGTTCTGTGATCTATCTAGTCACCTACCCAAGTAGCAACATTGGAGAAAAATCCATGTTGAGTCAAAAATGTAACAAGAAATGAGGAATTTTTAGATTGAAACATCTTGGATTTGCAGCTTAGTGCAGTCATAATGGAGAAGATCTGGAAGTTTGGGCTGTTTGGCTCTTTTATTATTTTCCAGAATTTAGGTTTGATTCATCCTCCCTGGGAAGAGCAGATTAAAGCTTCCAATGCACAAGTGGTAGAAACTGTCTGAAGGAAAGTCAGGTTCGTGTTGCTGCTTTACTGCTCTGATGTAACCATCACAGCTCCTCAAAACAGCAGTTTCTGATTGCTTCTTCTGACTGCTGGTCTGAGATCTTTGTGAGAACTGTATGCTGTCAGGGCTTCTGTACTGACCAGTAAATGAACAAAAACTGCATGACTGGGACATAAAATTCACCCACCGTGTTCACTTCAAAACAGACAATACAAATGCAGGGTTTTTAGGCAGTGCTTATCATATGACACTCAAAATATACAAATGAAGACACGTGTTTTTGCTTTAGATATGTATATAACATAGCCTTTCTACAATGGCAAGCTTAGCTAGACAGACAAGACTGTGGAATAATATTTGGAGACATATTTAGCTCAACTGTAAATGCCCTAGGCAAATTGACTTTGCTCACCTGTTAGGAATGAAATGAGCCGTGTGACTCATTAGTATGGGGTTCTTCCAGCCCAGATGTGCAAAGGACAGCAATCTGCTGTGCATCTGATCTAGGTATTGCACAGTGAACAAAGTCCACTTGAAATTTTTCAGTATCCACATTTGGCAAGTACCAGAGCTACTGATATCATGTACCTTGAACTTCTGTTTCACATGTGAATACTTCTTGTATTCACAAGTGAAAAGTGTCACTTTTTCCAGAACACTTTGGAAAGATTCCCAGGAATCACCTGTAATCATGTCCCATGAAGAACTCCAAGAAATTTACTGATTTCAGCCCTATGAGTGTTCATTTATCATTATCATTATTAACACAGGAATTTTAATTTTAATTGATACTTAAAGGAGCAACTAGTCAAGTACAAGCTATGTTCAGTTTGTTTTAAGAAGAGCTGGTGAAAGTACAAGGGAAAAATGTGCAGGAGTCAGAAGGGAACACACTCAGAGATACATGCAGACACAGAATCACTATGTCCCAGGGACTGACTGGACAGCCTGAAAGGTCCCTGGAGAGAAGAGATTCTTGGAGCAGGTGGCATCTTGCAGCTTCAGTTCAGCATGCAAAGCAAGATAAATCCTTCTAGCACCTCCTGGCTGTGCCTTTCACAGCTTCTAGACTGCCAGGCCACATCTTTGCTGGAAGGTTCTGAGGTCATCTGGATCTGTTCTGCAGGGCCAGCCACCCATTCATATCCCAGACAAACTCATTTTGGGGCTAGGAGACATCATCTCCCAGGCAGTGCATGCAACCCCCTCTTTCGACTTCACCCTGCCCTTGGTCTCATTCATCCACTCTGTGGAGCTGCAAGATCTACCCAAGCCTTCGAGGGAAATCTCCCTGTCTCACAGTGGTGACCAAGTAACAAATTACAGTAACAATCCCAAACTCAGGCAATAAGAATACTTATGACAGCAAATCTCCCCAAAGACTTACAGAAGAAATGTGGTTTCAGATATGCCTCTGACCAGCCACATGTACTTAGGAGTTTAGCTGCATTTGTGCCCAACATGAACAGAGGAAAACAGGCTGTGTGAAAAAAAAAAAAAAAAAGTCATCCATCTCCTCTCCCTGTCCTTTTCACTGTCAAAGTGCCTATTCATATCAGTATCCACTTGCTGCTGACCTTCTGCCAGCAACAACCTACTTCGCAGCTGTCCCAGCCTACTCAGCTGGGTTTTCAGGCTCACTGCTTAGGGCTCCCTCACCCCAGCCCAAACTACAGAAGAAGCTGATGCAATTCTGTTTACCAGAAGTTCAATGATTTCCTTTTATTTGGCTCTAATGCCCTTACCAGCCATCTGAGGACTGTTAGTGTTTGTTATCCCATGTGGTTTTGAGACTCAAAAGAAATCTGATTAATCTATTGCTCAGCAGATTTATCATAACATGATAGTCAGCTGAAGATCCCAGGAGGGCAAAGAAATTTCTCTGACATGGGAATATCTTCTGACACAATTTGTCTATTGCTTTGGGTAAAGGCACTTTCACCAAGGCCAAATACACGCAGTTTGTTCCACTGGGAAATGAAGAGTGTATGTCCCTGTCATTTCCAGTATTATGTCCTTTCTCTAGGCAGTTTCTATGGTTCTCTCTGGGGATGTCTTGCTAACTCTCCTATTCCCTTTTGCCACTTTCCCAGCACATCATTACAATCTGGCACTTGTTCCTCTCTATCTGTCGGCCTGCCCAGCTCCCATCCTACCGGACATCTTCCTTTCCAGGTCCATGCCCCTTTTTCACCTGCCGATCTGGTTCCTCCACACCTTCCCCAGTATTTCCTTTCTGCTCCCGATTTCTTGCAAAAGTCGTGCTTTAACAGTCTCTCTGGCTGTGTGAACCATGCCGGCCTGGAGCCCTGCCTCAGCATCCCCCTTCTCCCGGTCCAACCCTGCACTTGTTGCCGGCGAGGGGAGGCGGGCGCTGGGCACGGGCTGTAGCCCCAAGGCAGCGTTCCCCCGGCGCTCGATGCGGCGGAGGAGGGCTCGTCTGGCCGCGCACATGACGGCACGGGGGGAGGGCGGCCCCGGCGGGCGGCTCGGCCGCGCCACCGCCCAGCGGGCGGCAGAG
>VYXF01000487.1:115632-131204 GCA_013397295.1 Polioptila caerulea | reverse complement strand
CCAGAGAACAGCTACCCTTCTCCTCCCAGCTCTCACTATAGGGTAACAAGTGGCCTTGTCCTGTTTCTTCTTCCCAACCCCTCATCTTTCCCCTGACGTCCTGGACCTAACATAGCAATCCCTCCTCAACGTTTTTTTTCTTTCTTTGCTGCAAGAGGCCTCTGCCTGACTGCATTTCTTACTTTGTCATCAACTCCGAACTCATCCTCCCCTGCAGTGTTTCATTCTGCCATTAACTCTCCCATGCAATCTGGAGACCAGGCCACCTCCCAGCTCTTCCTCCTTCCAGCACAGCAACGCCGTCTGCACCAGTGCAGCTGTGGCAGTGTGGAAGCCACTGGACAGCCAGCTACAGTCCCTTCTTAGTGTTTTATCTTCCCTCTGTGCCTGCTGTGCACTGGTTGTTGCCAGGAGTCTTCCCTGATACTGCTACCATTTATAACATAGCTAAACTAGCTCAAACGCTGCACTGAGTATTAAATACTCTCCTTTCTCCCCTCAATTACAAACACTGGCAAAACTACCTTCTCTTCCTCCCCCAGGCATTTCCCAGTTTACAAGTTGATACTGTCACTCACTCACTCTTGTGTCTCTGTTGTATCTGTAGTGCTTGCCACTTCAGGCAAGTTGTGCATGGATTTCAGTTTGGACTTGGAGTTCAATCGGTATGAATTCACGGCATGGGCAAACACATAGCCCATCTCCGAGTTCCTGACCCACACACCTGTTGTTACTGAAGTGCTAGCAGGAGGATTGAAATTGGCCCCTTCCTGGCCAGAATCAATTCCTCTGTTCTCCCTGACTTCTGTTGCGGCAGTTGTGCAGATTCTCACACGCAGCTGAAGAGGTGGGATCGCACTGTTTTACTGGGGGACGAGAACTTTTTTCTTTACAATAAGCATTAGAGTGAAACAACAAACAACTTGCCCTTGCTTGCATGAGTCACAACTTCAGATGTATTTTTGCAGGTAGGCTTCTGAAGGGTTAGCAAAGAAATTAACAGTATTAATGGAAAGCTCTTGGCATTTTTCACCCTCTTTGTGCATTCCAGACAGAATGTAGAATACTTGTAAATAAGTGACTAAGAGGGTATAATCTCTTTATTTTGGTGACAAATAGCCAGGATAGCCAATGACAAGACACTCAACTGAAAGAAATGCAAATGCACAGAATCTTACATACATTTAAGATCAAATGATGGCAAGCCTTTAACCCCAGAATGCTCAGGGAGTATACACTGATGAGTCATGCAGTCAGCTGCTCTTAAATTTACCTCTGTGTTTTTTCTAATACTTAGAAGATACAACCTGAAGAAAGTAATTTTTAAAATTTGTGTTTGTTTTTCTGCTAAGAGTTTCTTGTCAGTTGGTGTTCTTAATATCATAGTGTTTATTGTATAGTCTGTTTTACGTTTAGTCAAATAAATGATAAATATTTTACTACATTACACCACAGGTTACAATGTTGCATTCTGTTCTCTGCTAATGGAGAACACTATAGATCACAAGTAAAGACAAACTTAGGGAAGAGCTAATTACTCCAAGAAGTTATCTAATACTGGGGAACACCTAGCAGTTTGCAGTTCTGATTTCCAGTTCTGCTCTGGCTCACTTGCACTGGGATTATAGAGGAGGTAAAACCTGTCTTTAAAGCTCCCTAGGGAGTTCCCTGCGTGCAGGGCTAACTGCTGGCTGCATAATAACCCCCTTCTTTTGGTCCCAGGCATTAGGGACATTCCCAGGGGAAAAGGAAGGTGTGACACACCTGCCATCACACTCTCTTGAAAGATGTCTTGTACTTCCATGGAGGAAGTATTTGGGAAAAATTCTTACATGTCTCTAGTTCATTGATGATGCTGTATTTGAACTGTATTTCATGCATTGACTTAGAAATTATCCTTAACGTGGCCTGAAATAGCAGCTATTGAATATGTTTATTTTGACATCAGTCAAGCATCACTAGCAGAATCTCCCATTGTCTGAGGTGCCACATGGACAGTAACAACAATAATCAGTAACACTTTTAGCATCTTACAGGAACAAGAACCTACAGACTTGCTTAGTATGGGCTCAGGTCTGTAATGCAGATTAACATAAGTGGAGGGCACATCCTCATTTATTTCCACCTTCGGATCAGTCACTTAGAACAATCTGCTACTATGGTTTACATCATCTACTTTGCTATGGTTTTTGTTGGTTTTTTTGTTTTTGTTTTTTTTTTTTTTAATTTTCCCATATTTAAATCTAGTAATATGTTTAAATCATGAAATCTCCAATGCCATAAAATGCTCAGTAGTGGTGCTAAGACTGAGAGTTAATTTCAGTGGGGGTAAAATGTTGTGGGGGTACTTCCATTAACCCACTTTTTAGTAGATCAGGATATTAGATACATTCTGTTTCTAGCACATCTTGAAAATAAAACACTATCCTATTCTTTTTCAGTAAGCAATATGTATTTTCAAAATTAATATCATTACAATGTAGTCTTTAGTCATAGTATAAAAATAACTCTTCAAAATTAGATAAAGCTTTTAGTGAAAGTTTGGTTCATCTGGTAAAGATCAGTAGGATCATAATGAAAAAGAAACACTGTAACTGACTTAAAGCCTCCCTAAAGCCATAGTCTGATGTGATTATACAAAGAATCATAGAATGATAGAATATCCTGAGTTGGAAGGGACCCACATGGGTCATCAAAGTCCAACTCCTGGCCCTGCATGGGATGACCTCAAGTGTCACAACATGTGCCAGAGAATATAGTCCTAATATGCTTCTTGAACTCTGTCAGGCTGATGCTGTGACCACTGCCCTGGGGAGCCTGTTCAGTGCCCAAACACCCTCTGGGGGAAGAACCTTTTTCTAATATCCAACCTAAGCCTCCCCTGACACAGCTTCAGGCCATTCCATCAGGTCCTGTCTCTGGCACCACAGAGCAGAGATGAGTGCCTGTCCCTTCCCTTCACAAGGCAGCTGTAGACAGCAATGGATGCTTCTTGAACTCTGTCAGGCTGATGCTGTGACCACTGCCCTGGGGAGCCTGTTCAGTGCCCAAACCCCCTCTGGGGGAAGAACCTTTTTCTAATATCCAACCTAAGCCTCCCCTGACACAGATTCAGGCCATTCCATCAGGTCCTGTCACTGGTCACCACAGAGCAGAGATCAGTGCCTGTCCCTTCCCTTCACAAGGCAGCTGCAGACAGCAGTGGGGTCTCCTCTCAGTCTCCTCTCCTCCAGGCTGAACACACCAAGTGACCTCAGCCATTCCTCATATGACTTCTCCTTAGGGCCCTTCTCCACCTTTGTTGACCTCCTTTGGACACTCTCCAACAGTTTAATATCTTTTTTATATTGTGGCACCCAGAGCTGCCCTCAGCACAGAGGTGAGGCCGCCCCAGTGCAGAGCAGAGCAGGACAATCCCCTCCCTTGCCTGGCTGGCCATGCCCCCCAGGACAGGGTTGGCCCTCCTGGCTGCTGATTCATGAAGTGTAAAAGCAGTGGAACAGGTTGCGTGGGGAAATGGTGGCATCACTGTCCCTGGAGTTATTTAAAAGATGTGTAGGTCTGTCAAGGAAGTGGTAGAGTGGTGGAATGTGCAAAGCTGAGTTAACAATCATAGTCAATGATCTTAAAGATTTTTCCTAGATTAAAAGATTATGTGGTTCTATGATAATTTTCTCAGATGTTAGAAAACCGCATAAAATTATGTTGTATGTATCAATGTTTCTTTAAAAATTTTGTATTGCTTTTTTCTTGAGTTGCTGTTTTCTAAAGCCTCTCTGTTATACAAATCTTATTTTGGTAATGAGAAAACTAGTTTCAAATTATGTATCTGAGAAGTACAGAAAAAAAACAAGTGTTGTCTCTCCAATATATTCACCCAGTTTTTGTGATGTACAGCACAAAGTTACAGGACACTTTTTAGTCATCTCCATTAAAAGCAATACATGCACATAATTCAATATAATGGCTTAGATCATCAGCTACTATAAATTAGCACATCTCTGCAGAAGGGACATGCAAGAGATGAGGGTACTGAATGCTGTGTGTAAGCATCCAAAAACACACACAGAGGGCTGTGTTTCAGTACTCCAGTTCATAGATACCTGACATAACATCTTTTGATATAGAAATACTTGGCAGATGATGCATTTTCAATACTAACCTACTTTCTTTCCTGGCTAATGTATTTCTTTGTTTTCAAGGTTTGGGGTGGGGGCAGCATTGTTCAGGTTTTTTTGTTTGTTTGTTTTTGTTTTGTTTTTTTAATGAAAGTGGGTTGTATTAGCTTTCACTTCTCTATATCAAATCCCATTTTTGTCATCCACATTTGTCTTACTAGAACTACTGAATTATTTTTCTGCCTTCATTTGTGTTTGCAGACACTCTAGAGGAAAAAAAGAATGGTTAAGAAAACCAGAAACAGATCCTTATGGCACCTATATTTAATACTTCACAAAATGTGACACGCCTCACTCATGATCTTAAACAATTTTGTGAAACAGTGTGCCATTTTTCATATCCAGGCCTTTTGAATTAATCTGAGGTTAAGATCCCATTGTCTTCACCTTCAGAGAGACACTGCATGGGCTCTTGCTGGGAATGTAGAAAATATGTTTCTAAGCATTAGGAGAAACAGTCCCTCCCTCTTATCTAGATAAAACAATTTCAAATGCTGTTTTCTGTGGCTAAATGAATTTAGATGCACCAAGAAATCTAAGTGTTCTTTATCTGTGCACTTACCCATCTGTAACAGGACTATTGCTGCTAATCATATCTCTGTGTTCAAATTGTTATCAAAAACTCTATGAAATGTGATGAACTGAGAGTTGGAGGGAGCTACTGTTATAGAAAGCTGTGCTATTGTGTACAGTTCATCCTGCTTCCCAAAGTTTTGAGTTTTTGGCATCAGCGTCCTCTTCATAATCATGAGGTAAAGTGGAATTAATTCTTATCTTAGGTTATGATTTCAAATAATGACTGTTTAGAGATTGTGCTTCTCACTTCATTTGGAGAATATTTATATATACACTAGTTATATATATATATGCCAGCAACAAGTGCTTGTGTACATTCCTTGGTAGGCTGTCACTTCCTTTAAAATGTCTCTTCTCACCTTCTCCATTGTCTCCTACTGCTTATGATTAGAGACTTAAAATAATTGTTTACTTCCTTTATCTTTCATTCACTCTATATATATTCTAACTTTTTTCCCTTATTCTAGAGCACATTAAATTTTTTTTCAATCATAAGAAGTGTTTTCTACTTCCAAAATTCCTTCTAGTGAATGTTCAGGAGCTTAGAGGGCTCAAAAATAGAGAATTACTCTTGCCAGCCCTCATGCCAAAAAATTGTAAATTTATGAAATGTAAAGAGATTTCAAACCTCTTTGTGAGAGAGACGCTGGAGGCAGATGTGTCCCTTGCCTGTAATAAGTGTGTATTTGCACAGCTCACTCAAAACTTTTGGACAGTTTTGTTCAGGGAGCTTCCTTTCTCTGACTGCTACTTGTTGACTTCTGCAAGCACAAAGAGTTATGATAATCTATATAAACATTCTTTTAAAGAATGTTTCTGCAAGGAATGCAAAAGGATATGCTTGAACGTTGGCAAGTTTGGGCTCCAGATTTCTTGACATATGTGTACATATTTCAGTCTGAAATAATTGATCAGAACAAAGTGAAGTGCATGTTTATATGAAGCTGAAGGACTCAGACTTTACACCAAAAGTATATCTCTTTCCTTCTGTTAACATGTCCCACAGTTTGCTGATAAAGGCCACTTTACAGAATAATTCAGCATTCAATATTTTCCCTAGAGGCGTTGGGTTCATGAATGTTTAGAAAGTGAATCTTGAATGTAGGAAAAAGAATAGTAGTCTAGCAGATAAATTAATAAATTTCAATCTTTCCAGATGTTGATGCTCCAATCAAAAGCTTTAAAAAAGGAAAGTTATTTAATAAAACTTACAAAAGATAAAAAACACATTGCCATATGGAAAAGTAATCACTTTATGAATAAAGTGAAAATGCATTTTAATTTCCCTTTTTCTTTTCTTTCCCCTTCATAGATCAATAACACGCTCTTATTACCGCAATTCTGTGGGCGGCCTACTAGTGTTTGACATCACAAATCGACGATCTTTTGAACATGTGAAGGACTGGCTGGAAGAAGCAAAAATGCACGTGCAGCCCTTTCAGATCGTGTTCCTGTTAGTAGGACACAAATGTGACTTAGTGTCACAGCGCGAGGTTTCAAGAGAAGAAGCTGAAAAACTGTCATCTGACTGTGGTATGAAATATATAGAAACTTCAGCAAAAGATGCCACAAATGTTGAAGAGTCCTTTACAATTCTGACACGAGACATCTATGAACTTGTCAAAAATGGAGAAATCTCAATACAAGATGGATGGGAAGGTGTCAAGAGTGGCTTTGTTCCAAATGTTGTACATTCATCAGAAGAAGCTGTAAAGCCCAGGAGACAGTGCATCTGCTGAGTTTGTAGCATGCCAAAGAGCCCATGGGGTATTTAAAGGATGATGCCAATCTAAATGACAGTAAAATAATTTTGAAACAATATTAGATCATGGCATAGCTGAATCATGGAATGGTAATTTGGTTTTGTATCCTTCTGTCTAGGTTATAATCCATAACACTTAAAGTGCTTTTATTCTTTACAGAGTACAATAACTTCATGTGATCTTCAAGAAAAGAAATTATATATTGCTAAAGGGAAAACTAATTCTATAGCAAGACACTGAGAAAGTGCAATAATCATCATGACGACATCCTCACTTGGGCTTTGTATTTTGAATACTCTCTAAAATCAGGTTTTGTTAGAGGAGGATCAGATGAGCTCATTACTTTTGTTCATCCTGCCTTAGCTTTGGACAAGACAATATTATACCTTATACTTTTTTAATGTGATTCTTTACTCAAGTGCAGGGTTGCTGATGACCATTAAAGTTTAGAATGCTGTGGAATTTGATAATAAAGATAACTCTAAGGAAAGCAAACTGAAAGATTGCTCCAATAGCAAACACTTTTGATATGACAATGAATACAAGCCTTACTAAAGAAAAAGAATGTTTTAGAAAAGATGATTTATTTGTGTACAAAAATGGGGAATAGAAACAATGGAATTTATTATTAAGTATTTTCTGAATTGCCAATGAAACTAAACATAACATCCCATATGATCCAGCTGCTATTTGACTTGTATGCAGAACAGCTTTCCCAACCACTGGAGTTACATTTCAGTGGCCAGATCCTCAGCTGCGTAATTATCATTGTCACACTGATGCCTACGGAATTATGTTAATTTACACAAACAAATTCCATATTAGCTTTAAAAAAATAAACCTACTTCTAACTAGAAGTAAAAAAAGTTAAAAAGTGCTGCAACCCATGGGAACCCAGTCCTTAAGTTTGAATAGAGCAAGGACAGTTTTATTCTTAGCCAGCAAATGTTCAACTGTCGTTTAAAAATGGAAGGCTTTAAACTAAAGCTGTTACAAATAGAGCATTTGGAGAGGAAAGAGTTTCTAAAATAATGCTTATATACGGAGAGTAAAGCTAGAGAACTCCTAAGAAAAAAACCCATAATAGCTTTTAATAACAACAATAGGAGAAATCTGTGATCATGTAGCATTTTACTGAGCTTGGAGTCATCTTCCTACTCCTCTGAAAATAACTCACACTAGCTTTATGCAAACTAAGTCTAGCACGCAAATACCAAATAAATCTATTTCTATTTTATTGTAGTAGTATAAGAGATGACATGATCTCCAGAGGTAATAAGTATCTACAATTTATCTGGCATACTCATAACCACCAAACATCAAGCCAGTTGTCTTCATATAAAAGTGTGTTATCGTGTACAATTCTCCTTTTTCAAGATCAGGCAACAAGTCTATCTAATCTAATTTTCTTCTTCAACAAGCATATGATTGGTTTTCCCTCAGGTTACTTTTATGTTCTTTTAAAATCCTTTTTCAAATATTGTGTAGTATAGAAATAGGTTGTTTGGTTCCAGTTACTTTATACATTTAAGGCAACCAAAATCATTGACTTCAAAGGGAACTAAAAGTTTAAGTTTTTCTAAAGCCTGAGTCTTACTTGCACTGAGGCCCAGTTACACTATCATGGAAGGATACAGAGGCCTTAACATAAACAGGAATCAGCCTTAATTCATTAGCAAATAGAACAGTTAATTCTAGTCTCAGCATGCCATAGAGTAATTGCTGCAAGCCTGATTCTCTATTAAACTACATCTTTTGACACCAAATCAGCTTTGTTTGGAGGGTATTTTAAGCCCTAACAAAGTAAACATAACTAGAGATGCCAAAAGGTAGTGCAGAATCAGGCTCTGTGCATTTGACACCGATTCCCTTATGATATGAGGCTTATGTTGTGCATCTCAGAAGGTCTCTTTGTTGTTTGATTAATTAATTCAATTAAATAAATCAGTGACTGGGAAGTCAACAGACCCAAAGTCCACCACTGGTTCACTGTGTGTTTCTGAGCAAGGCATTTGCGGTTTTTGTGCCTCACCTTCTGTATCTCAGATATAGAGATGTTTGTTCTTCCTCAAATGTGCAAAGACTGCTGAGACCAAATATGTGATCTGTATGATCTTCAGTCCTGGACTCTATCCTCTGTGTGCTGCCTGGTTTTGAGTGTTTAGCACCATGGGATGTGGACACTGGTCTCTTCTGACTTACCCAAATAAAAATAAAAATAAAAGAAATAAAAACAGCCTTATAAGTGCCAGGTATTGCTGTGAATCTACATTTCATTGCATATTTCATTATTTTTAGATTAAAATATTGTAACTTAAATTTTTCTTGCTGAATACTCTGGAGCCAATGAGCTTTTCATTCTGTATGAAAAAATGGGTTGTACTTGGGGGAAAAGGACTGGGAGAAGAGGGGAGTGGAGGGGAGGTATGCACAGAGAAATAAACAATCATCAGAACAGAGCCTTAATCTCTGTTGTCAATGTTGTACTTGTGGTGTCACATTTATTACACTGGAAATAGAGCTTTTAACCAGATTCAACTGTGTAAGGAACTGGTATTGGCAATGCAACTAGAAGTTTACTACATTTTAAAGTACTGTGCACATAGTTGTCTTATTTGTAATTCCTGAAAATGTAGATTAACGTGTACATTCAAACATTGTCTGTCTTTATGATATATTAAACCACTGCTGTATCTTCTCACTACACACTTGCAGTTGATAGAAATGTCTGATAAACACATAATTTGTCAAAATGCATCATTTTCTTTTCAGATGCTTTGCAACATGATATGTAAGTAACAGCTTGAATAAGCAGTAGAATGGGTTATAGTTTGTGCATATATATTCTTTTTCCCCCCAAGGAGGCATGAATATTGGCAACAGAATCAAATTCTCAGAAATTACAGAAATTAGATGAATCTTACTCGGTAGCCAAATTAAAAAATAGAAAATACAAAAAAGAAGAAGAAGAAGAAGAAGAAGAAGAAGAAGAAGAAGAAGAAGAAGAAGAAGAAGAAGAAGAAAACACAAACTTTGCAAATTAAGATCTGGTCAATCTCAGTTAAGAAATGGAAAATGTTGATAAACTTTGACAAAGTTTTTATTTGGATTCATAGGCCTGGCAAGTAAGTGGATAAAAAGTATTGGTTTGTACTCCTAAAATGTTTAGACTTACATTGCTTTTAATTTGAGTTTGATAAAGAAGAGCAAATATCTTCCTCTACTTATTAAAATACTTGACACATGAATTCTTAAGATATTTTGGCTTGCTCATAATTGTATCTGTCCCATGTAAGAAGCAGAAACTAGCCTTAGGAAACATATCTTCGGAATCAACCACGGAAAAGATTTAGAGGTGGAAAATGTTCGTTTAGTTCATTTATGCCTTCAGTATGGGATAGACTCACTGATCTAACTTCAAATTGGTGACTGTTTTCTGCTCACAGAAGATGATGCTGGCTTGACTGAGCCCCCAGGCAGTGTGCTGCCCTGTGCTGAGATCCCTTCTGCCTCAGACAAATGGCTACCGGTGCCCAAGCCGCCTGTCTGAAAGTGGGGGTGGGTGGATGCACCATGATCACAGATATTCCAGTCTCAGCATTTCAGCTCCCTTAGGGAGTACATGCTTCATTGCCCTCTTTTTACATAATTAACATCCAGGAAGACTGCTTTTTTCCCTCACTGAAGATGCTGGCACAATGGGAGCTCCTCCAGGTCTCCAACTTTGCTTTTTACACAGGGCTGGCACAGCAATATCAGCAGCTTTTATTCAGTCTTGAAGAAAAAGAAGGAAGGCTGAGGGTTTATTGCCTGCGTGGGCATGGAACTCTACCACAAACATGGTGGACTGTTTAAAAAATCATGAAATATCAAAAATTTGCATTGCTCTTTTCTCAGAGTCAAGAGACTATCTCTCAAATATGTGAATGAAGTTGAAAATTCTAAAAGAGGAATCGCCCATCACTCAGAGGGGCTATTGGGAATTGCAGGCTCTTTATGGAGGGGTAGGTAAATACTCATTTAAACTCAAACTGAGGAATTGAAAATCCCAATCCTGAGCTACTAGAGTGGATCACTGTCTTTGAAAGTATTTAATTCATTTACTTCTCAGAGAAAGTAACATTTTAGGCTAGGCCTGAGTTATGCAGGGATGGATGTTCAGTGTGTAACCAGCAGAGAGATGACTGCTCCCTGGGAGCGGTGCTGGGAGCCAGCTGACAGGCTACAAGGGCAGCTCAGACTGAGATTAACTGATCACAGGCTGCCAAAGACTCACCTTGCTGCTGAAGAGTTTCTACAGAAAGGTAACAGGGGAAGTAGCAAACCCAAAGTCTGTGCACTGTAAATAAAAGCAATGTCTAGGTAAAGAAACTGGCATTTCAGCTATAGTTCAATTATTGCCACTCCTCACCGCTGTGGCTTCAAATCTGCAGTCTATGCAAACTGAGTTTTCCTGCTCTGTGAAAATTGTGGAAGGGCATACCAAGCCTCCTGTAGCAATAAAGTCAGTCACCAGGGTGAGGGCTGCACAAGATAACTGTGGAAGGAGGACACAGATAATTTCTTCCACCCCTGAACAGCCCTGGGGAAGAAGTGAGACTAACAACTGCCAGAGTCCTTAAGACCCTGTAGAAATATCCATCACTGTAGTGGGACTCGTGGGATGAAAGAAGGCACCAAGGACCTGGAGTTGGCACAGAGATGCAGGCTACTGACTCCCTTACTCCAGCGCTCTCTAAGGACAGGTTACCTCTGTGGCACAGCTGCAGGAACAGTTGGGTGTAACTCTGTGCACTGTGTCTACATTGCTGTCTTTTTCCCCTTTCACTTTGTCCACCATGTGGTTTCTTTACAGGAAGGGACTGTCAGAAGACATATCTAGCACCAAGGTCTGACAGTAAGCAGGGCAATAGTTGAAAATTTTAGTGGTAGTTGCTAAGTATTAAGGTACTAAAACTGAGGGGAGGAATTGTGGAAAATATTTCAGTCATAATCTTCATAATAAAAACCTTTCAGGGCTGGCACTGCTCTGCAGCACTTTTGAGAATTGTTCATTTTGGTTAAGTTTTCAATGCCAAAGAAATAGTTCAGCTATTTAATAATAATTTATCTTAATTTTTCATTTTAAAATAATTACTGCATATTATTCAGGGAGAAAAGTCTTCTCTGTGCAGATAATTTTAGTAATTTTGCTGACATACAGCTTGTGTTGTATGTTTTAAAAGAGCAAGCTATGCCAGGACATAACTTTAAAATACACAAGTCGCAAATCCCATCAATCACACCACTGTAGTGCACAGTTCATTTTATTGGGATTTTTCTCTGCCCAATTCTCTGTGGAAGAGAGTCAGATTCCCAGAGAACTTTTAAAACAAAAGAGAGGCAAAGCTTACTGAGCACTGAAAAAGAGATGCATATGTGAACAAGTGTCAGAAAAACAGAATACGTTTTTTTTCTTGTGGTATCCTCTTTCACTCTACCATGTTTCACAGCCCAGCTGTAGCTCCCTGAGTACATAGTGAATGGAACAGTAAATTTCTAGCTGTCAAAAAAACACTGGGAGATCATATGTAATTCCTCACAGCAGTGGTCTGAAACACTGTGCTTTCGTGAGGAACAATGGCCACATTCTGCCTAACACATGCCATGTGCTTCTCTGTGTCCCAGGAGGAATTTGGCCTCAAAAAAACCCCTCCTGCAGGTTCTGCCTGCAAACAGTCACTTTGCACCACCCCACACCATCCTCAGTGACACTCAGATAAAAAGTGTAAGGTTTTCCAGCAAGGAAACTATGAGGGAATAGCACTGTGGCCTAAAAAATACATCAGACAAAAACAAACATTAGGGAGAGAGGTTATTTAAGCCAAAGGACAATGCTGGCATGAGAACAAAGAGGTCATACTGAGATGCACAGGATAGGTGGTTCTGGTGACGCTAAGATAGCAAAGTCTTGGGCTGCTTTAAATGAAAGCAGCAGTAATCTTTACTGCCACATGCAGGCAATTTCTCCAGAACGCCATTGTTATTAACTGAAAAGGTGATGTGAAGCTCAGATAGTAAACATCAGAAGTGTTTGCTTACTTGTTGAAATGGAAACGATGGTCACTGACAGTGCTTCTTTTTTCAGCTACAGGTAGATGTCTGAGTGTTCTTTTAATGTTCTTTTAAAAGGATTGTCTTCAGTGACTCACGGCACATTCTGTGCATGAGGTCATTGTGACTATCCACAGCAGTGATAAACAAGAATTTCCCACTGAAAGAAAAAGTGTAAGTTTTAGTATCCCTATTGAATATAAGTAGTTTGATGGGAGAAGGGTTTAAAATGGACTAATCAAACATCGCAAGTTTATGGACTAAGTGAGGATTATAAGAATCTATGTTTGTCTTATTGGTTCATCTTACTGGTTTCAGGGCATTAGAACAGATGATAGAAACACATACTTCTCTCTGATGCACCTCATTCAAAGCCTGGAATCAGTTCACTCCAAGACATCCAGAATATTATGACTGTATTAATTTCACTGATCATCCAAACTTAATGAGCTGTTCCTTGCAAATCGCTTTGAAGCAGTGCACATGTCTGGAATTGTCATTCCCTCTGCCTTTTACAATCCATGCAAAGGATTAAAACTGGTAGCCAATGTAGTGCTAATCAATAATTAATATCTTCATTACCAGCAGAATTTAATAATAATCCATTTGTAATAGAGTGAAAGCAAATAAAACAACACTGTGTGATACTCAGCACTGTCAAAACACTCTGAAGTGGTACTAAAATACTATAAAGCCTTAAGACTCATAGATGTTTTTACTTCCCAGAAAATTCATGCACTGATCTTCAGGGGAAAAAAAAAAAATTACAGTCATTGTGGAAACCATGCAAAGTGAAATGCACACTATTTTTAATATCAGTAAAAAGTACCAGTGTTTCCTTGTCTCTCTGCTTCTCAGATGTTTGAGTTCTCCTTTTTCCTTGGGTAGCCTATTCAGAACTATTGCACAAGAGCCTATTTGGGCAGGATGCATCAGCCTCATACTCGGTACAGTCATTGCTGACCCATCCAGGCCAGCAGCAAAAATGTTACATAGTGCCAACAAGGACCCTAAGGGGACTTAGAAAAGACCAGACCATGAAAAGTACACTGGTGCTCCTGCATCCTGGGTACTCCCACATTTTTGTGCCAGCATTTGGTAAGTTTGGATGAAAAGTGCCAATACAGAGAAATCCATCATTTTCAAACATAGCATTTTAAAACATTGCAAACACTGCTCAACTTCATTTAGCTTCAATGTTGGTTAAGCAAAATGTGAAGTTATAGCATTCTAATGATCAGTGTTGTGGTTTTGTATTCTAAACTTTGCATCAAAGGGACCTGAGATGAAGTTCTCTATAGCTGTTCATTTTCTGGCTCTATAAATCAAAAGCAGTTTATAAACACCACTGAATTGTGGCATTAATAGCAGACATATATTTAAAAAGAAACTAACAGAAAATGAAAAGAACAGCAACAAAAAAATCAAATAATTGCAAACGCTCACATTTTTTAAGCGTTTGGGCAAAAGAGAAAGAGTCAGTTCACAGAGTAGTGGCTAATAGAAATGACTGCCTCCATGTCACATTCTGTAGAATATTTACCTGTAACTCAGCTTCTCTGGCACCTAAATACCTGTAATGTAATACACAGACTGGGCAGCAGAGAGGCTGAAGCACAAGGGCACGATGCACACATTTTACTGCCCCTGCTGCAGGCCTCCTAACTTCAGCACTGTTGTAGAATTTATGTGCAATGGAAAGTACATAATACAATTAGATCTATATTGCACAATTATATATTACATGCAACACTGTATAACTGCATCCATTATGTGTGCAATAAATACCATATATTTGATTGTTGATAGTATAGGATATATAATAAAAGCAATGAAAAAAATAAGAAACTAATTGGAGCATTTAGAAGCTAGAAATCTTGTCAAAATAGGAGATCATTCAACATCTCCTTTTCAGTTCTCAAATAAAAGAAGGCCTTAATATGACTATCATAACTTGCTCATTTAATAAGGCTGCAGGCCACATTTGGTCAGCATTATCAAAACTTCCACAACAGTATACACATTTCTTAAATATTTTGTTACAGCTTTTCTTACACTTCAGGGTTCCTATCTCTGCAATATGAATTTATCTTCGAAACCTTTGCCTCAGGAGAGGTGAAGGGTGGGCTGCCATCCCCGGTGGCCAGTGGTGTGGCTATTTGTGCTAATGACTCAGAGCAGGCTTGCTTGAACAGGAAGCATCAGATCTCAGGGCTCTGAGACTGGTATGAAAAGCTTGGTGAAATTTTCTTCAAGGCAAATTTTTAGGCAAAGGCTAAATGTTTTAAGAGAAAAGTGAGATTCTGTTTTATATAAAGTAACCCAGAAATTTTTCAAATCCTTCTCAAAAGGTGCCTAAATGCAAACTTTTCCTACTAAATATTCCCTTGTGCTGGACTTGGATGAACCTTGTGTGTCCCTTCCAAGTCTGAAGATGCTGTGATCACAGAATCACAGAACGAGTCAGATTAGAAAGGACCATAGCGGGTCATCTGGTCCAACCTCCCTGCTCGAGCAGAGCCATCCAAGAGCACAGGATTGTGTCCAGACTGTTCTTGAATTCTCCAGTGAGGGAGACTCGGCAACTTCCCGGGCAATCTATTCCAGGGCTCGGTCACCCTCACAGTAAAGAAGTCCTTCTTCATGTTCAGGCGGAACTTCTGTGCCCGTTGCCTCCTGTCCCAGTTGCTTGGCACCACTGAGAAGAGCCTGACACCCTTCCTTCAGGTACTCACACCTCACTGATTCTGTAAATAGAACGCTTGCGACAACTGGCACGAAGCGTGGCAGCTTAGCCGGAGATGGGTGTAGGGCAGCCCTTGGCTTGGCAGCACTCGGCTGAGCGCGGGTGGCCGTGCGGGGCCGGGCTGTGCCCGCGGCGCTCTCCGCTGCCTCTGGCCGGGCGTGCGGGGGGCCGGTGCCGCAGCACCCGCGGGGACAGGACGGCAGAACGGGGCGGGGT
>VYXF01000487.1:79753-115143 GCA_013397295.1 Polioptila caerulea | reverse complement strand
CCCAGGGCCCCCCCGCAGGTGAGCGGCCTTGGGCTGCCGGCCTCGGCCCGGCCCGGCCCGGCCCCCCCGGCGGCTGCTCCCTGCTGCCAGCACCGCGCTCCCTGCCCCCGGCTCTCCCTTCCCAAACACGCCTCGTTGGGAAACAGTGTTGCGTCGTGCGGATAGACAGGGCTCGGTGTCTTCTCTTTGTTTATTTAAGAAAATCCGTGTGTACGGAAAATGAGTTTTAAGTTAAACAAAGAGTTGGAAAATGTCTCCTCTGAGGGCAGGTGCCGTTATTGGGGTGGCCACCGTGTTCCAGTTTTTTTGTTAACTGCAGTTTTCCTGCAAAGGAAAACTCTCGGAGGCCTTTCGCTTACGTTAAGCAGCTTTGCTTTTGTAGTCATATGTTTTCAAGCACTTTCCCGGCGTTTGATGGCAGATGTCAGCCACCCCAAGCTGCCGCAGGTTGGAACAGAAGATTTCAGTGGGACAGCCCAGTGTTTGAGCTCAGGACTGCCTGTCCTGGTCTTTGTGGTATGTATGAGGGGAAGACTCTGTGTGGCCTTTGAGGCCATGCTAGCACAGGGAACATGGGCCTACTTGAAACCACTGTTATTAATGCCTTCAGTAAGTGTTTCTACAACACCAGTTAACTGCAGTGCTAAGACAGGCCTAGGTCAGGCTGCCTGCTTGACTTGAGGAATTGACAATTGAAGATATATATAAATACAGGTGTAAACGTGTGTTCAGCTCTGTGTATTATAGTTCAGTGTGGTCCTGAAGAAGTGCTGCTTGCATTTTATTAACCTGACCTAATTTGGATGTATAGATCTAGCCTGAATGTGCTGGTTTTATTTAATACTCTGAGACACTGAGTGTGAAGAAATGAGAAGTAATTTATCCCCTTGTTTCTTCCTGATATTAAAAAATCCCTCTATATTAAAAAGATATGTTAAAAAAATTCCTTGAAATTTGAATGTAATTGAAATTAATTTTAATTAATTCCTATATATTTTTATGCCTCTAAGAGGTTGTTAGATATTTAAGCAGATAATAACTTCAAAAATACTTAAAAATCTAAAATTGAGGACATCAAGAACAGAGGCAAAAAAAAAAAAAAAATGTCCCATAAGAAGAAATGTCCTTTTTATGGAAAAGCATGTGTTCAGAGCAGGGCTCAGACAGTTTTATCCACTTGTTAATGTTTTATACCGTCTCTTTGCTGTACATTTGAGGATTTCTCAAAAGTCCGACACATGCTTTGATGATACGTGTGGTGGGATAGCCCACAGTAGAGAGGAGAAAAACAGACCTGTAAGATGGGTCAGCATTCCACTTCAGGAATTTTCAAAAAGAAGTAAGTAGTGAAAACAGAGGCCTTGACTTGGCGAGATGGCTCTTGCCAAACTGCAGTCTTTGTGTTAACTGGTCATGTTTTTGCCACTGGCCTTTGAGCCGTCAATACTTTATATTGACAATAAGATATATATGCACAGTGTGTTTTAGGAAAAGTGCTGCAGAGTTATATTTTCTAAAAGGGGCCTTTCTGGTCACTCAGAGTGTTATTAAGCACTTAGCTTACTAATTAGTGAGTTTTCCAATGACAATTAGGTATGATTCCCACATTACAGAAGGAAAGATTATACAGTGATTTGACTTAGTTTATAATGGCAAGATAAACCAGTGTGAGAATTAGAACTAGGTAAGGTCCTTTGTTCCCCTGTTCCACTCATCAGAGTGCTCTCCAAGAAGCAAACTGTTGATTCCAGGTCAGTGTTCCCTGGCAGTGCCTTGTGCCATTTGAGCCTGTCCAACATACTTCTGCTCTCATCTTTAAGGGGAAAAAAAACAATGTCTGGGCACAGTAAAAATCCCAGGATAAGAAAGGAGAGGTGTTAAAATCTTTAAGTTTTTTCCATATCTTTTCAAAATAAGCCTTAATAATCTAAGTTGACTAACTTGACTAAAACTAAGACAGGTCTTAGTTTTACCAGCATGAACAAGACCTGAGCATTTTCTTTTGTTTTCCCCCATCCTGGTTCAGCTTTCCAAATAGTTGAGAAAATGAAGTGAAATATTCCTTTCTGATTCTATTAACAGATATTCGCTGAATCCAAATCTGACTGGCTGTCATAATTTTAGAGGCCATCATTTACACTCCACTAGTGCTTAATTTTCCTAATTGTAAACTCTTTTTTTTAGTAAGAAGCGTATTCTTGGAGAGCCTTCTGTAAATGCAAAATTAGAATGACTGATTGTGTTGAATCTTGGTGAGACAGAACAAACTGCAATGTGATGGAAATGCTGCAGTACTTAGTAAGAGCCATTACAGGGTCAGCTAGTGCCTGCCCTGCCTGTAGCAGAGCTGCTCTCCCTCCTTGAGGCAGTGGCTTTCTGGTAGGTGACCGAGCCATTTCTAGCAAAGCCCCCTAGAGTTTTTTGTCTCAACACACGTGTGATACTTTTAAAGTGCGGTACTTCATTTCGGGGCCCTGTAGGACTTGTAACTTGTTCTCTTTGCAGTGATGATACAGTCTAAACCAATTCACCCATGTGACCTGAAGATACTTGAGTTCTGTAGTTTGTGGAGCAGAAAGCACCTCAGCTTATTGTGGCACGAAGAAAACCTGTAGCTGTATCCATGCTGGCAGATCTTGACACTATTGTTGAGCCTTGCTGGAGCTGCCAGCTGCAGGAGTCTATCCTTACCCTTGCAAGATGAACTCCAGCATAAGCCTGATATTAGGAAAGAAGCAGCAAAGGAAGTTTTTCCCTGGGCTTAAATGAAGTGAGAATCACTGTTTACCTTTGCATCAGTTTCAACTGTTTATCACTGACAACTAGAAACACATTTGAAGTTTTTGAATTTTCTTACTTCAAGTACATGTTTCCAGATCTGTATTTTAAGTTTGTCCATTTCTTCCTGGCTGTTTCCATTTAGGTTATTCTTAAGAAGCTAGGGAGTGTTGCATGCCAGTTAGTTACATACAAAAGCTTTTCCTGTGGCTACTTTTCTGCTTTGAGTAGAAACTTGCTACAAGCATTACACTGATTTTTAGAGCTACTTGTAGCAGCGATAAATCAGACAGTGCTTGTTTCTGTCTAGGACATCGTATTTCCTACTTCATCCCTCTGTGAGCTGGCTTTAGTATAAATACCATCTGAGAACAATGAAGTCATAAAGGTGAAGATGTTACTCAGGTGTAGATCAGATGTACACTAAGACCTAGAGAATGCTACTTTTCTACAGTACTGTGTAGAGCATCTGGCAGAGACCAGGGATGAATTTCTGTGGGGCCTGAAATAGAGAGAGCACACAGCAAAGAAGTTCCAGAGACATTTTGAGGTTCAAAGGGAGAGTAGCATGAAGGTCTTGGTGTATTGCTTTGCCTTGTTATAGCTGTAATGTTTAAGTGCTTATACATAGAATTGAAGAACAGGGAAAAGTATGATGTGTAAAATAGTATGTATATCAAGTAAAGTTTAGTGTTAAAATGGAACTTTAAATCTTTATGAACAAATTTAATGAAGTGAATTTTAAAATTCTTTATCAGTGGAATTATTTTTCAAAGCATTAAAATTTAAACACTAGAATGCCACTTAGCCAGGGTGTGGCTATCAACTGTATCTGTGTTTTCAGAGAAGATTTGATAAGTGGAGTAATTTTATTTCATCAAAGGTATGCCTTACTCTCCTGTTTATCTTTCCTTTGGAACTGTGGTTGGAAGCAAAGTAGGAAAGAAAAATTGCCCAGGAAATACTGCCCAGGAAATAGTGCTCAGAAATTGCATGTGTGACTTTGGTAACAACTAAGAATTGCCACTGTTTGACCTTCTCTTCTATAAAATCTGTTTTCTTTCCTGCCCTGTTAGGGTTGGAATTAATGAATGGGATTAATACATGGTAGGTGGTATTTAATGCACCATTTCTTCCCATAATTACTGTATAAAATTGTAATGTCATGGAAGCCTAAATCTACCTAGATGACGTTGCTGTAATCTTTTTTGATTTCAGTAAAGCTTTCCAAACTGTGTCTCAGAGCATCCTTCTGGAAAAATGTCCAGCCCACAGCTGGATAAACACATCACGTGATGGGTGAGCAACTGGTTCATCATAGGGAATTGGGTGATGTCAGACTGAAGACCTGTCACAAGTGGGGCTCCACAGGGCTCCATCTTAGGCCCTGTGCTCGTCAACACCTTCATAAATGACTTGGACACAGGATTGGAAGGGACACTAAGCAAGTTCCCAGATGATACAAAACTGGGAAGAGCCGCTGACTCCTTTAAAGACAAGGAGGCCGTGCAGAGAGACCTGGACAAATCAGAGGGCTGGGCAGTCACCAACCAGATGAAGTTCAAGAAGGGAAAGTGCTGGGTTCTGCACCTGGGATGGACAACCCTGGATGTGTGACAGAGTGGGGAATGAGATACTGGAGAGCAGTGCTGCACAAAGGGACCTGGGGTCCTGGTCTGTGGCAAGCTGAACATGAGCCAGCAGTGCCCTGGCAGCCAGGAGGGCCAACCCTGTCCTGGGGGCATCAGGCCCAGCATGGCCAGCTGGGCAAGGGAGGGGATTGTCCTGCTCTGCTCTGCACTGGGGTGGCCTCACCTCTGTGCTGAGGGCAGTTCTACAAAAAATACATTAAACTATTGGAGAGTGTCCAAAGGAGGGCAACAAAGATAGAGAAAGGCTTTGAGAGGAAACCAAACAAGGAGTGGGTAAGGTCACCTGTTCAGCCTGGAGAAAAGGAGATGGAGGAGAGACTGCAGACATTGCAGTCTGCAGCTTCCTTGTGAGGGGAAGAGGAGGGGCAGACACTGATCTCTTCACTTGCCTGAAGCTGTGTCAGGGGAGGTTTAGATTGGATGTTAGGAAAAGGTTCTTCACTCAGAGAGTGGTTGGGCACTGAACAGGCTCCCCAGGGCAGTGGGCACAGCACCAGCCTGGCAGAGTTCAAGAAGTGTTTGGACAACGCTCTCAGACACAGGGTGTGGCTCTTGACAGTGCTTCTGTGCAGGGGCAGGGGTTGGACTTGATGGGCCTTGTGGGTGCCTTCCAACTGAGCTTATCCTATATTTCTGTGAATTGTTTATTGAACTTAAAGAGTAGTTGAGTATGATTTTTCATCCATTAATTTTATTTCATCTTCCACTTAATTTAAGAATAAAGAAGGAAATGTGGAAAAAAATTACTCCTATGTATAGGAACGAACTTCTGAACTTCTCTAATGGGATTTCAGGATCAGCTTTATTTGAGGAATGATTTTTAAGTAGGCAGATGTTGGTTACAAGTGAACAAAGGGCTTTTTTTACAACTGAAGTTAAGTTTTATTTGTGTTTCTTAGGATTATGTAATCACCATCTAAATCATATAAACAGTTGTCTTTGAGTCCTCCTTCTCCCCTGTTTTACAGTGAAACTGTAATAATCTTATTCACAAAGATAGAGCATTCGGATTTTATCTTCAGCTGTTTTTGGTGAAGGGCTGAATTGCACTTATCAAGAATTGCAGAACAGATTTTTTTACCTGTTCCAAAAAACTTAAGGGATCTTCTCTGATGTTTCGTTCAAAAGGAAAACTTTTGAGGAAGTTGCTTTTACTTTTTTTATAATGCCTTTTCTGGAACTTCTAACTGTTCAATAGCTGATATTTTATGTTCATTATCCTTCACAGAGGGATTTGGAACAGAAGTATCTGCAAGTAAAAGCTAACAATTTTCACGGGACTAGGAAAGATTGGAGCAACGTGTCAAATGTATTAGAAAAAATTGTAAAACTGGCTCTATATAGGGGAACCATTTAGTTGGTGATTTTCAAAGATGATGCCTTCAAATTACTTTTCCTTTTTTGCAGTGAGAAAGAATAGGTAAACCTGTCTCTGAATAGACAAACAATTTATTATTTTATTTTTTATGTTGAAAGATTTATAGACTTTATCAACAGGCGCTGACTCCATGAAAGCTGTGTTCAGTACCTACCACGAAGCTGTGAGGCTTCCAAGTGCTGTGGCTGTAAAAATAGTTACTGTGGTCTCTGTTGCATCTTTATAGCTTGAAGATGAGGTATCTTTGCACTTGAGAACATCAGGGTTCAACTTATGGTTGCCAAACTGTGCTTATTCTGAATACTAAATAACAGATTTAATTGTTAATTTCCATGTAGAAATTAATCAAAGGAGGTGATTTAGGGAACGTGGTGTGCTGCTTGAGCTTGTACATCTGAAGAGATGTGAGTTGCAGAACAGTGCACTTATCAGAATTTCAAGCAGTTAGACTGTATTAGTTGCTCTATTTGAAGTGAATTGTGCTAAATGTAGTATTCCTAGCCAAGACAATGATCTGTTCAAAAGTAAATGGTGCACTGGAATATAACCCTGAAGATAACTCAACCAGCAGTCTTTCTGCCACAGAACTCACAGTTAGTGTATTCATTTAATTGCAGGTTTTTCTTTTTAAAATGTGGAGCTTGAAGCAAATAGAGTCACAACATATGTGGTAGAACTGCTGTTTTTCTCTTGAAGTTGTTGTGTTGTTCGGGTTTTTTAAATAATGGAAGTTAGCCTGGATACTGTGGTGAGATTTTTTGGAATAGTCAGAATTATATGGGAGCTCTTCATTTCTTTCGTTTGCCTCTTAATTTGTATTCTAAGTTTAAAAAAATCCACCTCAGATTAGATTTTTCAGCATGGTGTAAATAATTATTTTCTGCACCAGAGTTAGTCTTGGCCTTGTGGCCAGTTAACCCACAGGAAGGGAGTCTGTGATGCAGCTACGTTACTCTGCTTCCTTCCTCCCTCTTTGCTGCTGATGCCAAATGCACAGTGAGGGAAAAGGTACACGGTAGCATCCACAATACCATTCCTGACTGCTGGCTGCTTTTTTGGCCAGGGTAATTTAGTCAAGACAAGTTCGCAACTGCCTCCTGACTTCTGTTGCAGGTATCTTGGTTGGAACAGTGAAGCTCTCCCAAGTATCATCCATGTTGTCTAACTCCACCAACAGATGAAGAACTTTGCATTGTAGCTAATGTAGTGATTAAATGAAGAAATTGGCGGTTTCTTTGAAACAAATAATAGCTCTGTCACTTCTTAAAATAATACTTATTGTGAAAAGTGTTGTTCAGCTCTGGTGGCGTAGCTTAAATGCTAGCTTATGAGGGATCCCTAAGAAAACATTTTTATGTTTACTGTAGAAACTGCAATCCTTAAAGGCAACTGAAAATAAGATACTGGTTTATTAACAATATTTTTTGTTGTTTCTTTTAGAACAAAGGTTCACTTCAGTTTGAAGACAAATGGGATTTCATGCGCCCGATCGTTCTGAAACTTCTTCGTCAGGAGTCTGTCACGAAACAGCAATGGTTTGATCTGTTTTCGTAAGTAATTGTTTTGTCTCTTACATCCTTCTGCATGATGGGAATGCAGTTACTGAACTAGTGATACAGACAGAGGTTGCATGACACAGATTGTGTGGAAACACAGAACAAAAATACTAGTTTGAGTTTTATTAAGGGGTAAGTGAGCCAACCTCACTGTAAGTGTGCAAAAGTAGAGCTTTGCTGAGATTCAGGTCTTTGCAAATAGGATGGAGAAAGAACAGCCGAGCTTTTGACTTCAGCTGACCATAGTAAACAAGTTTTGTACCTGCCCACAAAATTTTTGTTAGAATTAGAGAGAAAATGTTTACTGCTGTGTCAGTAAATTCATTTAAAGGCAGTTTACTGAATGCTACATTATTCTGATTTGAATGACTTTCTTCTAAAATAACTGAAGTAACAGGATGGTGCAGTTTAACTGGTATAATTTGAATACATTTTTACCCTAAGAATGAAATATAAGAGTTTTCAGACAATGTTGGTATTAATGTACTTTCTATAAACCCTGCCATTTTCTTCCTTCCAAAAAGCAAGAAGTTGCTTTTCCAGAAGTTTAGGTGGAGACTTTTTGGGGGCATACATTGTGTGATTTTTGCAAACATGATATGGAAGTGAGTTGGAAAAGAAACAACAGAAGTGTATGTAAAATAACCTTTATATCAATTGAGTTATTTGTCCTCAAATATAGTTGTAATTTAAATGTGCAAACTCTTCTTTTGCTTTTTCAAATCTGTCACAACAGTAGGTTTTTTTTCCAAATGCAGTCTTGTTGCACTCTGTCTTTATTGCTCTTTTTGATGAGGACAATGTAGTGACTCTTTTTACGCTGAGTTTAATGCACGTATCACATTTTCCTGCCAGCCAGGATGAAAGGTAATCTAACATGTGATGAGTTTTAATATCTTATGATGTCTCTGCTGTAGTAGTTGCCAGAGACATGGTATAGTTAAGGTAAAAATTCAGTTCTGAGTCATTGCTTTAATTTTTAAGAACTAGTTCAATAATTCCGCATTGGAATTGAAACTTTATATTTAGTGTTTTTTCTTGTAACTGAGTTATTGAATAGAACTCAAGTAACTTCCTAGCTAAATTAAAACTATTGAGGGAAAGGATCCCACTTCCCTAGTTTTATATTTTTGGACAGTGTTCTTTGTTAAGCTTCTTAATAAAAATGCAAAATCTGTAGGTGTCTTCTACATGCCCTTTGAGTATAATTATCCGGTACTGCTTTTTTTTTTCACTGATGTCAGGAAACAATGACATTCTAAATACAGTAACACCTTTTCTGCCTGTGAATGTTGTGTAAGTCCCACCAGTTGGGTTAGATCTCTGGAAACCATGAGCCAGCACCTTTGACCTCTGTGTCAAAGCAACTTGCGAGTTTTGTCTTTTCGATTAAACTAAAAAACATGCTTTTGTCTTGAAATAAGTATATTGATTTAATAGGAGCAAAGTAATAGCTTTAGACTATAGGGGTGCTTTTCTGCAGAGAAGTGGCCTTGTTAATGAAAAGTGTAAGAAGAACCAGAAGATGGTAATGAGTCAAAAAAAGGCTTGCTAAGCCATGTTATATATGATGTTTGGTTAGGAGTGTAACTTGCATTATTTAGTCTTCAGTATGGAAAAAATAGGACTTAAGATACACTTACTGGGCTGTCAGATAGGAAAAATTTTATTTGAATATTGATTAAAACTCAGAATTTTGCTTTGCAGTGCTGTTGAGTAACTATTCTCCAGTAGTGTTTCCCTTGAAAATGCTACCACCACCATGAAATGTTTGGAGTGATCTTATTAAACTAATTAAATCATCTTTCAAATTACCTGATCCCTCATGGTTCAAATTTGTCAAGAGGAAGGTCTATAGCCTTTGTAGGATGTTGTAGTGCTTGGATTGTGAAACTGTCAGGGAAGGCTGCATGTTAATGATAGCATTTTAGAATAGCAGGGGCTGAGTAGTAATGCTGTTACTGGCAAATGATGTCTGTCTTTGTCTAAGAAAATATTTTTAAATTGTCCTTAATTCAGTAAAGATTGTTGAATAGGTACTGAAAACAGAATTGTCTTACAGATCTTCTTGACCATAGCCTTATCCTAGATGGGTTGCAGTTACTTGCTTCCAGGACTTTTCTTAAAGCTTCAATCTCTTCCCCAAACATGCTGTCTCCCATGTGTTACTGGGATCTAATTGTGTGTTGTTTAACAACGGCAGATAAAAAGTGTAATAATTTCTTTGACATGCTGAAATTGTGACTGGTAAGGCCTCATACATTACGGCATTAAATTTTGAGTAGCTGTTACTAAAAGGTGGATAAATTGTTTTCTAGAGATGTACATGCTGTTTGCTTGTGGGATGATAAAGGTCCAGCAAAAATCCATCAAGCTCTGAAGGAAGACATCCTTGATTTTATTAAACAGGCACAAGCAGTAAGTTCCTAATGTTTCATAACTTCTATTCACATTGTTAGAAAAATAGGCAAATAATTCTGACTTTTGCTGGATCTAAATGCATTGCTTTTTTGTTTGAAATTTTCTGATGTTCTGGAGATCATAATTACCCTGCAAACTTCTATTGACAAAAAGAGCCTTGAGCATTTGCCTGGCTCATTGTTTGCTCACAGTGCTTGAAGCTGGGATGGGCAGTGATTTTTTTTCTTATATTACAAAAAAAAAATCAAAACACGGCATTATTTTTGTTTATTCAACAGTACTTCTGGAATTTTCTTCCACTTGAAAACTTCCAAAGGCAGAATTTTCTATAAGAAATTACTGTCTGGAAGAAAGACTGTTTGTATAACTTCAGTGCTATTTTGACATGTTCATGGATGGCTTTAAAATAAGCCGTATGCACAGTGTGCCACAAGTATCTGTGCTATCCACTCAGCAAGCTCAACTGTCCAGTTTTGCGGGCTTCCCTCCAAACAAGTGGTGCTTTCAGTAGACTCAAAGGAAGTTCTTGTGTTTGTAACACAAACTACAGAAAACATCTTTTACTATGAGGGATTTAAAAGAGGGAGTTACTGTGAAATTAAAAAAAAAAAAAAAAATCCAAAGCATCCTGTGACAAAGGTTTAGAAATATTCTGTCCACTTCTAAAAAATCTTTTTAGTGAAGTGATGTACTAAATCACTTTATTTACTAAATTATTATCCAAGGCTTTGCTTCAAATAAAATAGTTTTTTATAGAGGTCTTTGTATAACCAGGCATATAAATACTGTTTTTTAAGTTCCACAGCTTACCTGCTTACATGCATAAATGCTATGCTGAGCTGAGGCCTTTTGATGTGGTTTGTGTTGGCTGTTACTTGAGAGACAGGGTTTTTTTGGCATTATGCTAGCCAGTGTACTATGTAGCTAAGTTTTCAGGCTTTAATTAAACATACATGTTAACTATCTGTCTGGGTGAATCAAAACTTATAGAAACACTGTATAGAAAATAACACAGTCCTTACAGGTTTATGTTATTTTTTTTTAATATATGATTGTACTAGCACATGCATTTAGACCAAAGATTTTAATTTTTTACTTGCTCATGATTTAAAAGGAGAAAAAAAGGGTTAATTTAAAAAATATGAACTCACTGAGTACTTTTTTGCTGCTGTCTTTCTTTGCCCTTTAGAAATGACCCATATAACATGGGTTAATAACTACTTCAAGGAACCAAATGACACTTCAATATGTAGACTTTCTTAGTCTGATATATCTGTATATTTGAGTTTTATATGGGGTGTTATTTTCAGCATAAACCAAGCCCATATTTTGTGCATAAATTGATTTATAAGTTCCCTCCTGTGCTTGCCCCTCCTGCAGAGAGTGCTGAGTCACCAGGATGATACAGCTCTGCTCAAAGCCTACATCGTGGAGTGGCGCAAGTTCTTCACCCAGTGTGACATCTTGCCCAAGCCCTTCTGCCAGTTAGAGATCACCCTGATGGGCAAGCAGGGCAGCAACAAGAAGTCCAACGTGGAAGACAGCATTGTTCGGAAGGTGAGTCAGCTGTCCTGCCAGAGAGCTTTGTTGCACAGCTGTGTACAGGTTACAGTAACAGCACTGAGGGCATTCTGCAGCTCAAGATGAAATTGCACCCATCCAATAAATGTGATGCAGCAGCATTAGTAGCAATCACCAAAAATAATAAACCACACAATGGAGTATAAGGGGGCACATTGAGTGATGAGGATTTTCATAAGAGCCCCCATAACTAATCTTAAAACTTTGCAGTGCTTAGATGAGATGTGGAGTTTTTTATAAACTACTGATGCATTACTTGCATGCTGAACTTTCTTTTTGGATAAATGCAATATGAAACCATCAGTCTTATTCTTTATGTAACTGTGGTGTTAGTTGAGTTTTTAGTTTTGTCTAAGACTCTGTCTGCCAAATGGTGAATTATATTTGGGTGTTTGCCTCAAAAATACCCCCTGATATTGCAACTCCTGACACACTGTGTTGCTGAAAAGGTTACTTGACTGATTATCAAGAACTGTAGAAATAATAGAGAATTACAGAATGAATACATGAATTCAAGACTGATTCCCTTAGCTGTCCAGTTACAGAAAGTAAATTTAGAATGTGAGCTGAATATGGCTTCTATAACAAGTTCAGAGCAAGATCAAGTTCTGACATAGCTGAACTGCTGTGTATGACTTGCAAATTACATTATAAATTGCTCGGTTTCTGTTTCTGATGTCTTGTATTTTTTTGCACAAACAGCACTGAGGGCATTCTTTTCTGACAAGTTTTGAGTTTCTTTCTTCCTTATATGCAGCTCATGTTAGATACGTGGAATGAATCCATATTTTCAAATATAAAAAATAGACTTCAGGACAGTGCAATGAAGCTAGTTCACGCTGAAAGACTAGGAGAAGCTTTCGACTCCCAGCTCGTTATTGGAGTTCGAGAATCATATGGTACGTCTTGCACACACTGATCTGTTGCCTCCTCACTTTAGTAGATGAATTTTCTTCATACAAAGTTGGCAGTTGTGGTGGTAGGGTTGGAATTATCTCAGCATTTTGTATTCATTTTTTGTTGTGCTTATTGATACGTGATACCAATTAAATTTTGTTTATAATCTTTAGCTTCTAAGTGATTTACCTGTGTATCAGTTACTGCAAAATCAATGTTTTCAAAGGGAAGAGTGCTTTTTGACCTTTTGGGGTTGCACATATTACTTTGTCTGTACTCCTTCACATACTGTTTCTGATTCTTTAGGCAGTTTGAAGAAGAAATGCTAAACGGGCTACATTTAAGACTTTCAGTCTTTTTCTTTGTTGCAGAACAGATCTGCATATCTGAAACTTCTGTGATATTTCACCATTGGCTGCTACTTTTGAAATCTTTCCAGCCTGTTGAACTGAACTTGTGGCTAATACTCTCTAAGACAGCTTTTTATAGAAGTCAAGTTCTAACTTTTTTTTTAAGCATATTCCATTTAATGACTATTCATTTCTCTGTTTAACAGTTCTCTCATTAACAGTTGAGAGAACAGTGGAAACTCTTTTCCAAATAGTACAAAGCACTGCAATAAGCTTACTGTCTCCATTCTTGTAAAACAGGAAAAAAGTCTAAAATGGAGATATTGTAATTCCAGGAACGGCGTCTAAGAGAAGCGTTTTTGCTCAATCAGGTGGAGAACTTTTCACTTTATTAGGCACTATTCTGAGCTTTTCCATTCCTTCCTTACAATTTTGAAGTTGTCTGTGTGTTTATGGTTACCAGGTTTGAATGTCTGAAGTGCTGGAGCTGAGTATGAATTTTTTTTCCAGTTTTCTATAGTTGATCTGGATGTTTCTGAGAGCAAAGATTGGCCATATTTGTTTACCCTTGTGATCAGAGTCCATTTATCAGATATTTCAAATTGTTCAATGCAACCTTAATATAAGTCTCCCTCTCTCATTGAAATTTGCTTATTATTAGTCACATAAATTTCCAAGACTTGAGAGTAAGTTTGGACTTTCTCTTTGCAGTTAACCTTTGTTCTAATCCTGAAGATAAACTTCAGATATATCGGGATAACTTTGAAAAGGCATATTTGGATTCAACAGAGAGATTTTATAGAACACAGGCTCCATCTTATTTACAACAAAACGGTGTACAGAATTATATGAAATATGTAAGTAAAAATTCTGTTGTAACTTTGTACTGAACGTGTTAGTACTTAAAATGATTGCTGTTCTCCTTTTGCACAGGCAGATGCTAAACTAAAAGAAGAAGAGAAAAGAGCACTACGGTATTTAGAAACAAGACGTGAATGTAACTCTGTAGAAGCAGTGAGTATGAAATTGTATAGAAAAATAATGTATTTCATAGTTATATAGTGTTGTTTTATAGTTTATATAGTTTAGTATTAGTTTTAGTTTTATGTTACAGTATTATTTGATCGCAGTAAATTGAAACTGTTTATTAATCACAAATTGTTTGTTGCAAAAACATGTATTACTTTCCAATCTGGTAATCTACAATTTCTGCAAGTGTTTTAATAGTACATGTAGATCAAAAGTGAAAACTGAAGGGCAGATTTTTATTCAGATTGGTTTTTGTTCTTTCATTTTGAGTTAGGTATGGTGGATTTTTTTCCTATGGTCAACAGCGGATGAGAATCATGTTTAAAAATAACCTATCAAATCTGTTTGGCAAAGGATTTCTCAGTGCTTATTTAGAACACCTGAAAGAGTTATTGTTCATTGCAATCAAAAGGAGAAATAGAAATTTCATTAAAGCTGTAATATATTTCCTCTTAGGCTGAAATAGGGCCATTTAATATAAAAGATGGGTTTTCTTTTTTTCCTTCCCCTTCTTCCCTCTTCAGCAATTTTTTACACAGTTCAGGTTCCAGAGGAAGATTTAACTGCAATGAATATGACATAATTGTCTGTGTTGAAATTAGTTTGGGAAACAGGTTATTTTAAATAAATACCTTTTAAATCTGATCATAATTTGAAGTGGATCAAAATGTGCTTTACATCTCTTGTTAAGCTGTGAGTCATTCATTTTGCACAGGTATAAATTGGAGCCTGTATAAAGAGGCTGACAAAGGAGAGATGGTCCTGACATGTACAGGCAGTTTCTGTTCTAGATCTAATGCCTTATTCAAGCCATCCAGGCTGGTCCAAATAGGGTATGCTGGAATGAGAACTATTCTTAGCTCTTGGATGTATACTTGGAAATGAAGTAGGGTAGTTACTGTTCCAAAAGGGGAGGCTCCCTTGAGAGGGAAGAGTCAACAGAAATACTAAGCTCATTAATAGTTTGGAAGAGACTTTTGCCTCTTTTACTAACCTAAACATTTTGAAGAAATATGGTTCCTGCATAGATTCTATTCAAACTGTGCATACTTCTGTGAATCAGTGAATGAGTTAATTATTTTATAGAGCGAATTGTTGAGAACAGGTTGAATTTTGTGTCCTGGCAGACTTGAGACACATCGGACTTCAGATGGCTGCTTGAGCTAATGCTGTGTTTAATATATTTCAGCTCATGGAGTGCTGCGTCAATGCCCTGGTGACATCTTTTAAAGAGACTATTTTAGCTGAATGCCAAGGCATGATCAAACGAAATGAAACAGAAAGTAAGTGGAGCTTCAAGAGCAGTGTAGGGTGAACCCTGCATGAACTGCATAAAAATAGATTTGTGTGTAGATATCAAATTACTTTAGATATCTAAATAGATGGTGGTAGTGTTTCATATAAAAATATTATTGCACATGAACAAGCCCACAAAAAATTATCATCATTGATTCATATTTTTTCCTACCACTTTAGAAATCTATATAGACAATACTCTAATTTGAATGAGTGGATAGCTCTAATCTTGCTTGAAAGAAAGTATTTTGTTCTCTTTTTCCTTTATTTTTTCCTACACTTACTTGCATCATATTGACCAGCTCTGGTAAATGCTCCATATGTCTTTGCTTTCTCTTTGAGTACTCCAGATACAAACATTTCCTCTTCGTTTCACCCCACTACCTCTTTACACCTGGGAAAAAAGTGAAGCATCACTTTCTAAAAGATTTTTTTTTTCTGAAAGGCAGGGAGAAATTTTTCTCACTCTGATTATTGATGCAGGACCTGTAGGTCAAATGAACAAAACCTCTGCAAACCGTTCATGGGGTTTTATAGCCAATATATCAGTGTGAGTATTGAAAGTTAGCTCTGCATGCCTTTTGAAAGTTTTCAGAAGTTTTTCATAACTCTGTTGCCAGAAGTTGAGACATTAGTGTGATTCAGGAGTCTTGTGCTGGTCCTGTATGATAAAACAAACCAAATATATCATTAAAATATTATAATTCAGGTGGAAAAAATGAAAAAAAAAAAAACAACCAAACTGAAATCACAGGTTAATTTTTCTTTGAAGTCTTGGTGTCCTGCAGCCAGGGAATATTTACTAATGTCTTTGGAGGTTTTCATTTCTATGGAAATGAGAAAACTGTTTCATGATTTAGCATATTATAGAAAATACTCACTTCTAAAGCCAGCATTTAAGAAAATATTTGACCTCAAAACTATGTCATACTGATCTGTTCATCTAGCAGCATGATTTCTGGCAATAGTCCAGAGCTAAATGTAGAAAGCAGTGAAACTTCTTACGAGTGTATGTTACAGCCTTTGGGAGAATGCAGGAGGCTTATGTAAACACAGAGCTTCAGAAGGCTTCATCTGCCAAAGGATCTTTCTTTAGAAACCTGTTGAAATATTCAGAGAGCCCTCTCTTGTGGCTGTGTCTGTCCTGTGGTAGTGCTTGGTTGCAGAGCACTTCCGTTCAGTCTGTAAGAACTGTTTGAAATGCTTCAATGGAGGATGCAGGTGCACATGACTGAAACGTAATTGAAGGCTGGAGCTATACATAGTAATGTATGCATCTGGTAGTGTCCTCTGCTGTGCTTTGCTTATGCATCTGACTTTCTGGTATTATCTGTCCCAAAGAATTCAGTGATGTTTTCTTTAGTAAACAGCACTGATAAAAAAGGGCTGTTTTGGTGGGGATTTTTGGCTATGAGCTGGGCACATACTCTTGTTATATTAAGTAATATTTACATGCTGTGCAAAGACAGGAAGGAGTAATGTTTTCCAACTAAAATCTCTCAATAATGTCATAGCTTGCAAACACTTTGGAATTTACTTTCTGGTTTTTTGTTTGCTTAGAGTATTGGAGAAGAGAGGCCTAAATTTTATTCTTGAAGTGCAGCAGAAATAAAAAGTTTGCTTGGCTTTCATGAACACAGAATGAAAGCAGACTTTTAAGTGCCAACAACTACAGCATGGATTTATTTACTCTTCGGTGTCATAATGTATTCTGAGAGAAATTCCAATAAAATACTTGTTTTGGTTTTGTTACTTTGAAATCTGTCTTCGTTGAATTTATGGCATTTTGAATCCTGCAGTCTTAGAGATGCACCTGGAGTCTTCTTTTGCTACTGATTCTTAAGAGAAACCACTGATTATTTTTTAAACTATTTATGGCATCACTACTGTACAGAAACAGATGTAGGACCCTTTAAGATATCTTTTTGTTTCTCTTTTTCTGCCCTCTTTTCTTCTCTCCTACTATTTTTAAAAGCCTAGATTAAAAGATCCAGTAGAAGTTGAGCTTTTTGGACTTTTTGTATGTAAAACAGTGCTGCAGTTTGTTACACCAGATCTAAATTGCACTGAGAATGCCTCCAACTACATTTTTTTTTCTGGTTCCTGAAATGCTGTCATTCAGTCCATTATGAGTTGTCTGTTGTACCCTTGCAAGTTCTTATTCAAAGTTGTTTGTAGTTTCCATTCTATAATTTGAGTTGTTGTGTTCTAAAAGGATTTTTTTTTTTCTTCTCTCTGCTTTTTTATTTGCTTCTGCAGCAGCTGTTGCAGTACAGATGATGGTAGCATATTTCATCCTCAGTAGTGATGGGATCTTGATATTTGTTGTTGGCAAAAGTAATGCAGAGCAGAAAGCAAAGGCAGGGCCTGTGACTTTTCCTCTTTCACAGTAGACATAACATCGAGGAACTAAGTGAATCTATAAATTTTTTTTCTCTCAAAAAAGAATCAGAGTCCATTTGTTCTACTTCATGAAGCAAAGTCCTCTGCCATGCTGAGTTCAAATCTCTGGTCTCTTTACAACAGTCTGGTGACCTTAATCCCAGTGTTCTTTATGGACAGCTTTGTCAAGATGATTATTGATGTCTCAGTACTTTTTTTTTTTTTTTAAGCAGTATTGAAATATCTTCACAAAAGGTAGACAAATAAAGCACATAACTTTTTGAAGTTTTTGTACTTGTAACTTTCAAAAAAACTAAACTCTTTGGGAAAAAGAGTTCACTGTTTGCATTAGTCAGTTTTGGTTACTTCAGAACTTTGCAAGCTTTTATAAAACACAGCATTGTAAGTGGTGTTGAAACATACACAAAGACAGGTGTGTTTGGCTTTAATTTAAAATTTAAAAGTGTCTTGAATCCATACAGTTTCTTGTATAGACTCTTGTAGGCTTCTAGCTGAGAGACATTCTTGTCAGAGATTTGAAGGCAGTTAGTACCTGGACTTAATCCAAATTGGCACTGGTTTTAGAGAGGTCTTATTCAAGCTTGTCATACTATATGCATTAGCATACTATATAAGATACTATATGCATAAGCAAGTATCACATTGCAATAAATATACCTTTTTTTTTGCCTTCAAAATAATCTTCTTGTGGGACCAGAATTAGAACAGTACTCAAGACATCTTTCTTTTTAAGAGATGAATTGGATTACCTGTTCTTCACATATTTAATGTTCCACTTGAGAGATGCCTAGGAGAAATGATGTATATTTGGGTTTTATACAGGTCTTTGACTGGTGGCTTCATCAGTATTTCTGTCTTTCAGAGTTGCATTTAATGTTTTCCTTGATGGATAAAGTTCCAAATGGCATAGAGCCTATGCTAAAGGATTTGGAAGAACATATTGTTAGTGCTGGACTTGCAGACATGGTAGCAGCTGCTGAAACTATTACTACTGTAAGTGTATTGGGTTTTAGTAAAATAACAACAGGAAAACAACTTTGCAGAAGTTAAATATTCTCTATTTGTGGGACAAATGTATGAATGGAAATAATTTTTAAGATTTGTGTTTAGAGATCAAATTTTGATCCACTGAAAGTGTTAAATGTCTTTAGGATAACTTTTTATTCTTTATGTTTTCAGTTGTGCTTTAGAAAGTTAATCTAATTTACAGTAAAGGTTATAAATTAAGTGCATGGGATGCTTATACAATAGAATTATACTAGAATCTTAATTTTAAAAGTCTCATCAATTTTTTGAGAATCATAACTTCCTGATGAAATTTGAAATTTGCTGTCAATCTAAGAGTGGTTTTTTTCCCGCTGTATTTTTTCAGCTTTTTATCATCTTTTTTTCTCTGGGTCTAGAAGGCCTAGGTGTCTGCAGCAGTTAGGATGTGGCATGTGTCTTTTATTGATCCTTGCAAACGTTATTTAAAATAAAATGTTACTGTACAGTATTTGAAAGTTACAGATTTTTAATTTTTTTTTTTTTTTGTATCTTGGAAACACTATCCTTAAAGTCTGTGTTTAGGCCTACATGCTGTAGAGCTCTTCAGTCCAGAGACTAAAGATAAAATGTGAATTCACAGTATGTGGGCTCCTTAGGGTACATAATTTTTACAGATTAGGGAATTACGTGTATGCTCACACTGAATTCTGTGGAGCCTTGATTTTTTTATTTGATTTTTCCTCTTTAGGATTCTGAGAAGTATGTAGAGCAATTGCTCACGCTATTTAATCGGTTTAGCAAGCTGGTTAAAGAAGCTTTTCAAGATGATCCAAGATTTCTTACTGCCAGAGATAAGGTATGTGTTTCTGCTGGTCTTTTATTCACTGTAAGAATTGTTGCAATTTGTATTGTGATGTCTCTAAAACCCTTGTGCCCATTGGCTGTTAAATTTAGAAGCTGCTATTACTCTATTAAATATGCAAACTAAAATATTGATGAAACTTAGTACCAACTGAGGAGCTTTTAATTTCTGTTGTAGTGCTGCATAAAGATGCATATATTCAACTTTGTAATGTTGTAGAGCACATTACTAGATGGCCTTTGTATCGAGAACCGTAATGTCCGATTCAGCAATAATTTGTGTTTGGAATTTTTATTTGTCTCATGACTTCAGATGTACAACCTGGTCCATGTAATCCCTTCCTAAGTTCTTGTTTAAAGGAAAATAGTATGGTAATGGAAAAGAGGAAAACGTCCCTTTATTGGGAAACTGAGTCATGGAATTTGAACTCTCAAATTGAAAATAGGATCTGCAAGCTTTGGGCTATTAAAAAAAAATTAATTCCATGTTACAGTAGTGCAAAAGAGATAAAATCTATGCAATTCATATCAGAGAGAAATGGAGTGAAGCACCAATAATCTAATTATTTTTCAGGCGTACAAAGCAGTTGTGAATGATGCTACAATATTTAAACTTGAATTGCCATTGAAGCAAAAGGGGTAAGCCATGTAAACTTTATGTGAATCAAGGTTTTTAAAATGTCTCTTCAAAAAGTAATGCTGTGTTTAAAAGGGCTTTGTGTTATTTGCATTATGGAATTTCAGATTGCCTATTGACCTCTGGTAAGACTCTTCATGTGGAAGTGGATCAGTGAATAGCAGCTGGGTTCAACTTCAATTTATTTGTAGTATTTGAGAATCTCTTCTTTTATACTATGAGTCAGTTTGTTATCTTAAGTTCATAATGGTTTCCTGGATTATTAATTCCAAAAACCTCAGCTGTATAACTCTGCTGCAACTTCAGCAAAGGTCCTGGGGAAAAATGAGGCAGTAATCTTCATGGGAATAACTGTGGCTGATTAAGGTGTAACCGTCCACAAGCTGTTTTCCACCTCCTCTCGTGCCAGTTGTGAGTGTGACCTGTCCAGCTGTTGCATTTTTGTTTCAGTGCAGGATTAACCAGGTTAGTTTAAACAACTTCCAGTAGATTAGGCAGACCTGCGTGACTCAAGAGGAAGGACCATGCTTTCAGTGCCTGCTCTGCTAACTCAGCCAAGAGAAGGTAGCAGTCAATTGATTGTTAACATTTACCATGTGATGTGCCACTTGAGTAGGAATTTATATATATTTAGGTGCTTGGGATTGCTTATATATAGTTTGTCGTCCGTTGTACTATGGAAACAAAGCTTTTGTAGCTGGGCTGCCAGCTTCCCATTCCAATTGCTTCTAGTTAGGGGTGTATGGTTATAAATATCTGTCCAGTGTCTTGGTTTGTATTCTGGGCTTGGTTTCAGAAAATGGCAAGCCTGAATAGGGATTAGGCTTTCTCCTTATATTTATTGGAGGAATGCTGTCACAAAAGACTGGATCCTTGCTTTCTATACTTTGCATAGATGTAGGTAAGGTAGAGGACTTTCTTAGGTATCTTCTAGTAGTTTCCTTTCCTCTGGGACCGTCCAGTTGATACATCATTCAAAGTGTTTCACTCCTAAAGTGAACCCGGCTGGCCTAGTGATTTCTTAGAAACCACTCTGATTGTGATGGTCTTCTGTTCAGCATTCTTCTTTCCAAGCACTTTGAAGTTGTCTAGATATGCAGCCTGGTTTGAGTAAAATGAAACTTCATCTTGCTTAGTCTTCTGTAAATAGCCAAAAGACTTGTGGTCTGCTTGTACTTCAAATGATCTTTAGGAGGGCAGAAGACATTAGCTTGCAAGCTGCTTCATGAACTTAAAAAAAAGGACAAGTTGTCTGAAGAGTGTTAGCTCTGTCTGTACTAATCGATGAGAGGGTGAAATAATGAGCAAGAAAACTGGATTCCTGACCTTGCTGTTGGGCCCTTGAGTAGCAGTCAAGTTGGTGCCATCTTGTCTCTAGGAATAGGGATTGGTCCGTACCCTTTGGTTTTATTCACCAGTCTAGACACAGGTTTGGAACGTTACCTGTGCTTGATGAATTTTGAAGAACTGCAGTCTGTCTACTGTAGCATCTTGTTCAACTTTATTCTGCATTTAATCTCCTAGCTGTTAGTCCATCCTTTATAGCTGTGATGAAATAATTTTATCCTGTTGCTATGCATTAGATGTGTTGAGTTTTGCAGTCTGTGAAGTGTGGTGCAAGAAACTGTCCTTGAGACCTCATTACAGCATACTGAGTAGATGAATGAAACATTTCAGTGTAGCATTTGTTAATTCTTTACTGGAATACTTCTTTCCATGCAATATTTTGTTGTTTCAAACTGTAGTTTCACCTGTATACTTCATTGTTACACTTCTAAAATTGTAATTAGTTAAAATAAGCTGTAGAAGCTGTCTCAAAGTGTTTGGCAGTATTTATTCTTTCAAGAAGAAAGAGTGTTATCCTTAATTTTTCATTAGTTTAACAAGGATAGAAATTCACTACCAGGATCCTTGCCAAGGGGATCAGGAGAGAGTGGTCTGTCTTGTTAACAATATGACTACTCCAGAATAGCAGGATTCTGTATGAAGAAATGCTGTTCTTCTTTTATCTAGTGTTGGACTGAAAACACAGCCTGAATCCAAATGCCCTGAGCTTCTTGCTAATTACTGTGACATGTTGCTAAGAAAAACACCACTAAGCAAAAAACTAACCTCTGAAGAAATTGAAGCAAAGCTTAAGGAAGTGGTATGTTTTACCTTCTGTTTCTCAATTATTCTGAAAAATTAATTTCTTTGATTTCTTTCCTTATGTGGGTCGAGGCCTTGATCTTCAAAAGCAGTTAGCAAGGTGTAATAGTAGAGAAAAGAGTTTATTATGTTACCAAGTGTGTGTATTTAAATATTGTAAATCATTCAATGTTTCTTATCTTCTGTGTCAGTTTACAAAATTGGTATATTAAATTAATGCCTATATGAGACTGTAAGGTATTACAATAACTAATATTTGTCTAGATAAATAATACAGGAGATTTTTACATACCGGTGTCAATGTCTTTTTTGATTTAAGATTATTTCTTGATGTTTGACAAATGAAGAAATTGAAGGTGTGATATTATGAAACATTTATTGCTATTGACTATGGTAGTATTAACTCAGTTGCTCTTAAGGTAATGTCAAGTAGCCTTTCTCTAATCAGTCTACAGTGCCATTAGATCAGCATTCAAAGACTTGTCTGGTTGACAATGCAAATAAATATATTAAACTCTATTTTTGACAGCTTTTGGTACTTAAATATGTACAGAATAAAGATGTTTTCATGCGATATCACAAAGCTCACTTAACAAGACGTCTGATACTAGATATATCAGCTGATAGTGAAATTGAGGAGAATATGGTGGAATGGCTCAGAGTAAGTAGCATCACATCTTTCTTTGGTAGTGGCTCATGCTTGTGAATAATTAATATTTCACTCTTGAACTTAAATATCTTTCTTAGGTGAGGTTTATCTTCAATAGCAGGCCACTCAGGGCATCTTATACTTCCATTTTGTCACAGTACTTTGTGAAAGTAAAACCGATTGGCTCTTCTTTAATAGTGGTAGTGACAGATTTTAAAGTATTTCATGTACAATTATCTAAAGGTTTCATATATCCCATATGCAAATAAGCAAAATGCAGTGTACTTGTTTAATTACATAAATAATTTGAGATCCATTCTAATTTTGAATTTTTATGCAGATTAGAATATTATTTGCATGTCTTAAACATTCCTTCAAATCTCGGAACTCCATGGGTTCCTTAATGCATGCATATGTTCTTTAGAATTTGAATTTCTTTAAAAGAATCATCATATGCCCTTAAGGGATAACTACTTATGATCCATGCAAAAAACCCTTTATATTGCATTGCAGATTCACGATTACTGTAGAGTGATGATACCAGTGTACTTCTTTGTGCGCTTAATTTAATCGAGCTTATTATTTTTAAAAAAAAAGCTTTTTGTTCATGGTTTTCTATGTCATATTTACTATTCTGCTTGTTTATGTAGGAAGTGGGAATGCCAGCAGACTATGTAAACAAGCTGGCTAGAATGTTCCAGGATATCAAAGTCTCTGAAGACTTGAACCAGGCCTTCAAAGAAATGCACAAAAATAATAAACTTGCTTTACCAGGTATTGTTTTCAAATTATTTGCTACTCTTTATTTCTCTTAGTGAAAAATAGCTCTGTTCAACCTTAGGTTAAAAATTACATCAACTGCAGGCTGAACAGCGTCTCTATGGCATTGTTGCCCCTAGACTGGAAGTGTCTGTAGACTCTGCTTTCTACTGCAGTTGATACTAGAGCTATATTACTCTGTGAGTTGTTTTGGGTTTTGCTTGTGAGCAGTCTTGTAGATAAAAATTCCCTTCTCTTGTAGACAAATTGCAAGCAGGGGCTTGAGTTGGCATCAGCCAGGTGAATGCCTGAACTACCTCCTTTTATGCCCTCATCAATTCTTTGAGTGCTGCATACTGTGCTTCTCCTCTCTCTGCCAGCAGGAGAGCTGGATGCATGCTATGAAGAGCTTAAATCGCATTCTGAGGTTGTTTCACTGAGAGGGCCTGAGGAACATGAAGTGTTGGACTTGCCATGCTGAAAATCCTGAAGTAGTGCTTATAAGCATCAGCTGTAAAGCTGCATCCCAGTTTAAGGAGCTCTGCAGCAGCAAGCCAAAAAAACCAGGTTTCAATCAGTGCTGCTGGCAGAAAGCCAGTGGTGCATAGAGTGCCTTAATGTTTAAGTAGGTAGACACCCTGCAACTTTTGGAAAATTTAGTCCTTCATAATTGTGTTGAGAGTAGGAAAAACCCCAAAATATTTTGGTTTATTTATCTGTTATACCTGGAGATTCATATAATCCAATATCATCTTACAGCTGACTCTGTGAATATTAAAATTTTAAATGCTGGCGCTTGGTCCCGAAGTTCTGAAAAAGTGTTTGTCTCGCTGCCCACGGAATTAGAAGATCTCATCCCAGAGGTTGAAGAATTTTATAAAAAGAATCACAGTGGTAGAAAACTCCACTGGCACCACCTCATGTCCAATGGAATTGTAAGTGTGTCCTTGTCATTGTATCAGTCTTAATGACTGCACTCTCTATGTATTTATAATAGTAAGAAAGCTTGTGATCCAGACAGGCTTATAAGTAACATTTTCATCCTCTTCACAGATAACATTTAAGAATGAAGTCGGCCAGTATGACTTGGAGGTAACAACATTTCAGCTGGCTGTGCTGTTTGCATGGAACCAAAGACCCAGAGAGAAGATCAGCTTTGAAAATCTTAAACTGGCAACTGAACTCCCTGATGCAGAACTTAGGAGGACTTTATGGGTATATCCCTTTCTCTTGAAACAGATTCCTTCTTGATTTTTGTACTCTGAAATACTGGATTAGTATTTTTAAAGCACTTCTTGTAACGCTTTGAGACTGAAATGTGAACGCCTTTCTTGGCAATTAATCAGTTGTAGTACTGGCTCCCTGCACTGCTGCTGAGCACACACAGCCATTGCATTAACATGTTCTCTCAACCCAGTGTTACTTCACAAGCTTTTGGAAACTGCAAGAATTTTTTTACCATATGCTGCCTAAAGCACAGAGTTACGATTATGTTTCATCAAGTGGGTCTGGTCTAATTCTAGGAAATTAGTGACACCTGGTAAATACGTGTTGCTTAAAAATAACTTCAGTGTTTGCTTTAGCAGACTTCTAATTATTTAGCTCACAAATAAAGAGAGAATTCATGTAAGTCAGACTTAACATCACTTCTGTAGCCGTGAGTTTGTGTATTTTAGTGCTTTGTATGATTTTGCTTATGCCTAAGCCATTTCAGAAGGAGATTTGGTAAACTGTGTCCCCTCTCTGATTTTACTAGTTCCAAACAAGGATATGTGGTTCCCTCACTACAGTCAGCACAGCAGTGAATTATGGTTGTATAAAGTAGTTGTTTCCATTTAGAAAGTCTGGTGTTTTATTTTCATTCTTTCTCCCCCTCCCCTTTTCTCTGTAGTCTCTTGTAGCATTTCCAAAGCTGAAACGTCAGGTTTTATTATATGAACCTCAAGTCAATTCACCCAAAGACTTTACAGAAGGAACCCTCTTCTCGGTGAACCAGGAGTTCAGTTTAATGTAAGATGATATTTGAAAAGTAAAATAACAATGTACTATTTTGTAACTAAAGGAATTCACTTTAAGTTAACCTTTGTTCTTAAAAGTTTTCAAAATTAACCTGGATACATGCTTTGCTGCCCTGCCCTCACTTATTTTGGTAATAATAATGCTTCAAGTAGGTGGTTGGACTAGATGACCTGCAGCAGCTTTTTCAAACAAATGTTTTTATAATTCTAATTTCTGAAATTAAATTTCTTACATACTTAAGGACAAGGTGCAAAATTGGAGGCTTTGCTGTGTTCCAGTTAGCAATAAGTCCATTAAATTTCATGGAAGATAGCCTGTAGTCAGAGCACTAGTGCTGTATTGATTATAACACACACATGGAATTTCAGAAACAGAGTGATAAGTTAAAAAAAAAAGAAGCTGAAACTGCTTAATATGGTGTACTGTCAAGAGCCAGATTTTTGGTGTGGCTCTCACCAGATAGAAGTGTCTTTATTTCTGTGAGAATTGCAGTGCTCTTTTACTGGTGCTTTGAAATCCTTCAAGCACAAGATAACACAAAGAGAGAATGTGTAAGTGGTACATACTACGTTCAGCGTGGTTTACTTGCTTCTGCCTGCCTATGCTGTCAGTGACTATGATGAGAACTGGCTCCTTGCTAGGAACCTCAGATTCTGTGCCTCATTCTCAGCAGCAGCTGGACATCTGGATCTGTGGAGAAAAGAGATAAGGGATGAAACTGCTTTCCTGCAGCTTGGTTTGTTGCCCAGGGCCATAATGCTTATTCCTGTCATCAGGATTCTGAGCTTTGGGAAATGATGAGAGGAGACAGATGACAGAAGACACAGGCTGTAGAGAAAGTTAGTGGGTGACCACTGAAGAATGACATCAGCTTTCTTTGTTGCAATAGCTGGGTTTTGTCCCAAACAGTTCTTTGATGGCATACTAATTAGTCAAATTTACTGAACTTCGTTGTAAAACCTTCCTTCAAAGAACGCTACATTTATATAATTAAATTGAAATATATATTTCTGAAATTCTATTTTTCAGCTGCTGGATTTACTTGTAATGCTTGCTGGCATTATTTAGGTTTCATTGTGAGGAAACCTTGACATTGAGTTTTGATCTGTCAGACAGCTCTCTCACTGCTATAATGCTAATAACCTATAAGTATCTGATCTGTCATGGTACTTGTTGCTGCTGTAATTTAAGTTTAACAGGAATTCTGTAATTGGAAGTGTTTGGGTTTTGTTTGTTTGGGGTTTTTTGCTCACTGTTGTGCAATACAACTTTTTTCAGAAAAAACGCTAAAGTTCAGAAAAGGGGCAAGATAAATTTAATTGGTCGTTTGCAACTTACTACAGAGAGAATGCGGGAAGAGGAGAATGAAGGAATAGTCCAGCTAAGAATATTGCGAACCCAGGCAAGTAACCTGCCGGAGGAACACAAAATTCCCTCATTCCTTTTGGTGCATTATCATTATTGTAATTTGTCGTATTATCGTTACATGCTGCCCACAGTTGGATGTTGATGTATGAAATGGGTGCCTTTGAATTCCATTGAAGTCACTTCTGCTGTGTGACTCTAGATCCTTGTAAATACCTGATTTTGCATGTGTGTTCATGCACTTGTAGTTATCAGGCTCCTGTTCTGAAGTACCAGGTCATCATCTTCAAAGAGGACAAAGCAGTGATTAAGCAAGTGGTGAAGGCATAGGGGTGGGTGACAGCAGCAGATTGGTAAAGTTGACACTGGCCACCACCATGATTAAACAGCATTGTTGATCTTGCTATCTCTTTGGTCTGTGTGAAGAGAATAATCTTGGAGGTGGGATCACACTGTAGTAACAGCACTATGACTTCTACTTAGAGGAGAAGTTGAGAAGTGCATCTTAGCTGTACAAGCTGCAGCTTCCTGCTCTATGTTTGATAGTCCTTCAGTCAGCTACTTATGTCAAATCTTTTGAGCTGACAGTTTTAGAAAAGCCTGAATTTTTTTCTGGCATCAGGGATCATTACCTTCAATGGAGTCTCAAAAATCCCATTTTACCTTCAAGTTTCAGGTCTGTTCTATGAGTCAGGTTGGATTGCAGGGCCATGAACAATGTGATTTGTACCACCTGATGTAATATGTGATGTGACCAATCTGTGGCAGGAGCCGAATTAACGCCTAGTCATACTTATGAAATGAGTGAGATGTTCACAAGGTATATCACAAGTCACCTAGGAAACTGCAACTTTACTCAGGGAGTGAGTGAACATTTGGTTTTAGTGAGTAATTCACACTCTAGATATAGGATTAACTGCTCCTTTGACTGGAATTGTCTTTGTATTTCTTGCATCTTGCCAGTGCTTTATTCTTTTCCTTTATCAGCTTCTTTGTAAAAGCTATATAGGCTAAAAAATGCAGCATATTTCTGATTTCTAAAGAAAAATACAGATTTCCTCGCTCTCTTGCCTTACCAGGAGCCTCCTATTAATGCTCTGTTCATTTTGTCACTTTACCCAGGCATTTAAAAATAATTTTTCTTTTCTTCTTGTCCCCCACCAGGAGGCTATCATCCAAATAATGAAAATGCGGAAGAAAATTACTAATGCCCAGCTTCAGACTGAACTGGTAGAAATATTGAAAAACATGTTCTTGCCACAAAAGAAAATGATAAAAGAGCAAATAGAATGGCTTATAGAGCACAAATATATCAGAAGAGATGAGTCAGATATCAACACATTTATATACATGGCATAATTGGAGGACTCTGCGGGATGCTGAGAACATAAATGGAAGGGTGCTTGGACAGACAGCTGCAACAGTTTGTGCTGCAGAAGGACTTGTTTTGACTTTCGTTACATATTAAAATCCCTGCCTTACCTTACAGAGGACTATATTTTGCCTATCTCATTCAGCTAGCATGATGGCATTCCCTTCATGTTGCACACTTTTAACAGCATGCTGTTTTGTGGGAAACTTGCATTCATGAAGAGCCCATTGTGAACTTTTTAAAGTAGATTTGATTTACACCCACCAGGAAGAATACAGGTTTGGGTTTTTAGATGACCAGTACTTGCACAAGGAAAAAATATTCAAATATTCATGCACTGAGGAACTGCTATTAGTTTTGGTTTGGGTTTGTTTTTTGTTTTGTTTGGTTTTGGTTTTTGAGTTTTGGTTTGTTTTTTTTTAATGCAATTAGGACTAGAAGTAGCACTTTCACTTTTGTGTTTTGGATCAACAGAGTAATGTATTGTCCATCTCTGATCCTTTTCATGTAATAACATTTGAGAGACACAAACACATGCGTCACAACTGATATGTATTTGTTACAGTTAAAACCTGTTGGCTAGAGCAGTGCTTCAATCTAGTAACTGGATTTTAATAATTGACACATTAAGTGACACAAAAGTAATTCCAAGTCATTGTGATATTTTTCCCTAAGCAAGAGATCATTGTTTTTAAATTGTTTCCTGTAAACAAGTGGATATGTTGTTACCTTATTTGGACGGGTGATTTGCTACAATCCTTTTTGACAAGGTAAAAGTTTCTTGAATGATACTTCACTCTAAAAGCAGTTTTCATGGGTGGATCTGCTGTAGGAACAGATATATTTACTTGTACATTTGATATTTATATTCCAAATATTTCAGTATGACTACATATATCAGGATGCATTAAAGAGTAATTTATGCACAGCTCCCGCAGAAAGAATAACACTTGAAGATCCCTGTACTATTTCCTCAGTGGTAACTTTTATATACATGCAAGGTTAATCCAATTGGACTAGTCAACATCTTTATATGAAAAACAAACCCTCTGCTTTTTATTTTGTAACTGGTAGGGTAGGAAATACACTTCTAATGAAAATGATGAAACACTAAGGAAAAATACCGTGTTCAGTGTATGTAGAGAGTGCCAAACACACATCAGGAATCTCAACTTCTTAACGTTACCTCTTCCATTCTCCATCTGAAGTAGTCATTTGGCATTGCCCTACTCTCTGCTGTTCTGAAATGTCCCAGCATGTACTGGAGCAGTACCATGAGTCATAGGAGCAGAGTGCCTGTCTTAGGACAAAGGTAAGTTGCGCTTTATTCAGTTCTGTATGAATATTTCTTCTATAAATTACAAGTGTGTGAAGTTATTTTTTAATTAACCAGTTGAACTACAACATCTAAAGGTGTCATCTTCTTTGATGATGAAATGGGGAAGAGGATACAATTAGCTTTAGTCAAAAAAGAAAGCCCTCCAGTAAGTAAGAGGAGGAGTTTTACTTTCACATGGTTATGGTAAAGTACGCAGTAGGAGTGGTTTAAAAGCAAACTCTCCAAGAATGGCTGTTTGCACCCTTAAGCAGGCTGTGTGCTCTGTTACTAATGTAAATGCCAGCGTGACTGCCTGACAACAGTGTGTACTTGGACATCTGTTTGAGTGAGAAATTTTTGGTAGTGAGGGTTTCATGACCAGGAGATGGAGAAATCAAGGCCTGGCCAATTACAATTGATTGAAATCCTACAGCTTGTGTGTCATGCTTTTATTGATACTCAAAAGTAGATGCTGTTTAAAAATATTGCATCTTCTATGTTGGCCCTGTGGTGTTGCAATTCAGAATCAAAAGCAAGTGGTGCTCTGTGTCGTTAACCAATGAAACTATTTGAACATTAGAAAACAAAATTCTAATAAAAAACTTTGTGCTGCAAGACTTTCAGTCTTTGTAACTTAAAAGTAATAAATGCTTACTTGGGATAATTGGGGAGAACATGACAGTCTGAGCACACTCTTCAACGTGAAAAATTCCAGCCCTTAACCAGAGAAGAACAAGTGTGAAATGGTCACACAGAAAGAGCTGCCAAGGGGATAATGCTAATTTTGAAGCCAATAGTTTAGATTTGAGAGAGAAGTTTAAGAGACAGCGTCTCAGATACAACTGTTTAGGAAGCTGGAATGTATGCAGAAAAGAAAAGGTTTCTAAAAGCTAAGGAGCTACACATTCCCTCATCTAGTAAATACAACACAACCTAATTGTTACCTATACATTTCTCAAAACCTGGATGGAAATAGAATTGGTAATGTGCCTATGACATGGTCATTTTTTCTTTAAATATATACCAGAAATGGATGTTGGATTTTTTATGAAATCTGAGACAGACACCAGCAAATTTGTTAAAGATGCAGAATCACGTTTAGCATCCTTCATCAGGTCACTTCACCAATATGCACTTAAAAACTAGTATCACCTGGGGCACAGGGAGATACCTGGGGTAAGCTGTTCTTTTGGGGAGGGTAGAGTTCAGATCTAAATGAAAACTATTCTTCACTTGCAATATGGCAACAACGCACTTTTAAGGCTGCAATTTTTAGCTATGAGTATATATGACATAGCTTAAGGAGGTGCTGCATCTGAAAAACACGTTGCCACACACACTGCCACGGTGAATATCTAAGGATTGAAATTGGTATAGAAGGGGTGGGGAGGGAAATCACTCCTAATGGGTTTAATTAAGAAATACTGTTGAATTTTTCTCTGTCCCAACAACTTGATGAGAATCTCAGTTTCAATTCTGAAGTCTTCCATTTTCCTCTTTCCACAGTTGGTGTCCCTAGCTTCTACTTTTATTCATTTACCTTTCATTTGTTATGACTGTATTGCAGTTACATTTCCAAGTGACAATGTGACTTTCTCATTTTCATCTTTTTAAAATTAATATAAATGTTCTGAATGTTCACATCTTGCATTTCTCTGCATTAGGAAGCCATTGTCCTGTAAAGTACAAATTTTAAAAATACAATTGGCAAAAAGATTTGATAGTTTTACAGAAAGATTTGCTATCTCAAACTGTTTTCTATTTTCATCTAAATGACCGGGATGCTATCTTTGTAATTCTTTAAGGTCATATTTGTGAAATAAAAAATACATGAAAGCTTTCCTGTCATATACACTATATGTAGTCTGGAGTGTTGAGCGAACTCAAGTTCCTGAGTTGTAATAACTATCTCCGTATGGTATTTACAATTTTGAATGTGTGCCACTACCAAGATAATAATGCTGTACAATAATTTTGAATGGTGGTAGTTTCTGTATGGCAGTCCAGCTGAACTATTTTGATGTACTGCTTAATTTTTGAATTTTATTTTTTAAGTTGTATAATTTATTTTCTTGCAAAATAAAAATGTAATTTAAAAGACTACTCATTTAGCAAGGTATTTTGGTGTCTCACCCTACAAAATTTTAAAGTTCAATTCAGGTGCTGCTCCTAAAAAATGCCACCGTATGAAATTTGCCTGGCTTCAAGTCCCAACACCTGTTACGATCAGAGTAATTCAAAAAACAAAAGTGGAGACTTCCAATTCTTTTCTTGTTGAAAATTTTTACATACTCAAGATTATATGTGGAGCTGTTTAGTCTTCTGAAGTCTATTTAAAGATGAGCTGTAGTCTTTCAGTGTATTAAAGCCTGCCATGCCACAAGTGGCTGGGAGTTGGCTGACTTAGTTTATGGCATTTTTAAAAAAGGTTATGTCTCTGTGCAACTTACTGGGATGACCTTGGATTGCTGAATATGTTGGTTGATTTGTCTCTGATGTTATTTATAATGTGTGTCACTGAAAGTTACTGGTGTCACCACTGGGACCTTCAGGTAGGTGACCCTGCAGTAAACTGTGACGTGGGAACAGTCACTTGCCTGAAGGAGTGCTTTTAGTGTAATGGATTTTCTTCTCTGATTGTCCTTGCCTTTTAATGTGAATCTCTTTTTACATTTCAGTTCCTTTCTTTAAGTGCACCAGCTAACATCAGTAATTTGTGCTTTCTGGTACATGCAGAGTTCAGAACTATTTGTATGGCATAAACAGCTATTTTTGAGTGAGTGCTCAGTACTGTGCATGGCACTTGGCCAACAGGCAGTTCTTGCAGGCAGAGTTATGATGGCAGGTTGCCATTATTTCCTATCTTTTTTCCCTCTGTTAAGGCAATATATAGTCTTTCTCAATGGTTTTTCAGGAGATGTTCTTTAGAAGCCAGTTATTGTAGGATGTGAAGGCTATAGAACCTATGCCTTGGAGGAACCTGCCAGGGGTTTCATATGCTCCCTGTAGCTTAGGGTGACACAAGAGGCTTCTCCCATAGTCCCTGCTGCACTGAGTAATTGGCCCCAGTTCTTATAGGTCACTGCCTGGGACATCCCCTCTGCCCCCTGACTATTGGCCCTGACCCTACTTAACCCAAGACCCCACATTGTTTCTGGTCTCTTGTCCCTGGTCCCCTTTGGCGTGGGTCCCTTCTGATCCTGGGCTCCTTTGGTGTGAGCCTACAATAAACCTCTCTGGAATGCTAAACAGGAGACCTTTCCCTGCCTTTCTTTGCAGACCTGCTTGTGGCAAATGTGTGAGTGTGGTTACAGCAGCCTTTTGCTCTGCCCAGAGTGGCTTCCTCAGAAGACACTTTGGAGCAGTTGCGGGGCTCCCCAACCTCCATCCACTGACCATGCTTGACAACCCTTTCCATTAAAAAAATTTTCTTAATATCCAATTTAAACCTTCCGTGGCACAACTTGAGGCCATTTATTTGTAACTTGGTAGAAGAGACCAGCCCCACCACCCTTGGCTACAATCTCCTTTCACGTAGTGCTGAGGTCCTCCCTGAGCCTCCTTTCCTCCAGACTAAACCCCAGCTCCCTCAGCTTGTCCTCACAGGACTTGTGCTCTTGATCCACTCCCTGGGCATCTCCAGATCTCTAGGTGGGCATTGGTGTCTGGCATTTGATCCTCATTTATTCTTGTGATGGAGACCCACTATAAAAATTCAGTTGGATACTGTGCTTCAGCTCCTGCGTGCAACCTGTTTACCTGTAAGAAAGAATTGCTGGAGGCACAAATGGCAACTGCTGCTTCCCTCTGCAGATCCGGGGCATGGCCAAAGCAAGTATCACCTGCTGAGCTAAGGAAGAGCAGCTCAGTGTGACTTTTTAATAGTCTGTGATGGGACACCAAAAATGAGTGGCTTTGAAATTAGTACATTATAGTCATTCTTGGTGAGAAGAGATAATGAAAAAATTAAAGAATGTTAGTCCCAGTGCATTAGCAGGTTATATCTCTGAAAAAGAGTTTTATACTGCAGGAGTAAAGGCCAAGTTAAATAAGAGCATTCTGGTTTTTGTTCTACATGTTTTTGGCATTACTCATTTCTGAAAATTATCCTCATCCAACCTGGATGTTTTTGCTATGTGGTACATACATATTTTCAGAGTAAAACCTTCAGTTCTTCCTGAGACAGTATTTGTCAGTTCCTATGTTATCTCTGGTTTGAACTTGAAAACTCTGTCTCTAAATTAAAGGTCTAGACCAGACCACCTTAGAACATCAGCTACCGAGAGTCAGGAAGCAAAGGAGTACAGATGCTTCCCTCACGAGTGACTGTCCCAGTCAGCCTCTTGCTTCATGTCTGGAGAATCTTTGGATATATATATGGAAAGCAAGAAGAATTTTACTTTTGAGAGCAAAGTGAAATCCTCTCTCCCAGGGAAATGAATGAGATGTCGAACAGAAATTTATTTGAAGTAGTTTTGACAAGTGTTAGTTCTACAATATGAAGATCAATAATAATGAAAAAAAAAAAAAGTCAAGGTAGCAAATGGATATTAACAAGAAGTTGAAATACTCTTGCTTTCTAGATGCTATATCCAAAGCCTGCTTCTTGGCATTTTTTCTAGTTTGGTGTACAAGAGGAAGGAAAGGTTCAAGTAAATGCTGCTTTATGTGACTGGTAGACATCAGCTCTGGAGAATGCTTCATTCAGTTGTGGGTTACTGTAACAGTATGCTAATTCCTTCAGGGACTAAAAAAATGGTTGAGGAGAAGACAGTGATCAGAAACAAATACAGAATTGCTTGTCCTAGACTGTGGGCAACGGCACAATCCAGAGACTGCCACTTTGTGTTTTGAACCTGTTCCTTTGAGATATAAAGCTGGAGATCGGGAAAGAACCAGGCTCTTCCTGGGCTAGCTCTGTGAATAGTGGAGAGACGGCGAAGAGAGGCATTGTCAGGCTGGCAAACAGCTGTAGAGTTTTAGTGCTGGTCTTCGTCTAGAAATCCAGTTTCAGAGAGACAAGAGAGTGTGAGAGGGAAAAGCACAGTGCGGAAAAGACCGTGGAACTGGGACGGGCATCCTGAGACTCAGCTGGGTTGAGCTGGCATCAGTCGTTCTGTGAAGGCAGCTGCCGGGACCGCTCTCGGCCAGGTTTGAGTTCTGAGGTAACAATGTCAGGGGTTCAGGGGGAGTTAAGTTGCTGTCTCTTCTGAAAACAGCACGTAGCGACAGCACAAGGGCACGTCAGACACAAAGCATTCCGGGCTCCGCAATGCTCGGCACTTTCATCCCCACCGACCTTGTCGTGCGCAGGATGTTCCCGATATGGGATTAAATGTCCGCGGCTCGGGTCAGTTTAACCTGCAGCGTGTGGCGGGCCAGGGCCGGGCCGGGGAGGGCCGGAGCGCAGTCTCCGTGGCGGAGAGGACACACCCCCGGGGGCTGGTTCTTTTCCCGCAAGGATCTTCCATGCTCTCTCCATACGGATCGCTACCAGTGATTTTCCTTGGCGGCGCGGCATCCCAAGCTGTCCACCCCGCGCCCGGGGCCGTCCCCCGTACCCCCTGCCCCGCCTGGCCCCCAGCGGCACCACCGCCGGCGAGAGGAACGTGCCTGGCGCTGCGGAACCGCAGAATCCGCTCGGCTGGAAAAGACCGGGATCATCGGCTCCGGCCTGTGGCCGAACACCACCGTGTCAACCAGACCATGGCACTGAGGGCCGCGCGCCCTCTTCCTTTAAACACCTCCAGGGACGGTGACTCCACCGCGTCCCTGGGCAGCCCTCTCCGATGTCCACTCACCCTTCCTAAAGGAATTCCTCCCGACGCCCAGCCTGACGGGGCAGGCAGCTCCCGCGCACGCGGCACAGCGGCCCCTCAGGCGCCGCCCGCTCTGCCGCCACCGCCCCCTTCCGGGGCAGCCAATGGCAGGGCC